>OZ010608.1:46948057-47003057 GCA_963932145.1 Acanthosepion lycidas | reverse complement strand
ATATATATATATATATATATATATACATATATATATATATATATATATATATATATATATATATATATATATATATATATATATATATATATTACTCTACAGTGTGAGAAAAACAGTGTTAATTGCTGAATAACAGAGGTATTTCATATATACAAAATATACCTAATAATCTACATTGATTGTACAACGCGGATTTTCATGCCTTCTGCAATCGTCAGGTGCAAATTTTGTCGGTTAACACCACTTGTTTGGTTATGGCGAGATGTTTAATTGTTAGTGTAGATTATTATTATTGTTAATTATTTAAATAAGGTGTAGTTTAATTTGGATTTGAATCAAAACTCAGATTAACATTTAAGATTGATTGAAAATAAGAATGAAATAAAAATTATAAATTTTAGTTTAAAAACGGACGCTGTTGTTATTTAAATGATGGTTGAAACTCTTTTTCATATAAAAATCAATAAAGTATTTGATAATATTATTAATAAACTTAATAATATTAATAAGATATGCAGTGACAAATTAAAATTAATCTCAGAGGTCGAATTCAACGTCTGAGGGTCCAGCAGATCAGTTTCTAGGAAACCGACAGGCCGACAACAGCACATTAGATTTGATTATAGTGGTGAACGTCTTGTGCAGAACCATCCACACTTTTTTGAAGGGCCGAATACAGAGACTTGGTGCACTACGTGCGACAGGGTCCCCAAACTACCCACCGCAGGTTTTGAATTCAGAGTTGTCCTTCTCCGAGACCAGTTGCCATCCAAGGATATAGTCTGTTCTGCTATTTACTCATAGAGGGAGAAGAAGAGGGTCCATAAATTTCACAATGGTATTCGCACGTTAGTGAATGTGATAGATTCGACTGGAATTCGAACTCGGCCCTCCGATTCCTCAATACAAGCCGCTATCCATTACTCCACCGTGCCTCCTTTTTACACACACACACACACACACACACACACACACACACACACACACACACACACACACACACACACACATATATATATATATATATATATATATATATATATATATATATATATAAGCTCTACATGTAATGTTCTTTGTCCGGATCCGGATACCTGAATAAATATGATTTTTTGCGTATATGTATATAGTTCTGCAAAGCAGCGAAGCTTACGGCCATATCACGTTGAAACATCGGTTACCGTGCAATTACCCGAAATTTAGCAAGGCCAATACTGGTCAGTGCCTAGATGGGTGATCACTTTGGAATACCAGATGCTGTAATCTTGGATGTGCGCTTGGTGTAATCAATTGTTGCTCTGAATTGTTAATAAGAGAGCCAAGGTCCAATTACACTTCGTTCATTATGTTCACTTACGCTCAACTATCTTTGGTAAAGTTATGAATGCTCTTCTTCTAGCCGCCCCCTCATGTATGAGTTAATTGATTTGTAAGACATGTAACACTAAAATGAAATAACAAATTAAAAAGAAAATATTTTCTGGCTTTAAATAACATGCAAATGGTTAATAAGCCGTAAAAAACAAACCACTCTATGAATCAAAAGACCGAACTAATTAAATTCGTATCAGGGAGTCAAATTTAATTAATGACGATGACTTTAACATGTCATGCCAGGGCGTACTCACTCATGGTCTATTATTTCTAGTGAGGAATGGTATCTCTGCTCGGACATCCTGAGGTTGACCTCTAAGGTCAGGTAGAAGACAAAAGAAGGAAGTGGATTTTGATTGTTTGAACGAGCGCGAGAACGATAGATAGAGAAAGTGTTTTCAGTGAGTTGTTTCTGAACCGTCAAGCAATGTAGACGTGTTGACTTTCGTGTCTGGTACGGCTTCCCAGTGGAGGGATAGCGACCCCAACTGGATGGTTAGAAATGTGTACGTCCACGTTAATATGATAGCTAAGATAAAATTCCCTGTGTTGAAGTTCTTTTATCTCCAGATTCCAAACAACTAGCGATCACCAGCCCAGCGAGAAGAATGCGATTTTATTAGCGAATTGGCGCCAAAGATCAAGACCTCCCCAGCATGATGCGGCTATGATATGAAACTAAGAAGTTGGTCCTAAATGGAATAAATACATTTTTCTTATCGTCTGTACCCAGCCAGCGATGCAAGTAATTTAAAATGACGAAGGTCTCTTATTAATTTATTGAGTTTAAATTTCTGTGGCTCTTTTATTGAACATTTTACGAGAAATCTCTGTTCTTAATCGCTAATGTTTTCTTCCCCCGTGTTCATTTCTGCATAATCAAGATTAACAGATAGATTAAGGATTAATAGATCACATTCCGTTGTACAGGTCAGATTGCCGATGGAAAATTAGAAGAGAATACTTAATTCATTTTGACGTATCATTAAATTTTGTCGGAATTCACTATTAGCATTATTTCGAGCCGGACTGTTGTCCTAATTTTGTTGTTATCATCATAACGTTTCCGTTCGGAAACTGACCTGACGAATTAACGATCCAATGATTTAATTCTATGATATTCACCCATAGATCAGATATCATATTAACCATCAGTTCTATCCCAGGGCAAGGCAGTGCAGACTTGGAAACAAAGCAAGCAATAATTAAGTAGTAATAAATGGTAAGTAAAAGTTATGTTAATAACGACGAAGTTTTAGAGAGAATGGAAACAAAACGAGTAGAATGAGACCAAAGGTTAAATGTAAAATAAATGACAAAATTTGCAATAAGCAATAAAAAGAAAAGAACAGGGGAAAACAAAATAAGGCAAGCAATCAATATATGCAAGGCAAATTAACAGTAATAAGGCAAAGCAACATGAATAAGGCAAAGAGTTCACAAACTAAGAATTGAGGTTGACACACAAGTGGAAATTCGGATAAGCTAACGTAGCGTTCTAACATCGAGACAAGACAGACTGGGACTGAGTCAGAGGAAACCAACAAGTGGCCTATCTTATTGTCTTGGAAGAAATCCCAGCATGCATTTATGTGCTTCTAACCATAAATTGGCAACGGGAAAATGTTTTTTGCAACGATTCCAATAGGATTGGAACCATGAAAAAGGAAACTTTTACTTAGCAACAGGAAGCGACAGAAGAAGAAGAAGTTATTATTATTATTATTATTATTATTATTATTATTATTATTAATAATAATAATAATAATAATAATGATGAGGATGAACTAGAATAAATGGATGGCGGGGGAACATGGCTTCCGAGAAATAATCAAAAGAGAAAATTTATTAATAGCTACAAAGGACAGGACGATGTGAAGAGCTATGATCGCCAACATCCAGAAGAGACACTACACAAAAAGAAGATATGTCGGTCGATTAAATAAAAGATTTAGTTTAAAATTTGCCAAAATTTATTCAGATCGACAGTTACCTTAGAAAGTTCGAAGAATACAACGATTGTTGTTATGTGAACTATAGGCCGCATCTAAATAATGCAAAAAAAATAAAAATAAAAAAATACAGTTAAAAGAACTCCCAGAAATTCAGTGAGAATGAACTGGTTACTATAATCTTTTGTTCTTTCTGTAACTTTAAGGCTGCAGCTCAGCTCATGTTCGTTCTTAGGGTTCAACGTCTTGTGGTCAATCGTTTATGACTTAAGAAATCACCCTTTGGGCGGATCGTTATCCGTGAAATAAAACCAAGAGGCACCTACAGCAGTAAGCAATTATTTTTTCGGTTGTAACCTTCTCCTGTGGACGAGCGAGCCAAAGAAGATCCTTGGTGAGGAGGCGAATTGGCTAAAGGGTAAGGGTATTTTCTTGTCGCGGTGAGCAAGCGCTTTTCTTTTTCTCTCCGTTGTCTGTGGGTCCCTCTTTTTTCTGCGCTAGTGGCCACTGTCTCATGGAAGACAGAGTTCTTCGTCTTTGCATCTTTTTCTAAAAAAATAATTTTACAAGGATTCAAGCTTTGGTTTCAGTCAATGCCTACTTCTTCAGGGTCGTTTGACATGGGGCTTGTGAGGATTTCCGCTAACATACGAAGGTAGGTTGAAAAGTTCATAGGCTGACTCTGAAAGAGGGACGCTAAGGGCATTAAAATCAAATATTCTTATTAAAAACTGTATTGTTTCTTCCCAGGTAAGCTGACATCTGACTGTTCAAAGAAGACTTCAAAAGTAACTAGTAGAGACCTTTCTTGGAAATGGACAAAATTCGGCATCGTGGCGTTATAAGTACCTGTACAAAAAGTTTTTAGTCTTCAAGAACATTCATGCTGACATGATTGCTACATTAGGGGATGACGATCTAGTTTTATTAATACTGAAAAAGTGGGCAGCTGGATTTAGGAAGAGGAAAGGAGGTTTCATGAAGATGAGCCAATGTCTGGACATCTCGCTACTATTATCACCCCAGCAAACATTGATCCTGTTCAACACATGGTGAAGGATGACATACGATTGACTATATATTAAATAGCGAAGGCTACTAGCATATCCCGTGGTGGAGTTTAGAATATTCGGTGCAATGAAAAAAAATTCGCATCGGTGACTTCCACGTCTTCTGACACCGGATCAATAGCGAACAGGCTGATCATATCACGGGAAAAAAACTGTCATTGTTTGAGAGAGATCGAACTGTTTTCCTTGAATACTTTCTAACTAAAATTAGATTCATTACATTGAACTAGAGACAGAGACAATCCGTGCAATTGAAACACTACTCGTCACCTGCTTCAACTGAAGAGAAGGTGATAACCTCAGTTTTTTCGGATGCAAAAGGCAATATGTTTATTGACTTTCTTCAAAACGGCCGTACTATTCGTGGAAATTCCTATGCCAACTTGCTGAGGCAATTACGTAAGGCTATCGAGACCAAAAACCCTGGAAAACAGACGAAACGGAGCCTGACTGATGAAGACAATGCTCCAGCATACAGGTTCTTGGTTTCAGTAGTTGCTGAGTATGACTGTGGCTTTGAACTGTTTGATCACTCTCCCTGTTTTCCTGATTTGACTATCATCTGTTCTCCAACATGGAAGAACAATTGGCTAGCAACCAGAATCGCAGCGTGAATGGCGTCATATCTGCTGTTGATAACTTTTTTTGACCAACAGGATCAAGTTTTATTTGAAGAGTCTGATGTCAGTTCATCTGAAGATAAACAATTCAGTTATTAATAAGAAAGGCCTAAATTAATGTATGCAAGATTTAACAGCCCTCGATTGATTTCTTCATATCCAGCCTTTGAACTATTCAGTCCACGCTTGTATATTCAGAGACGTAACCAAAAGGACTAGAAAAGTTCTTTTAATCTCTGACGCACTTATATTATCGTTAAAAATGCAACAGTATACAGATTGATCATTAACGAAGCTTACGGCCATTTTAAGTTGAAACGCCGTTTCTCGTACGATAACCGAGATAATCGAGCCTGGTCAGTATCTAGGGGGGTGAGCGCTTGGGAATATCACTGGCTGTAAGCTTTCAAGGGCGGATAGTCTCGGAACTAGAAATCGGAGAGCAAATTTCCAGTTCCAATTCCAATTGGGTTCCTTACTTTCAGTAATGTGCAAATATATCTTCACTCGTTTACGTAGGGTCCGGATGGCATATTTCGCCATTCCTGAAGTGTAATTTTTTGGGGCACACTTCGCCTGTCCTCTGTTATTACACTATACACGATATCCACCGAGGCATTTGCGCCCCACCATAAGTGAGGAACTCATTATTGCTGGAAAATGCACAGGAAAAATGATGAAACTGTTTAATGTTTTTTTTGTTTTGTTTTTTTTTTTACATGTGATCAAATCAGTCTACACTGTAAAAAGATTAAAATCACTATTTGATATTTTTTTAATGAAAAATTGTTAATGATGGTTAAGACATAACCATTTCACTCTTCACTGCCTTTAAACCTAACCGTTATCCCTAGCACTAACCCAAACCATAATTCCTAACAGTGACATATTTCATACTTAAAACACTTGGTAAATATCATACTCTTGTAGAAAATGAACGGTAGATATCATACTATGGTAGAAAATGGATGGTAAATAGACTATTGTAGAAAATGGATGGTAGATATGATACTATAGTATAAAATGGATGTTAGATATGATACTATAATATAAAATGGATAGTAGATATCATAATATAGTAGAAAATGGATTTTGGATATACTACTATAGCAGAAAATGGATGGTAGATATCATACTCTTGTAGAAAATGGACGGTAAATATCAGACTATTGTAGAAAATGGATGGTAGATATGATACTATAGTATAAAGTGGATAGTAGATATAATATAGTAGAAAATGGATGTTGGATATCCTACTATAGCAGAAAATGGATGGTAGATATCATACTATAGTATAAAATGGATGGTAGATATGATGCTATAGTAGCGTCCAAATTTCTCTATCCGCTTGATACTGACGTCCCCAAAATGTAGCTTAAATAGTGAGCTGTCCCTTTTGCTTACGACCATGGATTCGGTTTTTTCCCAATTAACAGTCTTTATTTCTTGCTTTCTTTAACTACTTTCTCTGTCAATTCCTCCAGTATCTTGCTGAGTCTGCCATCAGCACAATATCATCTGTGTATTTTATGTCGTTTAGATTCTGTCACGTTGAAACACCAATAATCTTACGATCACCGAGGTTAAGTAACTTCAAACCGGACTAGGATCTAAATGGGTGACCGCTTGGGTATACCAGCTGCTGTAAACTTGGATGTGCAAGTGGTGTTATGGGTAAAGTTTCGGAATTAAAAATCAGATAAGCAAGTTTCAATTTCAACTTTTGTTCCTTACATGCACTTACCTGCAAAATCCACCTTTTGCCCCTTCCAGCTATGGGTTAGTTAGTAGGAAATGTATCAGTAAATAATAATTATTATCTCCAAAAATTTGCATGCAATTTAAAATTATTGTCTGGTTTTAAATAATCTGCGAAAAGGTGAAAAACAATAAAAGAAACTCAACAAACATTCAGGATCTATAAACAAAAAATAGTTATACAGCAGCTTCAAAAAATCATCAATGAATTATATGGCCACGAACGTTGCAGCAAAGGATGTAACAGCACAAATGGCCAACTGTTAAACTTGCAGCTTTCTTATGGTATAGCTTGTCTTTTTTCCGTCTTACTATATTTAAATTTGTAATAAAATGTTTTAAATATAGATTTAATATTTGAAATTCTGAAGCCAAGCATAGCACCAGGCAATGCAAGACCAGGAATAAGTGACAGAACTAATTTCAACTCGGAACTAATTTCAACTCGGAACTAATTTTACTTGTTGGACAGAATGCGAAATTTAATCCAGACCATATTAATTTTTTTTCTTCTATGACTGCAATATTTTTCAAGACTAAAATATTAACATAAGCACTTGAGTCATGTTCTTGATTTGATTTGTTTATTTAATGGCATATCAACTCCTCATCGGTCATTTAATGCTAAAATTTATTTTTCTTGGGAGTTTTGAAGTAATAAAAATATGATATATGTTATTCTGCTTTCACAATTGAATACATGGTAGACGATGGTTTTTTGCATGTAGATGTTTGTGTGGACATACTAAAGACGGTGATATGCGTTTTATGCTGAAGTTGTGATAAAGTTATATTTGGGAATACAGTTTGATTTCTCTACAAAGTTGTAGAATATTTTATAGACTAATGTCATGAAAGAGTTTTGGTCGTTTGGTCAGTTCATTTTGCTTAGCGGCATATCAACCGCTCTATGGGTTATTTGATGCAAAAATCTAAATAGTTCGCACGACCATTGCACCCTGCCAATACCTCAGGAATAATGGACTATTGCGTTTTGATCGCGTGAAAAGAGTGAGAAAGACACTACTTGGTTTCAGTGGGAAAATAAAAGAAAGAAAGAAGAGACGATAGAAGTGTTTAACACTTCTGCCAGTACCTCATAAATAATGAACTAATCCGTTTTGATAAAAATAAACACATATCAGAGACGCTACTAGGTTTCAGTGAAAGAAAGAAAGAAAGAAAGAAAGAAAGAAGGGAAGATAGAAATGGTTACCTGCTGTTTCAGTGAAATAGACAAGTTTTTCAATTTCAAATCTTTTCATATTACCCCATACTTCTTAAAATAACGACTAGCATTCATATTTATGATTGTTACTACAATATTTCATTAATGTTTGACGCACGGTGGAGTAATGAATCAGATTAATGAATCGGAGAGCCGAGTTCGAATTCCAGACGAATCCATTACATTCACTTTCGTGCTAATACCCTTGGGTAAGTTATGTATCCTCTTCTTTTCCCCACCCCATATAGCTAGGGTAAATAGTGGGACAGACCGAGTATTATGGTAACTTATCTACTGCAGTAAGTAATGGCAACCTGCCGCGGAAAAAATCTGACTCGTCAATCATGTATCGAAAGATACATGATCGTCTAAGCGTGTATCAAACATGGCACATAACTGACTGACCTTTAAGCTCAACTATTTAAGAATATGTTAGGGGAATTTCTACGAATATTTTATTGTCATAGAACTCGCCATGATCAGCAGACTATTAAAGTTGGGCAAAAGTAAAAGTTACATAGTTTAAAACGAGTTATTATTAATATTATTGCTTGTTTTTTTTTACATACTCTCTCTTTACTCTTGGTTATAGGTTAATTTTGTTCAAATTGTTTTTATTCTAATCCAGCGATCGATCAAGTGTCACATTTTTTTTATCCTGTCTGAGGCGACACTCCAACGTGATCTTAATGCCCTCTGCAAACAATATAAATCACAAACATTTTGCAAGCCCGTTCGCAAAATTTTTTAGAGCCAAAATATAAAATTTATATCTAAAATTTCATAAGGGTTCCAAGGAAATCGAGCCAACTTTTACCCGATTTTTTTTTTTTTTGTTTTTAAAAAGAAAGAAATCGATTACTTATCTTGATTCTAGAACCAACAGCATTGCGCAGGGAGAGAGAGAGAGAGAGAGAGAGAGAAACGAGAGAGAGAGAGAAACGAGAGAAAAAGAGAGAAAGTGAGACTCATTTAATATCCATAAAAATTCATCTGAGTAAATCTATTTCCTCCCGCTCATTCAGTTTAGGCTATTCACATGCAGTCTGACACAAGGCCACAAATTTGGTGAACCTTCATGCTATGAATCATTTCCGGTTCAGACACATAAATTTATCTTTTTATCTATATATATAGAACCTAGACTGGGAATAATATCATAATTCTTGTCTGTGATATTAAATTACGTACTCTTACTACACGAAACGACTCCCTATATATATATATATATATATATATATATATATATATATATATATTATAATAATATTTTTTGTTTAAAAATATGATTCCTTCGCTACATAAGAGTTCTCATGTTTCAAAAACGAGAGCCGAAATCATCCAAATAATTAATAAAATTAAGTTGGATTGTGGTGTTTAGTCCCGTTTCATCTTCAACCGAAATTTTAAGAATAAGCTATCTCTCGGTTTACGTGTATTTTTAGGCACGGTCCGTTACAGAATTTGTTATTGTGGGAGTGGCTAGACTATTTTCCTTCTTTAAGTGGTCAGGGAGTTAATTCTTATCAATAGATTCATCATCCTCTGAGAGCTTTTGCTAAGGTTGGGTAGGGTATCTATTTCAAGGCTAATGTTTACGGTCATCTTTTAGTTGGTTCCCAGTGAAGGATATTTTTATGGCGCGCCTACAGTCGTTATGTGTCTGGAGAATTGCCTTTTATTATTGTCTATCTGATTATTTATTTATTTATTTAAGTGGGTGTTTTATATACAGATCGCTTTGCATTGAATTTCAATTTGTCTTTTTAGTTTTTTTGACGACGACAAAAAGGGTTTTTCCTATTTAAAGGTTCGGCTAAGCTTTTTAGAATTTTACTTAGCTATGTTTTTTTTTTTTATGCTAATTATCTAATGCGAAAGTCTGTTGATGTCGGCAAAAAACCGTTAACTCCTGCCTATGGTTTAATAATTTTTCATTATTTTGGAATTTAATGATGTGTAGTTTTTCCTGTAAGCATAAGAGGCATGGGTCATCCCACGTTCTACAGGTTCTTGTTCTATTTACTATTTTCCATTTTATTTTTGGTGTTTTATTCGTTTCATTTAGATGCCAGAAATATTGGGATAGAGATGTCTGATTTCTATTTTGAATATTGTTGAAGGAGCTCTTGTGTTGTCTCCATCTAATTTTAAAATTATTTTTTGTTGATCCTATGTATATCCTATCAGTGTTAGGGCTCTCAATGGATGAGATAGTGCATTGGTATACCACGGATTTTGTGAGGCATTTATTTTCCAACGGGTAGTTTTTAGGGTTTCTACAATCGCATAATTTTTCGTTGTTTTTATCTAGTTTTAGTTTATGTGTTTTATTACTGTTTTGGTATGCGTGTTTTTCTAGGATTTTCTTATTGTGTCTTTTTATGATTCTTTCTATATTTTCAGTGCAGCTGTAACTCAGTTTCAATGTGTTTTTGTTAAAGATGTTGCTAAGTTTGCTATTAGTGGGAAAGTGCTTTTCAGTTAAAGCTAGGAACTTATGGCCTAGTTTGGTGCTGACCATTTGGTTGTACGGTGGGGTATACCAGATGATCTTTCTTTTCCTGTTTCTCTTATTATTGCTACTAACGTTTCTATAGGTTATGTCAAAGTTTTTGTATCCGCTGTTTTTCAGGGCTGTGTTGTAAAAACTACTGTACTGTTGGAATATTTCCTTATTTGCTGAGTTCATACTTATTCTTTTCTCTATTGATGTGGGTATATGCTTAATTATAGATGGAGGGTGGTTTGACTTAGGATGTACATACAAGGGATTAGTGTTAGGTTTTCTGTAAGGTAGGTGAACGTTGTTAGTTAAGTCTAGGGTTACGTCTAGGAAGTTTACTTTTTTTAATTTAGTGTTGACTATTGTTTTTAAATTTAGTTTCCCGAATTCATTGTAAATTATCTTTCTAATTTTCTCTGTTTTAAAGCTTGTCGAGCTCCTCACTACCATGAGCCCGTCATCTCTGTACAGCTCGGCTCTCGTTTTTGAAACATGAGAACTCTTATGTAGCGAAGGAATCATATTTTTAAACAAAAAATATTATTATAATATAAGCTCTACTTCTGTATGGAGCACTGTCTTCTTAAAAATAAAAACAAAAATACTAAGGTACCCCGGATTATGCACCCAACGTGTTCTTTTCTATTTTCTGCATACCTGCACAAGGATATATATATATATATATATATATATATATATATATATATATATATATACACAGTGGGGTTGAATAAGTGATCGTACATATGAAAATATTTCATATATTTATTTGTAACATATTAAATTAACAAAACGGGAATATATCTACTGTATCAGATTGCATACTAAAAATGCATGTATATAAAACTGAATAATATTCCATGGTTAAAAAATATAGAAATATTTAAATTTTTAGGGGTTTAAAAAATGATCGTACTGCAGGACAAAAAACAAGTTTTCTCCATTTAATATTTTGTAGCAAATCCTTTAAGTTCAACAGCGACTAATCTCTTTCTGTAGTCTTTAATTAACGATTCGCATACTTTAGTAAGTATTTTGTCCCATTCTTCCTGAGTAATTGTCTTCAGGTTTTTGATGTTTGTTGGAACTCTATAACGGATTTTATTTTTCAAAAACCGCCATAAATTCTGGGACATTGTAAGATGTTAACGTTGTTATTAGCAAAGCCAATTCTTCGTACTCTTAGCAGTATTATTGGGATCATTGTCCTGCTGGAAGATCCAATCAGGAGGAAGTCCAAGATTCTCTACAGAAAGCGATAAATTTTCGCTTAGGATTTGTTGATATTTTTCTGCATTCATTCAACCGTCTAGAATTGCTAGTTTGCCAACACCTCGCATTGAAAAGTAGCCCCAAACCATGATACTACCCCCGCCAAAATTGACAGTTGGTATGTTGTTCTTGGGTGGGTATGCTTCGACGTCTTTCCTCCATACATGTTTCAGGTTATTGCGACCGAACAACTCAGTTTTATTCTCATCTGTCGAAAGAACTCTTTCTCAATAAGAATTTTCCTTATCTTTATGCTCTGTCGCAAATTTCAACCTGGCATCTCTATGCCGTTTCAGAAGGAGTGTTGTATTTCTTGAAAAGCGCGACTTTATACCGTCTCTGCGTAGTTCATTACTAATCGTTTGCTTAGTTACGTTAACTCCTGACAAATTCAGATCATTCTGAAGGTCTTGTCTGATGGCCATTGGGTTATTTTGGACCTGTCGCATCAACTTTCTTCGTAATCTGAGAGAAATCTTCCTGGGAGCACCGGGTCTGCCTTTGTTCTCAACAGTATTACGTCTTTTAAATCTTGTAATAAATGAACCAATTGTTGAAAAAGCTATGTTCGTGTCACTGGAGATGTTTCTGTAACTTTTTCCATTGTTCCGTAGCTTAATAATAAGCTATTTTTAAGCAAAAATCATTTCCTTACCTCTAGCCATTATTAGAACCGTTATCAGTGAACAGTGACTGCAGAATGATCCAATTTTGAACTGAATGTTGCAATAGAGTTACTGAGAATATTCTAGAACTGTTAAGAATATTCTACTTTGAAGTACAACCAAAATCTATCGTATTATAATGCAAAAATTGATACTATACGAACACTTTTTCCACTATTCGAAATATAAAATTTTGCATAACTATCACTTATTGATTTCTTATTTTAAATTGCAGATTCTGATTCTATGCCCCAAACTACATATATAACATTGTTATTCGAGGTTTTCATTCGCTATAAGTGAGAATAAAAAGCATTTTGTTTGCGGTACGATCACATATTCAACCCCACTGTATATATATATAGTAACTAGCAGCATGTCCCGGCGTTGCCCGTGCTTGATTCAAAAATCGTACGACTCATACAGCAATCGCTATCACTTGACTTAAAATATTTTTGCCTTTCCTTGCCTTTAAAGGAGTGCCCTTTGACGTGCTGGTGTTGCTACATGCCTTACTTCTTGCCTATCTCACACTGCGAATATTTTCTAAGCTCTATACTAAACATTAACTCTATTACGAAAAAAGAACTAAACAAAATGAACACAAAACGATTAGCTTTAAAAAAAAGGACTCGTAACTGGAAAAACCGAATGAAAAAAAAAATGTTCACAACAAATACTTTTTCACACCCAACCCAGTTCTGCGAAATCAGAATCAACGTTGAGTTTAAGCAAGCGAATGAGCCAATTGGAGTAAAGTGCCATGCAGATTTAAATTTTTTCCACTTGTGACGAATGCAGCTATCGATTTTTTTTGCATGCTAGTTAACATTCGTGTCAGTCAGCTGTTGGCTCTCCCGCTGGCCAATAGAATCTTCCTGTCTATTCGTGGCAGTCAGCTATAGGCTCACACTCTTGCTAGTAGAAAATGGCCGCAAACTACATGAAAACTGCCGTAGAACCATGAAAAAATCGATTATTTCAACTATCGGTCTTGGGCTTCCGCTAACTTGGAGCAAGTGCATGTAAATTTTGGTGCAAATCCGTCGTAAATAGTGGCAGTGCATTCTTTACACGCACACACACACATCCTGCATTTTATAGGCAGAAATAAATGACCCAACAATATTGGTGTGAGCAAAAATCAACTTGGCAGATTACATAATACCTGAGACAAAAAAAAAAGAATGGACAAGGAAAAAAAAGGCAAAAAAGAAACCCCCAAGCAAATGAAAGTGCTCACAGCCTAGACTACATAGAGTAAAGAAAAGCTTGCTAACGTCAACATTCAACGAAGTTAAACAAATTTTACGCTATTGCCGTCTTCATTTGATTTTCAGGAAAAAAGAAATTTATCCACCTTGATTTTCTAACGACTCTCTTTGAATTAGAATTTATATTATTTATTTCAAACCTTATTTTCAATCTTAAATATTAATCTGGGCCTGAATTCAAATTCAAAATTTAATTTAATTAATTTATTTAAATATTTTAAGAGCAATAATATTTCACCGCAATAAGAACTATTTCGTGAGAGCCAGATATATATATATATATATATATATATATATATATATATATATATATATATATATATATAATACCTCTGTATGCAAAAAACTGTACTGCATGGTAACTGGCATTTTCGCATGTTAATGTTATCTTCAGGCCAATGTCCTTACATAGTTTTCTGTCACTATATATAAGTCACCGGGGACATTGTAAAGTTTAAAACGTAGGAAGCTCTCTATTCTCAGCCTTCTTATATAAGGTTAATGACGTTCATGTCTATGACATCTCTTTTATGCATTTAATCATTTAAGGGCGGATCAGCATGGTCGCGGTATAAACCATAGGTGGCCACCTTTGGAAAACTGTTGAAAAAATACACATATGCCTGGGCAGATATGTAGTAGACAGGCATTATCGAATACGAACAGACAGCCGTGATATATATATATATATATATATATATATATATATATATATATATATATATATATATATATATATATATATATTTAATGAAAAACGGATCACTTTAAAGTACCATTACAATAATTTATTTCACCAAAATCATTTTAAAAAACTCCGGATCATCAGGTAACACTTCCAACATCGAAATGAAAGGAAAAATGAGATTAAAAATTGATGGGTAGTGTAATATTTGTAATTTAACAGGGAGGGGGGTGACGGTTGTAGTTAAAGAGAAAAGGTAGAGTATAGGGAGGGGTTAATTTCATATCTCTCTTAAGCGTGCGTTATATTGGGGTAGGAGGAATGACGGGATCTTGATATATATATATATATATATATATATATATATATATATATATATATATATATGTATGTGTGTGTGTGTGTGTATATATATATGTAAGATGCGATAGATAAATTGTCGTTTCAGTTACGCAAAAATGAAAATAGAACTGACGCCATTTTTAACGGAAATACCGGATGCGATGAATAAATTGACGTCTCCGATACGCAAAAATGAAAACAATACTGACGTGTCATGTTAACAGAAAAACCAGGTGCGATGGATAAATTGTCGTATCGGTTATGTAAAAATGAAAATACCACTGACGTGTCATTTTTTTTTCAGAAATAACGGGTGCGATGGATAAATTGCCGTCTCAGTTACGCAAAAATGAACATTTTAACAGGTATATTTACCAAAATTATGCAAACATATCTTGAAATACTAAAGAGTAAATTTGTTCAATAAAATCGCCATTGGCTACAACCTTAGCCAGCTGATGACTTTGAAATCGCCTGCAACTTTGCAAGGCGATTGCCTTAAGTTGGTCAATGCTGTCAAAAATCCTTGGACGGCAAAAGGGAACGGATCATTTACTCATTCTTAAGAATTAAAGAATTTAGAATTCCATTTATAATATCAAATGACATAGATTTGATTTAGGCATGGGATCCATATACATGACATCTCTAGCTTTTCTTTTTTTTTAACAAATATTTTTAAATATAAAAACAAATCATCAATTACTCTCCTTTTAACTTGGAGCGCACCTAGCTCCCTTTTAGGGCGCACCGGTTGAGGAGCATTGCTCTAACCTATCAAAATGTGCTGAGGGACGTTCCTTGTCTCAGAGCCTTGATAGAGGCTTCCTTTTCAAAAGACACTTATCTTTGACGGAAACCCCTGATAACGATTACCAAATGAGCATGTTCTAAGGGCGAAAAGTGATAACGTAGACTTGAAGAGATTAAGATTGTAGTGATTGGGAAAGCATCGTGACAATTCTGGGGAAGAAGTTGAAAAAACGTGACCATTCTGGGGAAGTAGCTGTCCGTGGGGAACTTCCTCCGTGGGGAACTAGTGGAATACGAAAGTTATTATGATAAGTTGACTTACGTGGAATAGCGGATCCTAGCTGTGCAGTTCTGCATGATGGAACTAATGAATATAGCTCATCTGAATATCTGCCAATAAAATAACAATATAATTAAGAGAGTCTAGCAGTAGTTCGTCTGTGGGAATGGGTCGTAAGGTATAAAATAATTCATCGCCCACAAGTCCGCGTAAACGCATTTGAACTCAAGTTTGGAAAGTACAAATAACCGGATAACTTTCCAGCAACTTTAGAGATGGCTCGTAGATATGTATTCCACTTGAGTTCTGTAGAGAGCTTGATCCCAATAGACATTCGTGGTGAGGTGAGTTATTGAGATTGCAAGCGTTCATCAGATCTGGTTACAATTCAGGTTCTGTTTTGCAACGAGGAAACGTTAATGACTTGGTTTTGGTGTTATTTAATATTACAAGCCAGTTTATCCCCCTTGAGCTATATAAGTGGATATATCAGCTACCAGGTCATTTTCCCATAGATTTTGGTGATGCACTCATAGACCGTGATATCATCTTCACATATATTTACTATTAATCTGAGAATTTTCTTAGCCACATCTTTAATATAAAGTTGAAGATTTTTATGACCGGGGATAGAGTCTTGGGGGACTCCTACGTTAAACTCATGGGCTTAAGAGAACTGGTCATTGGCAACGACCTTCATGGACTTATCCGATAGGAAATACTTGATAATTGAGACCATTCTTTCAGAAATGCCATAGATAGTTTTTGTAGCAAAACAGTATTTGAGACTTTGTCAAAGGATGTTGTGGAGTAGCTGAACACCTCCACAAGATGGACTGGTTTAAGATTATTTAAACAGCTCTCTATCTCTTTCTCTCTCTCTCTCTCTTATTAAAGTTAATCACTAACTGCTCTCCCTCTGTAAGAGAGAGAGAGAGCAGTTAGCGATTACATTTACATTAACAGTTGCTTCTCGACTCTCTGCCTTTGGGTAGAGAGGAAATCAAACGAAGCTATTCCTACGGGAGAGTCTCGTCTAGGGTGGGGGTAGACAGCCATCTGACCCCGTGTATACGCGGTCTACGAGGAATTTTTGCCCGAGCGTAGGCGCTCAGAAAACCCCACTTTAAAAACTAGCCTTGTGCCACATTCCGTCTTGTTGCGTAGTCTCGGGTAAATACAGAGGACTTAACGACTAGAATTCGTTAA
Organism: Acanthosepion lycidas; assembly: GCA_963932145.1. Lineage (NCBI taxonomy): Eukaryota > Metazoa > Mollusca > Cephalopoda > Sepiida > Sepiidae > Acanthosepion > Acanthosepion lycidas. The sequence continues at coordinate 46,986,069 of OZ010608.1, read as the reverse complement.
AGCTCTGCTATTCAACCTCGGGGAGGTGGGGAACTCAGACGAAGCTCTGTCGAAAGGCCGGGCCTCATCTCAGGAGGTAGACAGCTACCCTACCCCGTGTATGCGGAATTTTTACCCGAGCGTACGCGCTCGGAAAATCGCACGTTAAAAACCGGCCTTATGCCAAATCCGGCATTGTGGGGATGTCTCAGCTAAATAGCGAAGAGGTAACGATTAACTGTTTATCACATTAGTCTGTGTTCTTAACCGTGTACCCATTCATTCTCCAAAATAAGCTAGTTCTTACTTTCTATACGTGTGTCTACCTTTCCTATTTACGACACAACAAAAACCTTCCAGTTAGCTCTTTGAAATTTATCATCAAGCACTAAATGATTCTATGAATAATGACGGTTAAGACATCAGCGAGGACAGAGAGGAATGAAATAAATACTGTTTGTCGCCCAAGGGGTGGTGCTACTGTTGAGATTAGAAAGAATCTTCTGGGAGATTATAGCATCAAAGCGTTTACTAATGGCACTAAGGTTGCTGATGGGGCGGTATTACAACGGAGATGAGTGTTCACCCACTTTCATGTAAATGGTGTACTTATCTAGCATTTTCTATAGATATGAATAACATTTCTTTCTCTCAGTTTTGCCAAGATTGGACCCGTCTCTGTGTTAATGTCCTAAAATCAACCACGAGAAACATTTTATCAATTAAACTTCGTTTTCTCTTCAGCACTGACATTGTGAAAAAAAGAAACAGTTATCTCATTAGCGTGGTATACAATTACTTCATGAATCTGTCTAAGAATGGTACAAGAGCGAAGCGTCAAATCATGATGTAACGCACTAGGAGACTAGATTAAACTACATGATTAGCTGGCTAAAATGGTAGACTCTATACCTACCTTTTCCTGAAACGATTAAGTCAACTGATTCTATGTATTTGGTTTCGTTTTATTTTCATTAAATTAATATATTTTAAAATTTAAATTAATATGCAAGACCCAAGAGCCACTCGAGGTGGAAGCATACGGAATGTGGTGTCTGATATGAACGAAAGTGTAGGGAGTAGCATGTTTACGAGGATATGGCGGATAGATAATGATTGGCGTTAGACATGAAGAGGTTAAGAATATAGTGTTACTAGAAACGTCCACGTTGGAATCTGTTCCTCAGAGTAAAAGTTCTTGGGATGAATCCTTCAGACTGGAACGACATTCTTACCAAAAGACACGGAGGGAATTAAATGGATGTGGCAAAGGTTTGTCATGGTTATAAAAAGTCTGATCTAGTAGCAATAATGAATCAAGCCTTCCTAGATATTTACCATGGAATTAGCGATAAAATGGAGAGAGGCTTGCAATGTTTCATCTGCGAAAAAAGGATTCCGGGTTAAAAAAAGAAGTTTTATTGATAAATCGACCGTTTTCTTTAGGCGTTGTAACTTTTTTGCCCTATTTCAGTAGTATATTGACGTTTATTCATTGGATGAATCGTTGGAACATTCATAGAGCGTTTCGCACGATTCTGCTTCACATATAACTGGGCTTTCCTGATAAATGTCTTGTGCAATTAGCAGGAAGGTCTTGCTTCTTCTTATTGCATTTGGCGCGATTTTGCCGGAAGTGAGTCGTTCGTGAACACGAATGCTTTCAAATAGCCGGAAATGATATCTGATTCGTGACAAAATTTATTTTGATGTTCAGCATGCTTGACAATAAATAAATTTAGCTTAATAGGCCTCGAGATAAAATGGCGGAACATATTAGGATACGCAAAATTCACTTCTAGGTAAAATAAGTTTGGTTTGTAAATCAACGTTCTAAAAACTAACTTTGGTTTATCTCAATCAGTAAGAAGAGTGAGTTACGCTATATTTTAAGTCGGACATCTTTATTTATTTATTTTATAAGCCACATGCTTTCAAGGATGTCTTCGAATTTCAGTCGAGTTCCTTACATTCACTTACGCGCGAATACTATTAACAAAGATATGTATATTTGCTTCTCCGCCAGCTATGAATTAATTAGCAGGACAGACTGGGCCCTATTGCCTTGGTTTGCAGTCAGTCTACCGCAGAAAGAAATGGCAACCTACAGCAATATAATCTTCTACCTAGTCAGTCATGAATCAAAAGAGTCATGATCCCCCAAGCTGCATTTTTTTCAAGATGGGAGCAATCAAGTTTCTTTAATACTTCCTTTCTTTTATTGCTTTTATGATCTTTGAACATTTTATCACGTCTCTTTGACCTTGTTTTTTTTTCAAACTTTCCAGACTCGTTAATTAGGTTAATATTTGTTACCCCCCTCCACAACCAAACACACATACACATACTGCATTTTTTCCTTCAATATGCCTTGTGAGGGTTAAATTCTCTAGTCCTTCTTTCTTTATCATATATTCCTTAAATGCCAGCGTCGCTTTCTGATTGTGGGCTTACGGCCACATCAGGTTGAAACATCGCTTCCCGTACGATCACCGAAGTTTAAGCGCCTGGTCAGTATCTAGATAAATGACCGCTTGTGAATACCAGCTGCTGTAAGCGTGGGCGTTCGGATGGTCTAATGAATAATGGCTCGGAATTTTTAATCTGAGAGCCGAGTTGCAGTTCAATTTGGGTCGAATATATTCACTCACGCCTTGGGGAGGTATGAATCCGCATTTTCTCTACCTCCCAGATATAGGTTAATTAGTAATACTTCTATCGCTAAATCATTATTATTCTTAAAATCTACAAATATTTTCTGGCTTTAAATAACCTGAAATTGGTTGACACACCGGAGAAAACGAAGAACTCCGTCAATGTTTCTGATTTTAAGTATCAGTTTCTTGTAATGATCTATTTTGCTCAAAACTTCCTTATTAGTTACATGCTTTGTACGTTGTATTCTTACTATTTGCCCGTAGATCCACCTCTCTGTCACTTCTTTATCCGTGCTGATGCTATCCAGCATCCGCTGGTACTCAGAAAAAATTAGTTATTACATAGCAGTGCTGCACCTTGTTCTTGGTTTCTAACATAATTTTTTATTTCTTTATAATTTCCTTAGTTTCCTATAAGGCATCTTTCGCTATTCTTATTTAGCAGTTTTAAAAGATTAAAAAACGGTAGCAGAACTCAATAAACGAAACTAGTATATCTATCTTTTTATTTAACTCTCATCCTCCCTGCTTTCCTTTTTGACAGCTTTTCAGTTTTATCCTTCACAAATGTTCTCTTTAGTCTTCATACTGGAGAGCGGAGTTCGAATTCCAGTCGGGTTTGTTGCATTCACTTACACTGTAATATTATCGGGAAAAATAACAATCAACCACCTTACGCTAGTTATGTACTTGACAAAATTTTTTAATGTAATGTTAAATAACAAAAATATAAGAAAGAATATATTTTTCGGCTTTAAATAAACGGCAATGGGTTGATAAACCGCAAAAAATAAATTCAATACAAATCCGTACTCTACTTTCTTGCTGTTTCTTAATTCTATGGTATTTTTAGTGCTTGATTCTACGGTTTTATAAAACTTTTTTCTTGTTATTTTAAATCAGATAATATTTTAAGAATGATTTTGGAGATAATAATGATCCAGTGATACAAGTCTTACTAATTAACCCATAGTTGTGGAGGAAGAGGTGAATTCATACATTACCCAAGAGTATTTGTGCGTAAGTGTGTAGAACGAACCTGACTTGAATTTGATCTCTGGTCTCCGATTTACAATTCCTCTTACAATACCTGGTATTCCCAAGCGGTCAACCATCTAAGTACTGACCAAACTCGACATTGCTTAACTTCGCTGATCGTACGGGAACTAGTTTTTCAAAGTCATACGACGGTAAGCCAATTCTATGGTGTGTAAATTAACAAATAGGTAAATGACACACACACACACACACACACACACACACACACATATATATATATATATATATATATATGAAGAAATGTAGTCTTAAGATGTGCTACATTTATGGAATGAAGTGCTCAATATCAGAGAAAGAGCGTGTGTAAATATAACATTGAACATTGAAGTCACCACTCAGAGTCGACAGCCTGTTTCATGTTAGACACAATCGTCAAGCCTGACGTTTGCGTCTAACATGAAAGAGACTGTCGCTTCTAATTATATATATATATATATATATATATATATATATATGGTGTCCCCCCAAAATTGACATAATTTCGAAGGCCAATAATTTTGGAAATGCTTTTTGAAATAACCTCAAATTTCCACAGAATGTATAGAAACCGATCTAGATTTTATATTTAACGGAAGGGGACAGTACATGCTTATATGTCACATATATTGTAGGAAAACACCAACATTCCCTCCCTATTTCATAAGTAAGTTTCACTCGAACAGCTTCTTCCTGCGAACCACTTCTCTGCGGAACCGACTCCCAAGAGCACGATTCTCAGATAAATTACAATCTTAACTTGTTTAAGTCTAAGATTAAGTGTTCTTTCCGCCTCTCTGTATAAACCGCCTCTCAACGTAACCCTCTACCACGAGTATACCTCGTTGATATATTTTTTGTTGTCATTTTGTTTAAACTCTTTTTCATTGGTTGCACTCAAACATATATCATCTTGACATATAATGATATTTTTATGTCCTCTCTTAGAAGGTTTTCTATTGCTTTTTGAAATATGTCAGTTGTTGTTTTCACCCCACAAGGCATACGAGTCCATCAAAGCAGTCCGAGTGAGGAGAAGAGTGTTGATTTTCTTGGATTGATCATTAAATTGATGGTATGCGCTTTTTAGATCAATGATCGTCAGGCATTTCATTCCTGTTAATGAGTGTAACAGATTCTCAATATTTGGGATAAGATAAGAATCCCAACAAATGGTTTATTTATAGTCATCGCAGACCCTAAGATGAGCATTTGTCTTTTTCAGAACTGCTCTAGAGGATGCCGATTCACTTCCACCCAAGGAAACATGTTCCAAAATACATTGTTCAACGTAGTTTCGCAAATACCATCGGTAATAAGTGAATTCAAAGTGAGCAAGATTTAAATTTAAAAACAAAAATAAAACTTTCTTTTAATTTTATGGAGTTGCCGATAGGATGTTTAAAAGGCTTCGACGAACAAGAAATTATTGAAACTTAGCCCAGGCAAGGTCTATTACAACGTTTCGGCCGTTGTACGCTCCGACCTTTCTTCAGGTGGTTGGAATGTCGAACTGAACCCTTTATTTCGCTCACTGGGCTAGACTGTTCTAGTCCCAGGTGCCATGTTTTAATGGATGTCAGTTATCAGTTATCTCGGCCGAAACGTTGTAATAAATATGGTGACAAAGATGATCACAATAGTCCGAATAATGTAAATAGTGTACATAATACCTTATCTCAGAAATATAGACAGACCCACGTAAGAGTGGGTGAAAATGGAATAACTGACCTCGTTCTAGCAGGTTGCGAAGCTATTATGAAAATTTGTTATACCACACCACAATTTGGCTGTTGTGGAAATTTCAGAAATTATAAAACCGTGTTTGCAATCTAAAGAGACAAACAAAAAAGAAAAATAAAATCTTGTCATAGCGGAAAGAACCAAATTTCTGGCAATTAAACAGAAACAAGTTGAATCAATTATCTTCAAAGATTAAAAGAAGCTAAGAGATTCTTCGAATTTGAAGAACTTAGAACTCAAATATGACGACTGAGAAGGAAATGATTCAATTAAAGTTTATTGAATATATTGCTGATATATTTCCTTAATATAAGATATTGGAAGAATTACAATTGTATAATTTGTCTCTAACTGGATACGTTGAAGTCGACTAGTGATCTAGTGTCGTAGAAAAACGCAATACAACAAATTTAATTCTTGCTTTATAATCTTTTAATATTGCATTTTCATGATTAACTGAATTCTTAGGGGGAATTAGACAAATGCTATTAACTTTGAGCCCGTCTGTTTCTATGGAGCCATTACTTTTATTACAGACCACAACGGGAATGGTAACAATTTCCATCCCAGTGTTCGTTTCAAATATTCCTTCAAAGCCTCCTAATGTCTTCATGCATGAGCCATCAAACTGTCTTAATTTGAAATGACTTTTACATGTTTTCGGTTTACCCATTTGTTTCTGTTGTGACCAAGAAAATGGTTAAATAAATAACAAAACAAGTGTTACAGATATATCATATATTAAACAATAAGTAGAACAGAAGAGTATTACCCGACTAGTGAGTGTGCGTCGGTTGACCCAGCGTTCAATCTATTCGACTGTTATATTAACAGTCTCCCCCGCCTAAAACACGAGAGATGTATGTGGCACAAGGCCGAGTTTACCGTGGCTTCTCCGAGCCCGAAGGCTCGGCCAAAAATATTCTCTTAGAACCCGCATGAACGGGTTCAGGGCCTGTTTACCACCCCGGACGAGACTTTCGGCAAAGATTCATCCGGATTTCTTTCTGCTCAAGGCAGAGTGTTCGAAAGTTGAACAATCTATGCGACTGTTATATCAGTCCACCCCACAAGGAATGTATGTGGCACAAGGCCGAGTTTAACGTGGGTTTCTCTTTGCCCGTAGGCCCGGCCAAAAATATTCCCTTTGAACCCGCCTAGACAGGTTCAGGGACTGTCTACCTCCCCGGACGAAACTTTGCCCTGCGGCAAGGCTTCGTCCGAGTTCCTCTCTTCCGAGGCAGAGAGCTCGACTGTTTGAACAATCTATGCGACTGTTCAGCCAAGGAACTCTAATCTTATAGTAGGCAGAAGGGTTCGACATAGACTTTTCAGGGGTAGGATACCACAACAATTTCCAAAACTACTTCGGAATTATCATTACATCACTTCCGGTGTCCATTTGCATTTTTAAATTTACCCGATTTTTTTTCTTAAGTGTCTTCCATTTTTTTCGATACTCTTTATAGTTTTTGTTCTAACACCGATCTTCAACAAATCAGAATGAACAGAGATCCTCTCGGAGAAGAACCGTGCCTTGAAAGACAGTTGGGTCTAAAAATCACACCCGACCTCATGTTGATCTTGTACATACGATCCATTGCTAAGGATGCAGGAAAAATGGTCGGCTCTCCGTTCGTTCGTTCGTTCGTTCGTTTGGTATCCGTCCGTCTCGGGAGACGATGGAGTAGCGTTGTAGGTGCTAGACGATGGAGTTACATCGCCTCCGGCGACCAGTGCGCTACGAGCCTGGGCGAAATATATGGAGAACTAGGGCTGCCCGGATGTCTAGTTCCCCCTCTCGGCCTTGCTAGCAGAGTCCAAAGGAGAGGATAAACCAATACAGTTTGGTACCATCGCGGCTGCAGGAGTTGCCGGAAGGTAGTACAAAGAGCCGTCCATCCGCCTTAGGGGTTTACTCCTTAGCCTTTTCTTCTCCCGAAGATTTACACAAGACAGTGGATCTATTTAACCCATAACTGGGGTTTGGTTCATGAGCACCAGGGCGTGTCCACACACCGATTATTTTCCTGCATGCCGCATGTTAAGGGGGCCAAATTCCTTCCCAGTTCCGCGTAGTGCTCGGTTGTCATGTGTCGCCATGAGGAGGCACTACATGGAGCTTGCTGATGGAGAGGCTATATACTGGCAGGGGAAGACTTATGAACTCGGCTCTCCTTTTCGCTTTTCTGCTATCCAGCGACGGTAACTGTAAGCGAGAAGCGACAAACACTATACCACTCCAGACTACCACACTAGACGCATCACAACAGCCATCGAGATATATCCGTACAGCTCCAGTTATTACCTGACTTCTGATACCCTCTTCCTTTTCATGAGACAGATCAGGCGAAAAATTGGAGTACTGTTGGGTCGGAACTGTCCAGACTTCGCTGTCGTAACTTGATGGAGTTAAAAAAAAAATCTCCGAGACCTCGTGCGTGACGAATTATTCTCGGGAGAAGAATAATTCTTCACCTATTCCCACAGGCAGGATGTAGCAAGCTTCTCGCTGTTCTACCGCTGCTGCCACGGAAAGTGCTCGGACAAACTCCTTGTTCTAGCCGAGGCAAACCTTCACATCAAGAACAAGCCATGCTATTTATATAGTAGCAAACCCCACCCACATTCCCACCGTATTCCATTGGTGAGAAGTAAGTTCCATTCGAGCAGATTCTTCCCATGAACCACTTCCCTGTCGAACCGACTGCCAACACCATGTTTCCCCGATCACTATAATCTCAACCTGCTCAAGGCAAGGGTTAACCATTATCTTCCACACCTATACCCACGAATAGCATTCAAACGTAAACCTCTACCTCGAGTGGCCCCCGGGATTTGTAGAGGGTGAACCTTACTGTACACACCGATTGAAAATGATTTTTTTTAAATTTAACAATGTTTGCATATCTGTCTCTGTGAAGGACATTTGTCTTTGATTCATTCTTATACTTATAAGTGCCTTATTATGGGTTGAAAATTTGTCCTTATTGAATTTTTAAGTCAACTCTTCCTGTTTTATAAACTCAATACATGCTTCTAACGACATTTATTTTACTGACAACCGTTCTAACATTTTAAATACGCCCTTGGTATGACGATAAACTACATCCGGTAGCAAGATTGAAAGCTTTTCAGGAGCATGGAACCACATCTTAATTGCTGTTGTTCCCAGGTTCCTAATTAAGTTTAAATGGCCCATGAGGTGTTGATATGCCATTAAACAAACAAATCAAATCAAAGTTCCCAAGACAAATAATCCCGTCATTAAATGACCCATAAGGAGTTGATGTGCCATTAAAAAAACAAATCAAATCGAAGCTCCCAAGAAAATTAAATTTTAGCATTAAATGACCCACAAGAAGTTGATGTGCCTTTAAACAAACAAATCAAATCAAAGTTCCTAAGAAAAATAATTTCGGTATTAAATGACCCATAAGAAGTTGATGTGCCTTTAAACAAACAAATCAAATCAAAGTTCCCAAGAAAAATAATTTCGGTATTAAATGACCCATAAGGTGTTGATATGCCGTTAAACAAACAAATCAAATCAACGTTCCCAAGAAAATTAAATTCCCGCATTAAATGACCCACAAGGATTTGATGTGCCTTTAAACAAATCAAATCAAAATTTTCAAGAAAATTAAATTTCGATATTAAATGACCCATAAGGTGTTGATATACCGTTAAACAGACAAACATTTTAAATGTATGCGAAGTAATGCACATAACTTTTTATCAGCGGTAATCGAAACAATTCCCCTTGACTAAACATTTCTTCTTGTCCTAAACATTGACGATGACAATATCCGCTGGTGCCTCGAAGTCGGTGTAGAAATTTCATTTCTATTTCTACGCATTATTGTATTAATAACAAGAATTGGGTTTGTTCGGCAATAACCAAACTTTTCTCTGGTCGAATATTCCTCAGAATATTATCTTTGATTTGGTTAAATGTCAATTCTTCCACTGTTGTTGGACAAATCATCAACGAAATCCAAATAGCTTCACAAGTGGCTTTTGCTAGAAATAAATCTGTGATTTCGTTTCACATGCATTTATTTTGCTGTCTTGCAGTTTCTTTGTTATGGCTATGGTTGCGAGGCACCATATCCAAGTATCAATAAAGTATGGATCTTCTACACGCAACAAAGATCCTATCGGCGACGCCATATTGTTATGATATTCCAAATAGGGATTGCAGTTGTGCCAGTCAGAATTGGTTCTACACTCCTGGTACCGTGGTATTTACTTGTAGGTGCAGGACAACTCAACACCGCCGACTTAGCGCCGGGGCAACTTTGAACTGAATAAACTCCGGAAACAAAACTTTTTTAAAAATCGAATAAAAATAATTTATTAAGGATTAAAACCTTCCTTAGTGGATATTTTTCTCCAAATAAGGCATTTGAAAAGGCATTATGTAAAAATATGAACTAGTTTTTTGTTTTTAATTATTTTTAATAAAGTCGTAAAGAATTTTTTTAATAATGTAAATTTACATATAAAAAATAATTCAATAAAGCACAATCGTTTTTAATTATTTTTAATAAAGTCGTAAAGAATTTTTTTAATAATGTAAATTTACATATAAAAATTAATTCAATAAAAATATATTGTTTTTAATTGTTTTTAATAAAGTTGTAAAGAATCTTTTTAATAGTGTAAATTTGCATATAAAAATTAATTCAATAAAACACAATCGTTATAATTATTTTTAATAAAGTCGTAAAGATTTTTTTTAATAATGTAAATTGACATATAAAAAATAATTGAATAAAACACAACTGGTTTTTAATTACTTTTTTCACGAAATCGAAAAATGCAAAACAAAAGACACATGACACTGTGGATAAAGGTGTTGGTTAGATCCAATGACAGGACCCAAAGAGTGTGAGTTCAATACCCGGTTAAGGCAGTGGAGAACTTTCAGCGGGAAAAAATTAGCAGGAGATAACTGACATCCATCAAACGTGGCACATGGAACTAGAACAGTTTACCCCAGGAATCTAAATAAAGGGTTCAGTTCGAAATTCCAACCACCTGAAGAAGGCCGGAGCGTACAACGGCCGAAACGTTGTGATAAATATGGCGACAAAGATGAGGACAATGGTCCGCATAATTTAAATACTGGACAAGTGGTTTTATTGAATTATTTTATATGTCAGTTTACTTTATTGAAAAATAAACTTCCTTAAAATTTACTTTATTAAAACTAATTAAAAAAAAACAAAAAAAGTCAGTTTAATGTGGGGCTCCTACAGCGTACGAGGGCCAAAAATTGTCCAGCTCCCATCAACCGTTGCATGCGCTGGCATCGGTATTTCTATCGACTCCACTATTTAGGGCAATGAGGGGGTGCTGCTATGAACAGCTTTTCCCCCGAGAACTGGCACCTCTCAATTATTTTCAATGAGATCGATAATCCAAATACATATCGAACTGATAATGAATCATTTGAAAATTAAATAAGGTATCTTAAGTAGAATGAAACATCAATATTCCAAATATATCTTGGCTTGATTATAACATCTAAAAATTAATGGAGGCATCTATTATGCTATTCCAAGTAGGGATTGTAGTTTTGTGCAGTCATTATTGCTTCTACAGTCGAAGTAACATTGGCATACCTTACATAGCGTCTCTATGCATAACGTCTACTCAGATACATATGGATCCTGGTTATGGCGATAAACAACATCAAGCAGTAAGGACGCTGATCGGAAGGTTTTGAGAGACGTTGAACAACCTCTTAATTCGTGCTGTCTCCAGGTCCACCCTGACCCGGGGTAGTAGCACCTGTTAGGGTTCCAGCTATGGGTAAATAGTTAACCCCCACCAAATCTAGGGTCAAATTACTATGAAACTATAAAAATAGATTTTTTATAATAAAACTACCTGGAATATAATTTAAAAAAAAATATTATCAGCAATACATTTGACTCCGGCAAAAACTTCTTTTCAAAAATACATCAATGAAACTTGATTTACAACTTAATTTCCTTAAAGAATACATATTCTATTCGTACGAAACCATCCTAAAATCTTGTCGGTATATGTTAATCAATGATAGCATCAGACACTAACACTTTATCTTAATCAGAAACACTAAAATCGATAAGCCCAGACCTTTTGGGATTAATAAGGATACATCTCTAATTTAGTTTGTTTTGGTTTGTTTTTTTAAGCATTTAACCCCAAGAAAGGCGGGTATCCACTAGCACACAAAGGGTTTCAGAGTAGGAGCGAGAACAAAGAGGAGTGATAGAGGAAAGGATGAAGAGACGGTTAGGGGATAGATCAGGGCATTTGGAGACGTCGATTGACGTTACATTTGAATAGTTGGCGATTATAGCTATCAGGAAAACTAGAAATGGGGAGGAAGTTCCACAGACAAGAAATGCGAGACATGAAGCTATTGGAATAGAAGAGGCGGCTACATTTAACAGTTTCGACAGTGAAAGGGTGAGAGCGAGATGCCAGCCTAGTTGAGCGCTTAAATTCATGAAGTCTGGGAACCAGAGAAAGCAGCTCATCGGAGGAGTTACCGTGAAAGCATTTGTAAAAAAAGACAGAGGGAAGCAACGGCACGTCTGTGAGAGAGCGGTTGCAGACGAGATGCCAGAACAGGGCCAATTACATTGCATATCCGTTTTTGGATTTTATCAAGGACCTTGAGACAATTAGAAAGGGCTCCAAACCATATATGGCAGCAATGCTCCATGAAATGGCGAATAGTTGATTTGTAGATTTGAAGGATCGACTCCGGTGAGAAAAAATTCCTGGCGCGGCACAGGGTGCCAACTTTTCTTGCGGTGGACGAAGCTATTGACTCAATGCATTTATCCATCTCAGCTGCTATTTTTTTTTTAAATATATTGCTGGCAACATTGTTTTTCAAAACTGTATTGCTGTCAATCTATCTATCTATCTATCTATCTATCTATCTATCTATCTATCTATCTATCTATCTATCTATGTCTGTCTATCTATCTATCTATCTATCTATCTATTCATGTCTGTTCTTTTTTTTCCTTATCTATAGACTTGAGGAGGTTAAGATAATGGTCATCGGGGAAATATCCTCTTGGGAGTCTGTTCCACAGGGCATTGATTCGCGGAAAGAAGCTGTTCGAGTGGAACTTACTTCTTGTCGATGGAATGTGCCTTGCTTTTACTACTGAAGTTAAATGATGGATCCTAACCGTGAAGGTTAGATTAGCGGATCCAAGGTAAATAGTTCATCCAAGCATTTCCCATGGATGTAACGATAGAGCAGTGAGAAACTCGCCATATTGTGTGTTAGAAGTGTATAAATTTCTAGATTTGTTTATAACTTTTATTTTCATTCTCTTTCAGAACGAATAATGAATACACAAGAAGTCATCTTTGTTGACACTCACCTCCCGGGATATCTTAGCACGGGGTTTAATAAAAACGAAGGTTTATCGCCTAAAGATCAACAACTTAGCTTAGCTTAAAGAATGCATTCAGTTAGCATAGCAGGAGATACATACTGAAATGTTTCAAATTGTGTTTTGCAACATTAAGAGCAGATTTGAAATTTGCACGGTTTTCAATTATGTTTTGACGTAAAATTTATAAATGTATTTGTTTTGTATCATAATTCAGTAACAAACAATAAATTGTGTCATGTTTTTTTTTTAAAATTGATCGATTTTATTGAAATAGTTAATTTTGAGACACACGTATTCAAATGAAAAAAAAAAGCAAATGAAGAAATATACCATGGACCGCCATCTTCAGCCATCATCTGCCTGTACTTTTATTGTCCTTTTTCTTCTGTAACGTTTACTTATTTTTCTTTCATTCTGTTGCCTTTCACCCTAAGTAACCCCTTGCGGTCTAGTGGTTTTATGAACTTGTTCTAGGCGAAGTGATTAAAACAACAATAAAAAAAAAAGAAAAAAAAAAAGAAAGAGTTTAGGTCATTTTTTTAATTCTGTATTTTTTATAGTTTATTTCTCCTATAACCAACATATGCAAATAGGTAAAATTCTATTTGCAAATCCCATTACAACATTTAATATGGCTACCATTTTCACAAGAGCCCTGATGATCTACATTTCTTACCCCTCCTTACATCATTCAAATCCTTACTTAATGACTATTCTGTTATATTTACATTGTAATTGCATTCTTAGTAAAATTGCAAAACAATATGGCTGCTAGTGTATAATATGTGCTAGAAATAAGTGTATAAATTTCAAATTTTGTTTATAACTTTTTAATTTTTCTAACTCTTTTTTCTAATTTTATTTTCATTCCTTTTCAGAATACTACTAGGTTGGTGCAAAAATAATGACGTAATAAGGTCGGTTTTTGACGTATTTTTTAATGTCAAAAAACGACATTATTACGTCATTATTTTTGCACCAACCTAATATTAATAATGAATACACAAGAACGCATCTTTGTTGGACCTACGCCTGGATTTCCTTGCATGGGGTTTTCGAAAACACAAAGGTTTATCGCCAAAAGATCAATAGTTTAGCTGGGCTTAAAGAATGCATTCAGTCTGCAGTGCAGGAGATAACTTCTAAAATGCTTCACAACGTCAAGAATAGATTTGAAATTTACAAGGATAAGGACGAAGCACATGTTGAAAATCTTCAATAAAGTCTCGATTTAAGATTTATAAATCTATTTGTTTTGTATCATAATTGAGTAATAAACATAGAACTGTGTCATCTTTTTTCATAGAATTGTGTCATCTTTTTTCATTGAAATACAGTGTAACCCGGATATAAGAGATCCGGATATAAGAGAAACCCGGATATAAGAGATATTTTCTCTGGTCAAAAATTAGAGCCATACTTACCTAAACAAAATAGATCAAACCCGGGTATAAGAGAAACCGGGACATAAGAGACTTCTTATCCGGTCCCGACAACTCTCTTATATCCAGTTTACACTGTAGTTAATTCTGAGACAGAGGTATTCAACAAAAAAAAAATCAAATTAAGAAATGTAAGATGAACCGGTATCTTCTGTCATCTTCAGCCCTGTACTTTTATCATATAATAAAATATTATATTATATTATTGTATAATTATTTTAATTAAAAAAAATATGATATATATAATGCAGGATGTGTGTGTGTGTGTGTGTGTGTGTGTGTTTTTGTGTGTGTGTGTGTGTGTGTAACAAATGCACGGCCAAAATTTTCGGCGGATTTGCAACAAAATTTACATGCACATGCTCCAAGTTAGCGAGAAGGCCAAGACCGACTTTGCATTTCCCAACTCCCATCGATAGTGGAAATAATCGACTTTTTCATGCGTCTACGGCAGTTTTCATGTAGTTTGCGGCCATTTTCTACTGGCCACAGTGAGAGCCTATAGCTGGCTGGCACGAATAGGCAGGAAGATTCTATTGGCCAGCGCGAGAGCCAACAGCTGACTGACACGAATGTTAACTAGCATGCTAGCATGTAAAAAACATCGATAGCAGCATTCGTCACGAGTGGGAAAAATTTAAATCTGCATGGCACTTTACTCCAATTGGCTCATTCGCTTGCTTAAACTCAACGTTGATTCTGATTCTTCAGAACTGTGTTCGGTGTGAAAAAATATTTGTTATTAACATTCTTTTTTCATTCGATTTTTCCAGTTACGAGTCCTTTTTTAAAGCTGATCGTTTTGCGTTCATTTTGTTTAGTTCTTTTTCCGTAACAGATTTAATGTTTAGTATAGAGCTTAGAAAAAATTCGCAGTGTGAGATAGGCAAGAAGTAAGGCATGTAGCAACATCAGCATGGCAAAGGGCACTCCTTTAAATGCAAGGAAGGGCAAAAATATTTTAAGTCAAGTGATAGCGATTGCTGTATGAGTCGTACGATTTTTGAATCAAGCACGGGCAACGCTGGGCCATGCTGCTAGTATATATATATATATATATATATATATATATATATATATATATATATACCACTTTATATATATACCATTTCAATCAAATCACTTGTGTGGGTTTTCTGGCGGTTTACTTTGATTCGTTTTTATCAAGAGCACGATCTAAAATGTCAACCAATCTAACAGTGATGCCATCTTACAACCATCACTCTTGCTCCATATGTGGCCTTTGTAAATCACTAGCGGGACTTAAATGCCACTTAAGATTATCGCACAAACTTTCATAACTGAATCAATAAGCTGGCAGATACTCATACGTCGAAACCGACGGGAGAGTCCATTGTATATATATATATATTATGAAATGGACAAAGTCCGACAATTATTTTAAGACATTTTTATGTTTATACATTCTTTTTATAGATACAAATATTTAAGTAAATGCTCTGTTTTATAATAAACAGTATTAATAACATTTGGCGGCTTGAATGTCTGAAAACTTTTCATAGAAAATATGCGTCCTCCGACAGGAATCGAACCTGTATCCTATACGGAACCGTCATTTAGCCTGACGTACATTAACCAATCGAGCCACGGAGAATCGTTTGATTGGCAAGGTCGATTTTAAGATTCTCCGTGGCTCAATCGGTTAAAGCACGTCAGGTTAAATGACGGTTCCGTATAGGATACAGGTTCGATTCCTATCGGAGGTAGAACGGCACTAATCAAGCTTATGGACATATCACGGTGAAACACCGATTCAGGTACGATCAGCGAAGTTAAGCCACGTCGAGCCTGATCAGTACCTAGGTGAGTGACCGTAGTGGAAGGCAAGGTGCTGTATCTGTAAGCTTGCATGTGCAGGTGGTGTAGTGCATAATCCTTCGGAGAGCCGAGTTCAAATTCCCGTTAAGTTCGCTATATTCACTTACGCGCAAATACCCTTGGGAAAAAATATAACCCACATCGAGAGCAAATATGCCTGGAGGGAACACGTTCATCATAAGCACAGATACTACCCCAATCTTTAAGGGAGCTACAATTTCTTATTCTTAATACACGTTTCCATGTTGTTTTTGTCAATAAAGCATTCACGTCGCAGCTTTTCCCATTGTTTACAAAAACCACGTCACCCACATTCGATTATTAACTATAAGAAAAAGGAGTCGACCGTAGTTGGGATCATCGAATCCATATGAATGATCTGTTGTAGTATGTGCTACGCCAGGGCTAAAAACAGTTTTGAATTCAGAGTTTTCTTTCTCCTAGACCGACTGCCATCCAAGGCTATAGAACATAATTTGTCCTACTATTTACCCATAGATATGGGGATAAGAATTGGATTCTTAACTTTCCCAAGGGAATTAGCACGTAAGTGAATGTAATGAACCCCGACTGCAATTCGAACTCGGCTCTCCGATTCCTCAATACGAACAGCAATCCACCATTCTGAGCCCTTAACTCCTCTTTTCTATGAATCGTTATCTTTGCTCATATATTCTGTCCGTGGCCGTATTCGTCAGTAAAAACCGCATCTCCTGAGCTTGAGGTCTATTCTTCAGCTGTAAGGACATTGTCCAGCATTCACCGAAATGATGTAGATGAGATATGATATTCCAGTCCAAAATTCTTGTCTGTATTGTTGGAATTTTTGGGTACCCTGGTGTACTAGCAAGCCAGCCAAAATGAGCTGACTCATTTTATAGTTCACCAATAGAAGGGTTAACCAATCAGAAGCCTGAAAATATTCAATGCAACGTGTATAAAGGGGGCCATGTTTTTTTTTCCGAATATGCACAGCCAGCCTTTGATAACCCAGACGAGGCTCCGCCGAAGGGCAGAGTCTCGTTCGAGGAGGTTGACTGCTCCTGAACCCGTTTATACGCGTTCGAATAGGGAATATTTTCGGCCGAGCCTACGGGCTCGGAGATCCCACGTTAATCCCGGCCTTGTGTCACATGTAACGCTCGTGGGAGCGGGGTGGCTAACTATCACTGCCAGCCTCTGATATCGAAGACTGAAGAATTACGGAACAGCTGCTGGTGGCATTGGCGATATAGTCAGATTCAGTAGAGTGTCTGACTCGTGAGTGTTAATCTTTAACGTTGTTTCATTGAACATATTACGTACTGCGCTGTATCCTATATTCATAGACTATGGTGAACAGGGTCAACATGTGTTACTTTTTTTTACATCGGTATCAACCGGTGCAAGGAGATAAAGCCACTACGACACAAAGGGTTACATGGTGTGGAAGGTTTACGAACAGAAACATTAATGATGATCGGGAAAAAGAAAAGAGTAATCAGGAGGAGAGTGTATAGTGATTGATATTCTATTGGTTATTAATTCTTTGCAGATTAAATTTGGCTGGAAAGCATGGAGCTGGAAGGAAGTTCCATAAGCAAGAAGTGCAAGAAATGGAAGTTTCAGCGTAGAACTTATGGCTACATCTAGCCATCTTAACTGTAAATTGATTGTAAGCAATCTGGGATTAAAAAGAAAATATTTATCGCAAATTACTTCCGCAAGGCAGAGAACAAATCACTGTAAGTTCAGACTTGAACATCGGGGGACAGAAAGAAATGCCGAAAACTCGATTCGCAGGGACTATCTCACAAATCCCAGTGCACCTAACCAAACAGAAAAAAACTCACTCTCCGATCAACGCGGTAGCGAAAATCCCCGAATTTTATTATCTCTTTTGCTTTTATCGGCCGGGCATTTTTTTTTTTCATTCGTCGACAACTGGGAGAGGACGCTCAATTTTTGCATATCAAAATATATTTATAGCGACTCCTGCGACGGACTTGTTTCTGATTTAAATATTCCGTCTTCAGCATGTTATAGGGAATACGTGTCCCCCCCACTTTTTTTTAGATAAGTAATTTTCTTTATCGCCACATTTTCCGTCGTAGGATACACGCGACACGCTGTCGCTTGGTTTGACGAGGTAAATCGCCGTTTTCTTCGCTATATTGATGAGATCTAGACGCGAATCTAGTACTGGGATTAAAGTCTAGGTGCAAGTAGCGAAGAGTTCACCCGAACAATTACCATGGAAGAAAAAAGACACAGAGAAACAATGACTGAAGCCAAGCCGCCAGATCAGGACGAATAATATTACTGCTTCTTTTGGGGGTTTTATCAAGGAGCTCAAGGTAAATAGCAGAGGCACCAGATCATATATAGCATCAATATTATAAACATGGACGAATGACAGACTTATAAATATGTAAGATAAATTCTGGAGAGAAAAATCGTCTCGCCGACACAGCGAACCAACTTTCTTATCAGCTAACCTAGCAATGGATTCAATATAGACAGGCAGTCTCACGACGGTTGGAAAGTGACTGAAGCTGAGACGTCAGATTAGGATCAATACTATTGCTGATTATTCTTTGGATTTTATCAAGGTTATAGATATGTAAGATAACATTTTGCAATCTCTTAATATTTTCGTTAATTCTATGGGTCTTCGTAGTTTCTCTGCCACACTTCCCACGCTTCTTTCTATACTAAATCAAATATTACTGATATATAAGGTCTGGTGCCCCCGCTGTACGTCTCGAAAAAAAACATTGACGAATATGCAACGTGATAGGTCCTGATCTGGCATCTAGTCTACAGTTCCTTTCTCACATATGTACCGTGGCTACCCTCTGTCGCTTCTAGAAGTATTTTTTCCGACGAACTAGTTTCTCTGGTTTCCAGACTGCATGAATTTAAGCGAGCTAAGAGGCTGGCATCTCGGTCCCACCTTGTCGAAACGGTTAAATGTATCCGTCTCTTCTACTCAAACAGCTTTTTCTCTCGCACTTCCCGTCTGTGGAACTCCCTTCCCCTTACTTGCTTCCCGGATAACTATGATCTTCAAATATTCAAGTGGAATGCCAATCGACATCTAACACCCTGAGCTTGCTCCTCATCTTTTTCTGTATCCTTTCCTCAAACACGTCTCTTTACTCTTGTTCTCAATCATCTGTAAACCCTTGCGTGGTAGTGGCGCTTGCGCCTTGCTTGGGGTGAATTGCTTTAATATATATATATATATATATATATATATATATATATATATATATATTGGATCGATAATATATAATTGAATTTTAAAATGAAAGAAGCAATCTTGAAGAAGAAACAGATCGATGGTCCAAATATCTCTGGTATGAGATGACTCGTTTCAGAATTAAAGAAGTTATCTTAAACAAATAAAATGCACCGAATTCTTGTACATCGCTCGGAATGAGCTTAATCTACAGGAAATTTAAAAAAAAAACATATTTTCGACAAAAACAATGAGTTCTATAAACCGGACAGAACCTGGAATTACAATGACACGCCTCAGACACAAAGACTATGACTTAAACAAGGAGAATGGCACTGATAATTTCTGTGGATAACAACACATTGCAAATTGAAAGTGCCTTAATGCCTCCAACCTGGTTCTATGGCGGAGTGAATTTTTCTATTTTCTTGTTATATGAAATGTACGGTGATTGAGTCGGGGAGAAGGTCAGTATTTACAAATACTGATTTTCATAGCAAACACCTATTATTTCATGTTTGATATTTAACGCAATGGGGTTTTCTTAATTCTTATTTTCCCTTGCAGTCGTCCTAAAAAAATCTATCTATCTATCTATCTATCTATCTATCTATCTATCTATCTATCTATCTATCTATGCATGTTCTCATTTATTCCCTTATCTATCTATCTATCTATCTATCTATCTATCTATCTATGCATGTTCTCATTTATTCCCTTATCTATCTATCTATCTATCTATCTATCTATCTGTGTCTGTTCTCTCTATTCCCTTATCTATCTATCTATCTATCTATCTATCTATCTATCTATCTATCTATCTATCTATGTCTGTTCTCTCTATTCCCTTATCTATCTATCTATCTATCTATCTATCTATCTATCTATGTCTGTTCTCTCTATTCCCTTATCTATCTATCTATCTATCTATCTATCTATCTATGCATGTTCTCATTTATTCCCTTATCTATCTATCTATCTATCTATCTATCTATCTATCTATCTATCTATGTCTGTTCTCTCTATTCCCTTATCTATCTATCTATCTATCTATCTATCTATCTATCTATGCATGTTCTCATTTATTCCCTTATCGATCTATCTATCTATCTATCTATCTATGTCTGTTCTCTCTATTCCCTTATCTATCTATCTATCTATCTATCTATCTATCTATCTATCTATCTATCTATGCATGTTCTCATTTATTCCCTTATCTATCTATCTATCTATCTATCTATCTATCTATCTATCTATCTATCTATCTATGTCTGTTCTCTCTATTCCTTTATCTATCTATCTATCTATTTATCTATCGAAAAAAAAAACCGAAATTATGCAATGCCGTTACTTCTTCCCTTGTTGTTTTAATAAATCTATATTTCTTCAAAAGATCCAAAGAAGTAAGAATAATCGAAAATACTTGTGACACTCACTAGAAAAATAACCAAAACGAATGGGATATTATTCATTCAAATTTGCGCATTTAAAAACTAGTAACCATGGATACCTGAGTTCAAGATTCTGTAACTAGTATTGTAGAATTTACCGAAAATCCGGTCACAACTGCCGTTGTCCGGGAAAGTTGGTACAGCGCACCTACTGACCAGAAGAGAACAAGCGGCTTTTACCTAAAAGATCAAAAAGAAACTTCATCTCCTAACGGAGGCCACTTCTTGTGAGGCAACCCGAACCTGTTTATTTTCCGGAGGAAAAAGAAAGGAAGGAAGGAACCGGAATCACTGCATGAGAGTGAGATCAACTTTCCTTTGCCGCGTGATTATCTAATGGCGACCAATAGATAAGGAAAAAAAAAGTGGCATTGATTGTCCAGCTTGGTGTCCGCTGGGTGCAGAAGACCCTACCGCGATAAGAAACAAGATACGGGCTTTGAAAAACGTCGTGGACGGATGCAGAGCGGTGTATTTAAGAAGAATTGCTCAAGATTGATTTCCAACTCAGTCAGATTATGATCGTACCGGAGAAGATGAAATGGGAGCGGATAAAAAGAAAAAAAAATTGTAAAAAAAAAAAAAATTGAAGAAAAAAAGAAAGAATAAAGATGATTGTTTAAGAGATTCGGGCTAAATAACATGAAAGAATGAGGAGAGAAAACAAAATGAAAAAAAGAGAGGCAAGACTTGTCACAATTTAATGAGTGCCGACAAAAATACTTAACATAAAGAGACTTGTATCAGTGATATACATTTTTATTTATATTTCATTTGATATCGACGAACCGAAGACATATTGTCATATCACACTGAATATCTACCTGTTTGTCAGCGAATATAAGCAGCATCTGTTCTGGTTCGTACTTAGATGGGAGACCTCTATGCAATTCTTTATCTTTGAAAGGGTTGTTTATCTTACATATTCTTTTTTGTTTAAGATACGTCTTTTAATTCTGAGACGTATCTTTATCAGAAGAGTTTGGGCAATGGCTATAATTCATTTTTCTTAAGATGTTTTCTTTAAATCTGTGCCGTGTCTTTCTTAATACAAGTGGGGTTTAGGCAAGGAAAACCATTCTTTTTGCTTAAGATTATTTCTTTAATTCTGAGATGTATTTTTCTCAGAGGTATTTAGAAAATGGATATCATTATTCTACTTTAAATAATTCTGCGACTTTTCATTATTTAATCCAACAGTGGTTTAAACTATGGAACAATATCTAAGGGAAGAAAAAAATGATTTCAATTTTTTTACCAAAATCATTCAATACAAAGTTCGGGGGCCACTCAAGATAGAGGGATACTCAGTGGGATATGTGATATGTATGTAAGAACTGGTAGAAAGAAGTGAGCACTATGCGGATAAGGAAAATATATAACGATTGTCTCTTGACTTGAAGAGGTTAAGACTTTAGTTTTCAAGGAAGTATCAACGCAGGTGTCCGATTTATTGGTTGGTCCCTTTAAAAGTTCAAGATAGGCATGTAGAGATTTTGAAGGCTCATGTAGCCCCTTGATTCAAGAAGAAGTTAAATGTTTCAAGTATGAATATCGTGCAAATATCGACGGGCCAGACGATGGAAACAAATTTGGAGTGGCTTCAAAAAGAAACTTCACTCAATGGCCTGGACGTCAAGATAATGGACGTTATATGATGTTCTGGAGTGAAATGGTCATAGAATTGGAAGCCATGTGCCAATAGTCTATTCTATACTATAACTCTTCGGCTTCTTTCAGTTCAAAAATTTAAAACGCATTGTGAAACGTTGTTTTCTGTTTTGTGAATTCAGGTTCTTTTATTGTTTACTTTCATTAATCTTTGTCAATCTCTATATGATTTCATTTGATGTACAGAATTTTATATAATGATTAAAGAGAACTGAGATCCATGAATTTGAATTAATTTGGATTTTATAGTTGTGTTGCCATACCCCGCTATGGAAACAGAAAACAACTTTGAGTGAAATTAACTATAAGATTACTGCAGTTGAGAAGCATATAAAAAGAATTCAGTGGAAAGAGAAGAAATACTAATAATACACAGTGCTAAAGGTTAATAATGTTTTTATTTTTTTCATATTCGTTCACCCTCAATAAATCCTTACGTCTTAGTGGCTTTATTGGCTTGCTTGGACTGAACTTAATTTTTAAAAAAACGTAGTTCATGAGGATAATATAATTTTCATGATAAAAGACTTCAAAACGCAAAAATATCGTTCTTCATAAAACTCAAGTGTTACTAAACAGAAAATTTATAAAAAGGACATGGAAGTGAGCTTCCCGATTTTAACATAAAATACTCAATACACAACCAGGTCCGGATTTTTGTGAGATAAAGAATTACTGTGCAAGTTAATAATCTGTCAACGTTAATACCGCAGAGGAAGCGATTCTGAAAATTAATTTTAATTAAAATTAAAATTAAAATTTTTAATTAAAGTTCGATTTTAATAGATAAATCCACCGCCGATAGCATATTTTCCTTTTGCATATCATTGATGACAGTCGTGTAATAGAAAGGAATTTTTAAGTAAAAACCCGCCAAGCTCCTGAATTTTAAAATGCATATCAAGAAAGTGCTGAGCCAAATTGCCAAATGTAACCGCTTTTAAATTGAATATTTAAAGCCTACTTTTTTGTTCAAGTTATAAGTACATTTTGTGGGAAGAAATTCGCTACAGATATACCCATCATATTAGACACTACATTTCTTCTTCTTCTTCTTCTTCTTCTTCTTCTTCTTATTATTATTATTATTATTATTATTATTATTATTATGAATAATAATAATAATAACTAGTAGTACTAGGAGTATAATTTATTTTCGAATACCTTTCGTCGAATAGCTTTACTTAAATTCTGTAAATAGGATACGTTGCCTAAAATTATCAATAATTATATATATATATATATATATATATATATATATATATATAATAAAAAGGCTTAAACACTAATATTCCATGGTCATAATTTATTCCATTGGAATCGTAAATACGATCCAATTCATCAGACCTACAAATTCAAAAAGAAAACAGAAAAAAAACCCACTCCGGAAATAAAAATAGAATTTAGAGAGAGTGTAATTATGAGAGTGTGGGACGAATGTTAGTTTATAAGAGAGGGGTTTAACAGAGAGAGTTTTATTTAAAATTAGGTGTGAGTGGAAGGGGGAAAATGACTGTTGACGGATGTCTAAAACAGTATAAGGATACACATCGAGGTGACAATACACACACCATGGCCGATCAAATCTTAAAGAAGGAGGGAGAGGTAAGGAAGGAAGTGGTGGGGAAGAAAGATGGGGCGGGTGAAATTAAAATTGCAAGGGACGCTGTGTAATTGAGAAAATTTGACAAAAATAATATCGACTGCAGGTTACAAATCAAATATTATAAACAATAAATATGACGATTATCTAATCTGGCGAGGACCTATATTTTTATGTTCAAAACGCATGCAAAACCACACATACACAATAAGTTATACACGTATATACATACACATCGCCGTGTACCTACATACACACTTACATATATCCATGTACACATACACGTAAATCCACATATTCACACATACATACACACATACATATACATACACACACACACATATACATATATCTGATTCAATATCTCAGATACTAAGCGCTTTCTAATAATTACCGCGCATATGATAAAGAAATAATTACACCTACATATATACACACATACACATACACACACACCTCCATATATATATATAAATATATACATACATACATACATACATACATACACATACACACACACACACATATATATATATATATATACATACATATATATATGTATATATATACATACACACACACACATACATACATATACATGTACACACACACATACATCCATATATATACATATATACATAGACACACACACACATGTATATACACACACACACATACATATACACAAACATCTACTCGTATACATACATGTATATACTACACCCACATACGTATACATGAATATATACACATACACACACATATCCATACATATACATACACATATATACAAATACACACACCCCTAAATACATACCTATATATACCCGTAGCCAAGTACATACATACATACATACACATACATACACACACACACACACACATACACATATATATATATATATATACCCACATACATACAAATACATACATATAAATTAGAATTTAAAAACTAAATAAGTAAAATTTCAACAATTTATATATACACATATACCCACATTCATACAAATACGTACAAATACATACATATAAATTAGAATTTAAGAACTAAGTAAGTAAAATTTCAACAATTTGGGCGTAAAAAAAAAAAAAAAAAAAAAAAACCATAGCGCATCACAAAAACACACACAATGATCTATATAGAGATAAAAAAATAAAAAAATAAACATAATAGTCATTCCATTAAAATGTCATGCCCGATGTTTTGAACCAAGATGGAACTGACATAAGTGACAGAAAGTTACAAAACGGTGTTTATGTTTTGAATCTCTTCTTATGTCTACATTTAGAAAATATCTCATTACGAAGATTCAACAGTTCATCTTGATTTTTATCTTTGATAATAAAAATTTTTTCCGCCAAGCACAGATCACACCGATCGCGGAAGTTATTAGGTGTTTTGGCTCTTGATAGGTATCTCCATTTCAAAAGTGGGGTTAACCCCTTATCCACCAGATCCCAGTAGTGTTTGGATAAGGAAGTTTGACTTCTAAGGCATCTATATCTAAAAGAGTGTCTATGGTTGTATAGACGCTGCTTCCAATTACCGGCGGATATACCTATATATCTTTTTTTCTCGTTTATATTTTCCTCGGGAAAGATAGTTGCCTCGTATATTACATTTTTGTAGTTACATTTACCCCCGATTGGGCAATGATCTTTATTCCTACAATTGCAGGTAGGGTTACTTGATTGAGTCACATTACAATGGTAGTTTCTAAGTATTCTGCAATTATGGGAAGATATGATTTTCTCCATATTTCTAACGCATGAGTAACTAATTTTCAGAGTCTTCCTATTGAAAATTTTACTTAATGGATGTTTACTGTGAAAATGCTTATCAATTAATTTCAGAAAAAAACTTCCTATGTCAATATTAGAGAGCTTGCAATATGGTGGGTTGAACCATATTACCTTCCTCTTTCTATTTTTAGATCTGTTATTGTTCTGATTTCCAAGTTCTCCGTTATAGTTTAATTCCTGTCTAAAACCACTATTTTTGAGGGCCTGATTGTATATAAATTTATTATCATCAAAGACTTTTTGGCTAGAAGATAGCTTATTTATTCTAGTATTCACAGTTTTAGGGATGTGGTCTATCACATGTTTAGGGTGGTTAGAGTGGACGTTGATATATAGGGGTGTTTGATCAACTTTATGGAAGGGTTTAAAGGTATCATTAGATAGATTTAGTGTAATATCCAAAAAGTTGACTATTTTCATGTTGGAAGATATTTCAATTCTAAGGCCTAAGTATTTGAAGGCCCTAATTATCTTCTTATGTAAGCTAGAAGTCAAGGGGCCATTGTTATTTGGGACAATGATTAGGCCGTCATCTCTATAAATTCCGACTTGGCTAAGGTTAACTACTCTACTCAAGGTGTCGAGAATATATATGCCCACCAGATCTAAAAATAGAAAGAGGAAGGTAATATGGTTCAACCCACCATATTGCAAGCTCTCTAATATTGACATAGGAAGTTTTTTTCTGAAATTAATTGATAAGCATTTTCACAGTAAACATCCATTAAGTAAAATTTTCAATAGGAAGACTCTGAAAATTAGTTACTCATGCGTTAGAAATATGGAGAAAATCATATCTTCCCATAATTGCAGAATACTTAGAAACTACCATTGTAATGTGACTCAATCAAGTAACCCTACCTGCAATTGTAGGAATAAAGATCATTGCCCAATCGGGGGTAAATGTAACTACAAAAATGTAATATATGAGGCAACTATCTTTCCCGAGGAAAATATAAACGAGAAAAAAAGATATATAGGTATATCCGCCGGTAATTGGAAGCAGCGTCTATACAACCATAGACACTCTTTTAGATATAGATGCCTTAGAAGTCAAACTTCCTTATCCAAACACTACTGGGATCTGGTGGATAAGGGGTTAACCCCACTTTTGAAATGGAGATACCTATCAAGAGCCAAAACACCTAATAACTTCCGCGATCGGTGTGATCTGTGCTTGGCGGAAAAAATTTTTATTATCAAAGATAAAAATCAAGATGAACTGTTGAATCTTCGTAATGAGATATTTTCTAAATGTAGACATAAGAAGAGATTCAAAACATAAACACCGTTTTGTAACTTTCTGTCACTTATGTCAGTTCCATCTTGGTTCAAAACATCGGGCATGACATTTTAATGGAATGACTATTATGTTTATTTTTTTATTTTTTTATCTCTATATAGATCATTGTGTGTGTTTTTGTGATGCGCTATGGTTTTTTTTTTTTTTTTTTTTTTTTACGCCCAAATTGTTGAAATTTTACTTACTTAGTTCTTAAATTCTAATTTATATGTATGTATTTGTACGTATTTGTATGAATGTGGGTATATGTGTATATATAAATTGTTGAAATTTTACTTATTTAGTTTTTAAATTCTAATTTATATGTATGTATTTGTATGTATGTGGGTATATATATATATATATATATATATATATATGTGTGTGTGTGTGTGTGTGTATGTATGTGTATGTATGTATGTATGTACTTGGCTACGGGTATATATAGGTATGTATTTAGGGGTGTGTGTATTTGTATATATGTGTATGTATATGTATGGATATGTGCGTGTATGTGTATATATTCATGTATACGTATGTGGGTGTAGTATATACATGTATGTATACGAGTAGATGTTTGTGTATATGTATGTGTGTGTGTGTATATACATGTGTGTGTGTGTCTATGTATATATGTATATATATGGATGTATGTGTGTGTGTACATGTATATGTATGTATGTGTGTGTGTGTATGTATATATATACATATATATATGTATGTATATATATATATATATATGTGTGTCTGTATGTGTATGTATGTATGTATGTATGTATATATTTATATATATATGGAGGTGTGTGTGTATGTGTATGTGTATGTGTGTATATATGTAGGTGTAATTATTTCTTTATCATATGCGCGGTAATTATTAGAAAGCGCTTAGTATCTGAGATATTGAATCAGATATATGTATGTGTGTGTGTGTGTATGTATATGTATGTGTGTATGTATGTGTGAATATGTGGATTTACGTGTATGTGTACATGGATATATGTAAGTGTGTATGTAGGTACACGGCGATGTGTATGTATATACGTGTATAACTTATTGTGTATGTGTGATTTTGCATGCGTTTTGAACATAAAAATATAGGTCCTCGCCAGATTAGATAATCGTCATATTTATTGTTTATAATATTTGATTTGTAACCTGCAGTCGATATTATTTTTGTCAAATTTTCTCAATTACACAGCGTCCCTTGCAATTTTAATTTCACCCGCCCCATCTTTCTTCCCCACCACTTCTTTCCTTACCTCTCCCTCCTTCTTTAAGATTTGATCGGCCATGGTGTGTGTATTGTCACCTCGATGTGTATCCTTATACTGTTTTAGACATCCGTCAACAGTCTTTTTCCCCCTTCCACTCACATCTAATTTTAAATAAAACTCTCTCTGTTAAACCCCTCTCTTATAAACTAACATTCGTCCCACACTCTCATAATTACACTCTCTCTAAATTCTATTTTTATTTCCGGAGTGGGTTTTTTTTCTGTTTTCTTTTTGAATTTGTAGGTCTGATGAATTGGATCGTATTTACGATTCCAATGGAATAAATTATGACCATGGAATATTAGTGTTTAAGCCTTTTTATTATATCCTTACTCTGTCCTGGACATTGAGTTCTACCTGGATTTTATCCTCTCGGAAATTTTTTATTCTAAAATATACATGTGTATATATGCACCTGTGGATTTTGCATATATATGTATATTTACCACTAATATTATCTATATATATATATATATATATATATATATGGATACATACATATAGATTTATATATATATATATATATATATATATATATACAGTGTAACCCGAATATAAGAGAGTTGTCGGGACCGGATAAGAAGTCTCTTATATATGGGTTTCTCTTATATCCGGGTTGGGTCTAATTTATATATATTAACACATGCTCTAATTTGGAACCATAGAAAACTCTCTTATATTATAGTTTATCTTATATCCGGGTCTCTTATATCCGGGTTACACTATATATATATATATATATATATATATATATATATATATATATATATATATATATACTGTTAGTTTGAGATACTGTTTTTAAGGCCAAAACATTGATTTGTCAGTGGTTTGCTGATAGAAAGGCATTTAAGGCAACCAGGCTTTGTGGTAAAGTGCAATAATACTCTCCGAAAAATGAATCTAGTCTCGTCAGTCACTGGCGTGTTTATCTAAAAATAAATACGCTGAATTCACCTTCATCCCTGCTGTGCGCCAATGGCTGAGTGGTTGAATCCCCGACTGACGGTGTTGGGTGTCGATCCTAGCTAGAGGCAACCGGATGTCTAGACAAACTGATGACCTGTGATACAGCGAAACAGTCTGTCTTTGGATGAATATATATATATATATATATTATTGTGGACTGTTATTGGTCATCTCGAGGCAGTGTAATGGTTAGCAAGCTTGTCTTGCTAGAACAAATTTGACTGGGTGCCTCATACTTTCAGTCTTGTGCGCTTGGAAAATCACTATACATTAGTTAATAAATATACATTTTGCTCCACACTGCTTGGTATAACTCTGAGTGGGCATCGTCAGTCACGGATATATATATATATATATATATATATAAGCACATACCTTCATAATATTAGTTTCTATGGATATACGGAAAGCCAATCATATTTAACAAGGGGCGGTAGGGTACTCTTTTTCACTGACAACTATCGTATCAAAGTATGTGTTACTTCCGAAAAGAGGTTAAGTCTACGTAGGTTCGTGGTGCCTATGTTCAGACGAATGATGACATCGTTGAACGCATATCGTCTGGTCTAATTCAACGACTGTGGGGAAACCGTTTCCGTTCTCTTATGGACTTTACATAATTTGCTATGATAAAATCTATCGAAATGCGTAGGCTAAGATAAGGTTTCCTTTTGGCTTTATTCATATTGTCCTTTTACAGATATAACTTTAGTCAAATCTTAATTTTACGCGCGCGCGCGCGCACACACACACACACACACATATATATATATATATATATATAATTTATAAATTCATGAATCATTCATACAAAAAACAAATATAGAGGTTAATGATTTAAATGGTGAGAATACATCGTCGCAAACAATATAAATAAGATACATCAACCCCGAACCTGTATATGAATGATGTGATCCCCGTTTACAAATTCCAGTTGCATAAGATCTTTTTAATTTTTTAACAAGCTTTCGACTGTTCCTCCAGACATCATCAGGTATTACCGAGAAGTAAAAACAAGAACAAAATCTACTTCCATACCTGATGATGTCTGTAGGAACAGGAATTTGTAAACGGGGATCATATCATTCATATACAGGTTCGGGGTTGATGTATCTTATTTATATTGTTTGCGACGATGTATTCTCACCATTTAAATCATTAACCTCTATATTTGTTTGTATGAATGATTCATGAATATATATATATATATATATATATATATATATATATATATATATATATATATATACACACAGATATACGTTATTATATATCCATAAACGCAATTTAAATTGATTTATCCCATAAATATAATTTAAATAGATTTAATCCCTTCTTGCCCTTTGATAAACCGCGAGGAGCAAAATCTATTTATGCTTAGAGGGTTCGCTTTACTCTATTTTTTTTGTTAAGTTTGAAGTATAAGGTAGCAAAGAACACTTGGTAGTCGAATCTAGATATTTGGCAAATATATTGTAGAATGGAAGTCCGCCTGAACCGCCTGGGTTACCCGACTTGTAAGGTTATGCACTGCGTGTATCAACATTTGTCACTATACTTTGCATATTTGACTGTCACGCTTGTCACTTCGTCGACGTACTGCCCTTTCACTTATTATTATTATTAATAATAATAATAATAATAATAATAATAATAATAATAACAAAAATACCACAAGAACAGAAAGTGCTTAATTATTCACATGGCAGCCCATAAAAATTGTAATGAATATTTGAAGAATTAAAAAAAAAAAAAAAAACTATTAAAATACACGGATCTTGAAGTGGAAATATGAAAACTGTGGCTCATGAAAGATATCAATAATCCAGTTTTAGTTGGAGCTCACGGACTGACGAAAAAAGAATCTGATAGATTCATTGAGGGGAAAATTTAAATTGCAGTTATCCAGATGATATCACTGAAGATGAGTCAAACGACATTATGACAGAATTCCTTAAAAACAACAGAGGTGAAATCACGGAAAACGAAAAATCACATCATTCAAGTACTCATCACAATAACATGCACACAAATGTCATACACAGTCCAGCTCCCCAAAATGATGGTGTCAAAGTTCCATAAACATATTGTGCAAATGTACAACGTTGCACTGCAAACATTGTTAACAGACAAACGACTGGTAAATATCACAGAAGTTAACAATGTGATATACGCAACAGATTTTAGAAATTAGTTGGAAGCTTGGTGTCAAGAGAATGAAAATGACAAACAAAAGACAAAGAAGTCAGCATGAAGGCAAAATTGATGCGAGAAATAAAGGTTTAGTTTGTTTTATTTTACGGCATATCGACCTCAATGGGTCATTTAATGTCGACAATTTTTTTTTCCTGGAAATATATTTGTTTTGTCAAAAATCTATTTCTGTTAAAAAAATTTTCCTCCAAAACGTATTGCTGGTAATTTTATTTTTTCAAAAACCTATTGCTGGTAATATTATTTTTTTTTTTCAAAAACGTATAGCTGGTAATATCATTGTTCAAAAACGCACAACTGGCAACACTATTCCTTCAAAAACGTATAGCTGGTAATAGTATTTTCCCCAAAACGTATAGCCGGTAACACCATTCTTTCAAAAAAAAAAAAAAGTATAGCCCGTAATATTATTTTTTTCAAAAAGGTACAGCTGGCAAAATTATGCTTTCAAAAACGTATTATCAGAGTTCATCGTCCCACCCAGGACGCGGATGTAGTTTGTCGTCATACCCAGGACGCGGATGTAGTTTATAGTCATATCCAGGACGCGGATGTAGTTTATCGTCATACCCAGGACGCAGATGCATTTTATAGTCTTATCCAGGACGCGGATGTAGTTTAACATCTTACCCAGGACGCGGATGTAGTTTATCGTCATACCCAGGACGCAGATGCATTTTATAGTCTTATCCAGGACGCGGATGTAGTTTAACATCTTACCCAGGACGCGGATGTAGTTTATCGTCTTATTCAGGACGCGGATGAAATTTATCGTCATATCCAGGACGTGGATGTAGTTTGTAGTCATATCCAGGACGCGGATGTAGTTTATCGTCTTACCCAGGACGCAGATGTAGTATATCGTCTTACCCAGGACGCGAATGTAGTTTATCGTCTTACCCAGGACGCGGATGTAGCTTATCGTCTTACCCAGGACGCAGATGTAGCTTATCGTCTTACTCTGGACGCGAGAAATAAAGGAAATCAAATGTAAGTCATCAGTACGAGATGAGATCTCAAGAAACCCAAATGTCTCAACGCGCAAAGGCAGAAATCTCAAGCGGAAATATAAAATTAAATTACTAAGTGAAATTCCATTAATCAAGGAAATACTAAAAGAGAAAATGCAGTTAAAGGCACAATCAACAAGACGATACGAAAAGCGTTGTACACCCTTGTGAAAATTAATTGCTTTAGTTTCCTTTTTTCACCATACGGATTGATTTAGACGCACCGGTGTGACAGGGTGTAATCGAATTCTATTTTTTGCCTCAGGTTAAGTCATTTGCAGTGATGTGCAGTAATATGAATTTATTTTCGGGGTGTATGATGAAATTTGTTTGACCTTGTAAAAACCGCGTTATCCGTGATTTCATCAGATTTTCATCACGCCCAGACACTATTGTCTCGACTGTCAATTATTTGTCCTACGGCCATTTTCTGCGATAGATGTTACTCCAAGGAAACGTACGAAAATTGTAATGCTGCAGGAACACAATGGCAAGCCTTATCAATGATCAAATCAAAGTAGAATAGACTGGCTCGGAAACTCCCCTGATTTAAATACAGTCGAGAATCTGTGGTCAATCCACAAGGAAAGACTTTGTGGAATGGACATACGAAGTACTAACATGTGCATTGGAAAAAAGAACGAAAAAATATAAATAGTAACGGAATTATTCGTTTTTTGTCAATTAATTTGCACAAGGGTGTAGGCCCTATCGCGAGAACATGATATTCCCCAAAATATGTAATATTTTCATGTCTACGATCATTTATTCAACCCCACAGTGTATATATATATATATATATATATATATATATATATATATATATATATATATATATATATATATTTCAATTTAGTGTAAATTACAGTAGAAATTTAATTTTTAATGATAAGAACCATACTAAGTTGGTTTTCTTCATGGATCACCAAAATATCACTGTGGACCTCCCAATTTGTTTTATTTTGGCTGTACATCCCAAGAAATATTACATGGGCTCTGAGCTATTTGAGCAGTAAACGGGTGGGACCTAAATGCTAATTTAATAGCAAGCTTAAATGCATAGAGTTGGAGCACCAGGGCAAAAAAGCTCATCAGATGATTTGTTTAGGCGAAGGGTTACTCTAAACGATACCATAGAGTATTTACTTGTTAGTAGCTTGAACGTAACTACTCGAGGTAACACTCCTTATATTTCTGCTCATGGGTGGAGGTAATCAGAAGCAGGCCATGCGTCAAGAGTTTTTTTTTTCTTTTTAAGTCAAAAGCAGAAGCTAAAAATTACAAATTCAATTATTTTATAAGCACATACATTCATAATATTAGCTTCTATGGATATACGGAAAGCCAATCATTTTAACAAGGGGCGGTAGGGTACTCTTTTTCACTGAAAATTATTGTATCGAAAATTATGAGTTACTTTCGAAAAGAGGTTAAGTCAAGTTAGGGTATGGGTGCCTTTTCAAACGAATGATGACATCCGTTCAACGCAAGTCGTCTGTGCTTTTTCACCGGCAAAAAGTTTCGCCGTTATATATGATAAAATGTAGTTTTAATGTATGCTGTATTTTTGGGTTAAAGTGCTCAGTAGTAAGGATAGAGCGTATGTAAATCTAAATGTTGCCGATGGGTGCTGATTTCAATATCCAAATTGATACAGAACCCACCCATTTCGACGCCTCAGTAGGTAGGTTCTGTATCAATTTTTCGACTGGTGTCAAAGTTAAATTTTAAATCTCTAACAGAAGTCACGAACACGGATGAGACAACAAAAGGGATTCGAAATGTGAATATAGACACTTGGGAACATCTACAATCGGAAAGCAGAGAATAAAATATGCACAAGAGGGATTAGGAGAGATAGCAAAAAGAGAAACGTTATTTAGAGCTACAAAAGAAAAGGAAGTTGTGGAGAGCTTTGATCACCCATTTCCTAAAGGTACACGAAGAAAAGAAGAATGGTTGACTGCATTTCTCTTCAAATATGTATTGGGTTGGTGCAAAAATAATGAAATAATAATGTCGTTTTTTGACGTATTTTTTACGTCAAAAAACGACATTATTACGTCATTATTTTTGCACCAACCTAATATGTGTTTGACAATTTATTTAGGAATACATATCCGACCTTGTAAGCGAATAAGATTACTGTTCGAAATATTCTGTCAGAAATATGTTTTTCTTTCAGTGATGGACGTTGTTTTCGACATTGCTTTCCAGAACATTGAGCAGGAATCTTTATTAAAAATGGCATCGTTAAATCACTTGAATATCGGAAATTATACAAGAGCAAAAGATATAAAAAACAAAGAATGACAGAAGAAAAGTGAAAAGTTATTGAAAGGAACCAATTTTATGATTAATTTATACTTTTATTCTTGATTTGATGTACCTACTATAATATATATATATATATATATATATATATATATATATATATATATATATATATATATATACGAACACACACACACACACATATATATATATATATATATATATATATATATATATATATATATATATATATATCGTTAAAAATGAGGGGCAGGTAAAATTTACATAATTTTTTATTTAGTTTTTCCATAGTTCTTACATTTTTTCTCGTGTGGTAGGAATGAGAAATTACTGAAAGTATATATATATATATATATATATATATATATATATATATATATATATATATATATATATATATATATATATATAACTACTACGTGCCAAATTATTATTGAGATAACTTTTTTTCCTAATATTTCAAAAACCGTCCAATCAATTCACACAAAACTATAGAGAAGTCAATCTTCATATTGTCCTCGGCCCATTTCAAGCGATTTTGAATGTGATTTCTCGTCAACGGAGGTTTCGATACAAGTTTGACTGCTGTTGCTATTTCCCTCAGATACCGACACCGAGTACTTTTAGACACAGTAGGATCCCCAATGCGACTGAAAAGCTCTTGACTGGTAAGTCCAGGGTTCTTCGGGGCCTCTCGTTTAATTCATGACATGAGACGACGTGAAATAACACTCGGCTTACCTTTATTTGCTCTTTTGCATACTTGTGTAGGGTCGGTGGTGAACTTTTTCACTGTTTGATGACACCACCCTATCATTTTAGAAATTTCTAGGGTAGATTTACCTTTTGAGAGTTCTGAGGTGATAGTTTTCTTTTCAGCATCACTTAAACTGCTTTTAAGGCCAATCATTTCACTAAATTCTTACACTTTTCTAATAATTTGGCACACATAAATCACAGTGCTGATAACAAATATGGCGCCAGTGTGTTTATATTGCGCAGATCAGTACGAAAAGTGATTGCGTAAGTCAGTCTTGCCAACATATATATATATATATCGTTAAAAATGAGGGCCAAGTAAAATTTACATAATTTTTTATTTAGTTTTCCCAGCGTTCTTAAACTACTTTTAAGGCCCATCTTTTCACTAAATTTTTCCCGTGTGGTGGGAATGAAAATTACTGAAAGTATATATATATATATATATATATATATATATATATATATATATATATATATATATTTGGTTGGATTGATGTAAGTTTGTGATCCTGGGTTTCACGCTTTTGCGATCGTCAGACAAACTGATTAATTTTATTAAAATTTTGGGTTTATGTAGATTGCGTGTATTGGTGTTATTGTGGAAGTGGTGGGGGAAACTTCGTCGTTTTTTCATCGTACTGACGCAAACATCAATGTATGCAGACACATATACATACTTGGTCGTCCGTCGGGACTCATACATATATAAACATATGTGGGCAGTTTCGGATATGACATATGTATGTATACGGGTGGTGTTGTGTCTATACATACGCATTTGTATGTTGAAATTTAAAGATTGGAAGTGTAGCGAAAATTTCTCGTGAATGTCTCGTGAATGTATACATGTCATTTTTCTATTTTTCCACTGAATAATATTTCCTCGCATGTATGTATATACGTGTGGTGGAGTTTGTGGAAAATTATGATAGGTAAAAATTATTAAAATTTTTATTTATATTTATTTTTAAATTTTTGAAAAAAGGGGGTTTATTTGTTATATTTAAAGCTGGTTATTTGTTTGTTTTTGATAACTGTGTATATACAACAGGTAGAAATTCGGTTTGTAATCCTTATTGGTTATTTTATATGGTAATATTTAATATATAATATATAAATAATTATATATATATATATATATATATATATATATATATATCACTTTCTTTACTTGATTGAGGCATATTATCCATTTCGTTAGACACCTGATTCTATTGTAATATCAAATAGGTTTTTCACTGTTAAAGTACTTGCTTAGATTCCTAAATGTTTTTGAAGTAATTATGACAATTCTTTTATTGGGATAAGATAAATTTATTAACGGATTAGGAGTTTTCTTTTTGATTTTATACTTTTTTAGAAACTTTTTGGATTCTTTGCATTTTGTAAGCTATTCGTTTAGCATTGTAGGCGGGATATTTACGCCATAAAACTTAAACTGATATATTAATTCACCATGCAGTTAAAGTAAACATCAAGAGTTTGATCTCTCTGCTAATGTAAATTTCATTTCATGCAGTTCATTGACTAACCGTTTTTCTACAGCTTATCAATCCTTTGCAAGTTTTTTTTAAAGCCAGAAAATATTTTTAGATAGTCGGTTAGTTTAAATGCCACACGTGATACACGCTTGGGCGATCATGTATCTTTTGATACATGACTGACAAAGCAGAATTTTATTTTAATGCAGTAGGTTGCCATTTCTTTTTCCGGTAGACTGGTTGCCAACCAAGGCTAAAAAACACAGTCTACCCTGCTATTCAACCGCTAGAAGAGATCGATTCATATGTTTCCTAAAGTTATTTGTGCGTAAGTGAATCTAAGGAACTCAACTGAAATTCGAACCCGGCTCTCCGAGTTCTTATTCCGAATGTATATCCATTACTCCACAATGCACATCCCGATAAGAATTTTAGATAGTAAGTATTTGTTTTTAGATAATAATAGTTGAGTGATACAAGTCTTACTATTTAACCCATAAATAGGGGAAGAGGTGGATTCATTCTTTTCCCAAGCGTATTTGCGCTTACCCAACGAGAATTGGAACCCTGCACTTCGATTAAAAATCCCGAGTCATTAACCATTACACCGCCCGTACATCCAAGCTTACAGCACCTGGTATTCGCAAGCGGTCACTCATCTAGGTACTGACTAAGCTTGATGTTGCTTAACTCGGGTGATCATGCACACAACCGGCGTCTCAACGTGATATGGTTATTGGCTATACTGCCCGCATATCCAAGCGTACAGCACATGGTATTCCTAAGCGGTCACCCATCTATGTACTGACCAGGCTCGACGTTGCTCAACTTAGTTTATTGTACGAGGACTGGAGTCACAAC
>OZ010608.1:46873057-46943057 GCA_963932145.1 Acanthosepion lycidas | reverse complement strand
TTTTCATTCTCAAATCACGGTCAAAATACTGTGTCCATATTCATGAATTATATTATTAAGTGTTGTTTTTTTTTGTTTTTATTAATAAGGCTTCCATAATTTTCAGCCATTTTTTGCTTGTAAATGATGTTATTATTTTCGTCTTGTCAACAAGTATGTTACAAATAATGTCCGCTAGTTCTCCATGAATATTTAAATGAGATCTAATTGAGCTATGATCAGAAATATTTTATAAAACATACATGCAACAAACTATTTCTTATTTAACTGTTAAAATATTTAATTAATATTCATGAGTATATAATAATGCTTTCATAATTTTTAGCCTTTTTTTTTACATGTGGACGATGCTATCATATTTACCTATTACCCTATTCATAAGGCGCAAATGGTAAAGGAATTATTTAATTGAGTTGTTTTTAAAAAGAATCTGTGTCCCAGTTATATGATATGCATCCATCTATGGGGCCCGGAATTTACAAAAAAAAACCAACTGTATTAAATAAATCATTTACAATTTGTGCCTGATGAAATGGGTGACTATGAAACACTGAGTTGCACTTCAAACGTAGGTATATGTGTATATTATTAATATATACTTTAACGGTCTGTTTAACTACATTGAAACCTGTTTCGTTTGACTTTAAATTACATATTTATTTGCTCATCTGTATATGCACGTTATCGCAGGCATCGATAGTAGCTAATATCTCATTACTTAGTTTATATTCACACAAATACAAACACATAGACAAACACACACACATATGTATATATACGTGCGTATGTGTGTGCGCGTGTGTGAGGGTGCATGGTGGATAAAAGATGACGTAGATATCAATATTATGAGATCGATGGATAAAGGAAGAGATATAAATTAACATGATAGATAGATAGATAGATAGATAGATAGATAGATATGAAAAGACTGGAGAAGATAGATAGATATATAGATAGATAGATAGATAGATAGATATGAAAAGACTGGAGAAGATAGATAGACAGATAGATATGAAAAGACTGGAGAAGATAGATAGATAGATAGATAGATAGATAGATATGAAAAGACTGGAGAAGATAGATAGATAGATAGATAGATAGATAGATAGATATGAAAAGACTGGAGAAGATAGATAGATAGATATGAAAAGACTGGAGAAGATAGATAGACAGATAGATATGAAAAGACTGGAGAAGATAGATAGATAGATAGATAGATAGATAGATAGATAGATAGATAGATATGAAAAGACTGGAGAAGATAGATAGATAGATAGATAGATAGATAGATAGATAGATAGATATGAAAAGACTGGAGAAGATAGATAGACAGATAGATATGAAAAGACTGGAGAAGATCGATAGATAGATAGATAGATAGATAGATAGATAGATAGATAGATAGATAGATACGAAAAGACTGGAGAAGATAGAGAGACAGATAGATATGAAAAGACTGGATATAGATAGATAGATAGATAGATAGATAGATAGATAGATAGATAGATATGAAAAGACTGGAGAAGATAGATAGATAGATAGATAGATAGATAGATAGATAGATAGATAGATAGATAAAACACGGCGTTTTATATTTAAATTTCTGGAGTGTGTATCAATTGCTTTATTTTAATTGTTATTATACGTAAATGCATAGTGACTTTATTCCTACCATACTTACATATATACATATGTATTAATTAATACAGATATAATATTTAATTATTAATTTACAATTTGTGCCTGATTAAATGGGAGGCCATGAAACTACTAACGTATTTATTAATATATATCTTATAGCTCTGTTTAACTACATTCTGCCCTATTTCGGTTAATTATAAATCAAATTTGTAAATGTACGTTATCACACGCATATATAGTAGCTAATATCTCATTATGTTGTTTATATTCATACACATATATCTATCTATCATTTTTCTCTTTATTCATGTCTATCTATCTATCTATCTATCTATCTATCTATCTATCTATCTATCTTAGTCTGTTCATATCTATCTATCTATCTATCTATCTATCTATCTATCTATCTATCTATCTATCCCAGACTGTTCGTATCTATCTATCTATCTATCTATCTATCTATCTATCTATCTATCTATCTATCTATCCCAGACTGTTCGTATCTATCTATCTATCTATCTATCTATCTATCTATCTATCTATCTATCTATCTATCTATCTATCTATCTATCTATCTCAGTCAATTCGTATCTATCTATCTATCTATCTATCTATCTATCTATCTATCTATCTATCTATCCTTTTCTTTATATTTATACATATCTATCCTTTTCTCTATATTCATATCTATCTATCTATCTATCTATCATGTTCTGTATATTCACATATATATATATATATATATATATATATATATATATATATATATATGCCGGGGCCCAAACCCATCCGATCTGATATCAGTCGGAGGTGCTAACCTAGGCAGAGAGAAAGGCGAAATTTTTGCGTATTTATTTTTTAATAAAAACACTAGTCACTCATGGAACTCAATCTCTAGGAGAGTCTTGCATTATCAGCAGTAATAATGACTGCTTACAAATTCATTCCTTATTCCACAAAGTGCTCGACCTAATAAATTATTTTATCGAGGGCTATATGGTGGACTCTTCTATAGCGAGCGATAAATGACGTTCAGCATTGGATGGTGTCTTTCGTTTTATACGTATGCAAGCTAGCAGGGGCAATTGTGGATAAAATCAGGTAAGGGAAAGATATATTTTATTTGTGCTTTCTTAAGTTCGCTAATAGCCCAGCCTTGTTGCGTGCGACAAAGCCACACTGATAGATGAAATTTATTAAAGCAGGATTTTGAAGGCATCTCTGCTTCAGAGCTTGAAAAAGCTGATCATGGTACTTCAGTCTACTGTCTTCAAAACCCTTTAACTTGATGAAATATGTCTTACGCTACTTCTTTCGGACATTCGTGATTCTCTAAAAATTGTGCCTTCACCCCACCATTACCTATATAGCGACGTCAAATCAATTATACAGACTGGTCCGAATGTCTTGTCACCCCCTTACAAAAAGTAATGCGAACAGTAGAACATTTACTGAATCCAGTTTATTCACATTCATTGCCTATGTCGCACATCGAAAAGGTCCGTATGGAGACACTCGTTTTCGCGTCAGTCGTCTGAAATAGAAAATTATAATATTTTGGGGTGACAAGACTTTTAAAGTTGATTAGCCACACGAGATATCAGAGTTAAATAGACTTAAACGACCTTTTCTAAGTAAGTTACATCTCTCGCTGAGATATTTTGATGTCACATAACAGCTAACTTTATTTGCGTAACTGAAACATAAAACAAATTTATTACTTAGGAATAAATGTATTTTTTTTTTATCATCCGAAATCATTTCATATTAATAAGCATAATATATTTTCTGCGTGGGCGAGTGGTTAGAACGTTCGATTTCCGACCATGAGACCAAGGTTCGAATCTAATCATGGTCGATTAATCAGGTATGTAGTTTCTTGACTTTACCGGTATGCAGGCGGGAAAGCGATCTGAGCATGCGTCATCTTTGGAATGTGCTTGGAAACCATATCACGGGTTGACCAAACCTTGTGATTGAAATTGAATAGACGGAACTATTTGGGAGCCGTCGATGTTTGTGCTAGCACAAAATCACAAGTCATCGTGGCCGAGGATTTGAGCCAACTGGCCTTGTTCAGGCTGTTGGTCACGCCCGATAATACATTCTCTCCAAACAACTCTAAGCAAGCTCCACTCGTTCATAGTTGCAGTATAAACCACAGGTGGGCTTTCCAGGTGTTGAACAAACACAAAATATAGCTGAGCAGGCGTCTATGACGGGGATTTTCTAGCGACCCCAGCAGACTGAAATGCTTGTATAAGAAGAGT
Source organism: Acanthosepion lycidas (assembly GCA_963932145.1). Taxonomy (NCBI): domain Eukaryota; kingdom Metazoa; phylum Mollusca; class Cephalopoda; order Sepiida; family Sepiidae; genus Acanthosepion; species Acanthosepion lycidas. Next base: position 46,939,146 of record OZ010608.1, on the reverse strand, counting down.
TCGCCACCGCATTATATTTAGTGGATTTAAAACAGTATGAAATTGTGCCAACCTCAATACGCAGCATACCCGTCAATAACACAAATGTCTTTCTAGCTCTTACTTCAAAAAAATTCTTTAAATTGTTCGAAGTGCTTATTATAATAACAATAACCAATAAAACAACACTGAATAGTCTCAACTATGAACACGGCCACTATATACTGGCCGTATTCAGAAATTTAATAATTATGTCTACTTTCACCAAACATTATACCATTTACAATAGCCCTCGCACTCCATTTACTATGATCACATCAAAAAAAGTCCCCGAATATTCTTCTCGTTTAACCGAAAGTGTTCGGATTGATAAAACGTTTAAACAATTTTGGCATTCAATCCAAATAATAAAATATTTATACGCATCCAAATAAAAAGCATAATGAACAATGTTAACTTGTTAGTTTAAGGTTAGCAAAACACGCACATACATATACAGGTTCTATCAAAAATAGTTTTACAAACTTTAGGGACTGTCTTCTCACCAAAACAAGGGCAAAAGTCCATATCAACATATCTCTGCAAATCTTTCGTTTTTTAGTTTAGTTGCCATCTAGACTAGTTTACATTTGTTATTCGTGTAAATTTTTGGCTAGTCTGTCTTCAATGTTTAACGTGTGTAGTAGTTTGGTTTGGTTTGTTGTGTTTTACGGCATATCAACCTCAATGGGTTATTTAATGTCAACAACTTTTTTTTTCCTGGTAATATTTAGTTTTGTCAAAAATCTATTTCTGGTAATATTTGTTTGTTTTTTTTTCTTCAAAAACGTTTTGCTGACAATATTTTTTTTTTTTTAAATATATTGCTGGTAATAGATTTTTTCTTCAGAAATTTATTTCTGGTAATAATTTTTTACAAAGTATTTCTGGTATTAAACCTATTTTTACACTTTTTAAGACTTTTATAATGCCTTTTACCTCAGTTTTGGAGTTAACTATTTGCCCAGAGCTGGGACCCTAACAGGTGCTGCCATCCCCGGGTCAGGGTGGACCTGGGAACATCAGCAATTAAGAGGTGGTTCCACGCTCCTCAAAACCTCTTGATCATAGGCCTTGCTGTTGGACGTAGTTTATCATCTTACCCAGGACACGGATGTAGTTTATCGTCATACCCAGGACGAGTGTGTAGTAGTAAGTTAAATGAGAAGAATTCCGTTTAACAATGGCAGGATATTCATATCGTGAGCAGTCAGATGTGATTTTTAAATACGGCCGGGTGACTTGAAATAGACGGGAGGCTGCACAGTTGTATCAGATTGCATTTCCAGACCGAAGGCAGCCGAGTCATCCAATATTTGCTGCTCTTTGTCTGTCAAACTATGGGTCGAGGAAGACCGTTATCTGTTCGTATCACTGACCACGAAGATAATAATTTTTTGGGTGGGGGGGAGATTATATCTTGTATTGTACATTTAACAGCGTCTACTGTAAACTTTAAACTTAATAACTCACAAACGAAAGATTTGCGGACATGTGTATAAAGTGTGTAAAAATATCTTTGATAAACATTCTATATGTTTGTATATGTAAACACAAGCATAACCCTTAGATATTACATACACTTATATATATATATATATATATATATATATATATATAAATATATATATATATATATATTATATATATATATAGAGAGAGAGAGAAAGACAGAGAGAGAGAGAGACAGAGAAATATTTCCTAAGAGTCCTGTTTTTTTTTCTTAATTTGTCATAATCACTATAATATCAGTGCAAGATATCTTTGATGTCTAAATGACAAGTTACTTTTTAGTGTCTTAAAGTTGTCACAGCTGACTATTATTTAGAACATAATGAGGAAAGGCGGCCAAGAGAATTTTGTACTCACATGACATAATCAGGCCAAGAAAAGGACACATGGTATATTGGACAAAGGCGTTAGTTAGATCCAGTGACAGGACCCAAAGATTGCTAGTTCAATACCCGGTTAAGGCAGTGGAGAATTAGCAGAACATAACTGATAACTGACATCCATTAGACATGGCACGTGGAACTAGAACAGTCTACCACAGCGATTGAAAGAATGGTTTGATTTCGACATTCCAACCACCTGAAGAAGGCCGGAGCGTAAATCGGCCGAAACGTTGTGATAAATATGGCGAGAGAGGTGAGGACAATACTCCGAATAATGTAAACAGTGTACATAATACCTCATCTAAGAAATATAGACAGAACGATGAGGACAATAGTCCGAATAATGTAAATAGTGTAAATGATACCTCATCACAGAAATATAGACAGAAAGATGAGGACAATAGACCGAATAATGTAAATAGTGTACATAATACCTCATCTCAGAAATATAGACAAAAAGATGAGGACTATAGTCCGAATAATGTAAATAGTGTACATAATACCTCATCTCAGAAATATAGACAGAAAGATAAGGTCAATAGTCCGAATAATGTAAATAGTGTATATAATACCTAATCTTAGAAATATAGACAGAAAGATAAGGACAATAGTCCGAATAATGTAAATAGCGTACATAATACCTCATCTCAGAAATATAGACCGAGAGATGACATTAATAGTCCGAATAATGTAAATAGTGTACATAATACCTCATCTCAGAAATATAGACAGAAAGATGAGGACAATAGTCCGAATGATGTAAATAGTTTACATAATAACTCATCTCAGAAATATAGACGAAAAAATGCGGACAATAGTCCGAATAATGTAAATAGTGTACATAATACCTCATCTTAAAAATATCGACAGAAAGATGAGGTCAATAGACCGAATAATGTAAATATTGTACATAATACCTCATCTCAGAAATATAGACAGAACGATGAGGACAATAGTCCGAATAATGTAAATAGTGTATATACCTCATCTCAGAAATATAGACAGAAAGATGAGGACAATAGCCCGAATAATGTAAATAGTTTACATAATACCTCATCTTAGAAATATAGACAGAAAGATAAGGACAATAGTCCGAATAATGTAAATAGTGTACATAATACCTCATCTCAGAAATATAGACCGAGAGATGACATTAATAGTCCGAATAATGTAAATAGTGTACATAATACCTCATCTTAAAAATATCGACAGAAAGATGAGGTCAATAGACTGAATAATGTAAATATTGTACATAATACCTCATCTCAGAAATATAGACAGAACGATGAGGACAATAGTCCGAATAATGTAAATAGTGTACATAATACCTCATCTCAGAAATATAGACTGAAAGATGAGGACAATAGTCCGAATAATGTAAATAGTGTACATAATACCTCATCTCAGAAATATAGACAGAAAGATGAGGACAATAGACCGAATAATGTAAATAGCGTACATAATACATCAACTCAGAAATATAGACAGAAAGATGAGGACAATAGTCCGAATAATGTAAATACTGTACATAATACCTCATCTCAGAAATATAGACAGAAAGATGATGACAATAGTCCGAATAATGTAAATAGTGTACATAATACCTCATCTCAGAAATATAGACAGAACGATGAGGACAATAGTCCAAATAATGTAAATAGCGTACATAATACCTCATCTCAGTAATATAGACAGAAAGATGAGGACAATAGTTCGAATAATGTAAATAGTGTACATAATACCTCATCTCAGAAATATAGACAGATACTCTCTCTTTATTTATCAAACATTATATTTAAATGATAATGAAAATGGCATGTAGCAACAACCGACAGGAAGTTGTGGAGAACCATGATCGCTACATACCTGGAGGCCTACGATACATAAAAACAGAAGGAATAATCCAATATTGTCGGGATAAATATTGGCAGACTGAACCAGGGATTGAACTCACTAACCATCCTAATGAGAGGAATAAAAGTAGCATTTCTTGTTGTTGTTGTTGTTTTTCTACACGACCATGCCTTGTAGATATTGAAGTCTAGGGGCCTTCCAATCACGAGCCTTCTATTTTCCAATTAGATTGATCGATTTTCAGTAGGATTCTTTGATCGCTTTTATTAATAATAATAAGAAAGAAAGAATGAAAGAAACCTATCAGTAATAAACACGTCTATATTAAAGAAATTTGGCCAAGAAATTAAAAAGCATCAAAGTCCTTTACCCTGCTTCCCGCAAAACACGAATTTTTATTGTATTGGAGTTTTTTTTATCTGCCTCGGCTATACAAGGTTGCATTGCAAGGAATATATGTGATTTCTCGAATATTCTTTTCGTCTTTGAATTGACTACTGCTTTGGTTTCATTGCCGCTGTTATTTACTCAACCACGCCCATGTAATATATTGGACAACGAACCGAGGTTTTTATTTAGAAGATTTTAATCGCTTAGCGGCGATCGAATTCAGTATTTATATAGATTACTTTCATTGACTTATCTCGAACATCACTGTGCGAATCAAGCTCTCAATACTAATGCTAACCCAAACCAATTTTTCCGTCCTGGGTAAGACGATAAACTACATCCGCGTCCTGCGTAAGACGATAAACTACGTCCAACAGCAAGGCCTCTGATCAGGAGGTTTTGAGGAGCGAGGAATCACCTCTTAATTGCTGGTGTTCCCAGGTCCACCCTGACCCGGGGTGGTAGCACCTGTTAGGGTCCCAGCTATGCGAAAATAGTTAACCCGGAAACTGAAAAGTGTAAAAATAGGTTTTAATTCGAGAAATACTTTGTAAAAAGAAAAAGAAAAAAAAAAGAAACTATTACCAGCAGATACATTAAAAAAAAAACATTACCAGCAGCAATAGGTTTTTTGAAAAAAAAAATATTGCCAGCAGCAATAGGTTTTTGAAAAAAAATATTACCATTACGTTTTTGAAAAATATATTACCAGAAATAGATTTTTGACAAAACAAAAATATTAATAGGAAAAAAAAAAGTTGTTGGCATTAAATGACCAATTGAGGTTGATATGGCGTAAAACAAACCAAACCAAACCAAAGCAAAACAATTTTTAACCAGCAGTCAAAACCAGGTGCTTTAAGTTGGATTGTGGTCAATACCCAACACCCGCATAAACATTACACGCATAAAAACATTTTGATATTTTTAAATCGAGATCACCCTATGCAAGGCAGTGACGCTACTAAGTTACAAGACGTTACAAGCAGTGAAAGAATTAGGCAAAGAAACATTAATAATGAGCGGGAAGAGAAAAGAGTTGGACAGTAGATAGCGATTGACATTGCATTTAATTTTTTACAGATAAAAGTTGGCTGGAAGGCATAGAGCCGGAAGGAAGTTCCACAAGCGAGAAGTGCGAGAAAAGACACTGTTAGAATAGAACTTACGGCTACATCTAGCCAGCTCAACTGTAAATTGATGAGATCTCGACGCCAGTCTAGGGCTGCGCTTAAATTAGGTACAATAGCGAAGAGTTCATCCGGACAATTACCATGAAAGTATTTAGAGAAAAGACCCAGAGAGGCAACCTTACGGATGCTTGAAAGTGACTGAAGCCTAGCTGCCAGATCAGGACCAATAATATTGCTAAGTCTTTGGGGTTTTTATCAAGGAGCTCAAGCTCAATAGCAGAGACACCGGATCATATGTGGCAACAATATTCTAAGCATGGACGAATGGCAGACTTATAGATATGTAAGGTAGATTCTAGACATAACAAATTATCTCTCACGACACAATGAGTCAAATTTATAAGCAGCTAACCTAGCAATGGATTTAATATAGTCTTTCCACTTAATCTCAACTGACAATCTTAACCAGAGACGGTGCAACCTGCCACTTTCCTCGGGGTTAGCATCAGCCATTCTGATGGAAGTCAGAGAGGGTTCTCTCATTCATTAATGGAGAGAAACTTAGTTATGGAGTTTTTAAAATTAACAAGCCATAGTTTGTGTCCGTTAACGACGGACTTGAGGTCGTTTTGGATATTGGCGGACATTTTCATCTTGTAGGACTGATCAGCCTTACTCTCGAGGTAGAAGTTAATGGAATGGTACTAAAATATGGTCTGTATAATCCCGCTTCAGTTTCATTGATTATTCTTTTGAATTACACTGAACACGATTACGTGTTCCGCTAGTATATGAATAAGAAATACTATTTGATGAAAACAATTCATTGAAGAATTAGTTTCTTTTAAGTTTGTCATGGGTCCTTACTTATAACTACAGAATGAACTCTTCCTAACACCATGTATACTACGCCTTCTCGGCTTGACGGTCGAACTCTCTGCCTCTGAGCAGAGAGGAAACCGGATGAGGCTCCGCCGAAGGGCAGAGTCTCGTTCGGGGAGGTTGACCAACCCGATCCCGTTTATACGGGTTCTACGGGCATTTTTTGGCCGAGCCTACGGGCCCGGGAAACCCACGTTAAACTCGGCCTTGTGCCACATGCAAACCTCGTGGGGGTGTGGCTAGATACCGAATCGAGTCGAGCCAATAGTAGTTCACTCAAAACCAGACTGACAGTCATGCTAACACCTTCCACATCTTGTATTATTATTTCGTGTAATATACCTCCGTTATTTCTACTCTTGTGTTCGTGTTGTTCTTCCTTGGTCCTAACCTGGACCATATCAAAGTTGAAGGTTCTCAATGCGAGATATGCATTCTTTAAATAAGTAATTGCGCCTTGGTTTATCATGGTGTACCATGATCTGATTGGTAGGGCAAACTTGGGAAAAAGGACTTGTCATTTTTTTTTATGGACAAAAGAAGTTGATGCTCCATTCTTGAGAGGAAACACCTTCTTCTTTAGGACTTCCGATTTCTTGGTGTGTTGACTTTAATTTAACTCTTTAAAATAACCGGAATGTCGACACAAACACGTGTACCCGTTAGAAAATAACGATTACAGTAATAAGAATTAAACTCCTCATACAAGGCTGATCTCGAGACTCTGGGAGAACAGAAAGCTTACTACGACTTACAAGACTTTTAGTCTACAGGGGATGCGCCGTCAGCGTGCTGTTCTACGAAAAGGAGACTTGGAGCTTCTACTCCAGACAGGTGAGTCGCATTTCATCTTCGATGAGACGCATTCTGGACATCAATTGTTTCGATCGACTCGCCAATGCTGTAGTTTTTACCCGTGTCTAGTTATCCAGCCTATACGCCCTTCTCCAACAGCGCCGGCTCTGCTGGCTTGGATATGTACAGCGTATATCGGATGGAAGGATACCGAATCGAGTCGAGCCAATAGTAGTTCACTCTAAACCAGACTGACAGTCATGCTAACACCTTCCACATCTTGTATTATTATGTACAGCGTATATCGGATGGAAGGATTCCGAACGTCCTTCTGTACGGAGGGTTAGGGTTAACCCCTGGCCACCGGAAGCAGAAAACGAGGACGACCTCGTTTTCGCTTCAAGGACGTCTGCAAAGTGGACATGAAGGCGATTGACATGGTCATTGAGAGGAGGAAAAACACATTCCTGTCCACCTTCACAATACAGGAAAATACTTGTTCACAACACCAATATATTACACTATATATATATATATATATATATATATATATATATATAAACTAACATATATATATATATATATATATATATATATATATATATAAACTAACATATATATATATATGTATATATATATATATATATATATATAAGCTAACAAACCATAATGTGTCAGAAGCTATCTACCTATGTTTACCTAACGAATCATCAAGATAACTGGTTCGATCGACTCGCTAATGCTGTAGTTCTTACCCGTGACCAATTAACCAGCCTATAGGCCCTTCTCTAACAGCGCCGTCTTTGCTGGCTGGGTCATGTACAGCGTATGTCGGATGGAAAGATCCCGAACGTCCTTCTGTACGGAGAACTGGCCACCGGAAACGGAGAACGAGGACGTCCTCGTCTTCTCTTCAACGACGTCTGCAAAGCGGGCATGAAGGCGATTGACATGGATATCGAGAGAAGGAAAGTCGTCACCAATGATTTACACCGAGGGCTCGAGCGAGGACAAGAGAAACGATGGCTTACCAGAGAGGAGAAGTGTGCACGTCGGAAAGAAAACAACAAGGTGACATCGGGGGAGAACGTCTTCACATGCATTCATTACAATCGAGATTGTCGCACCTGTATAGGCCTGTGCGGCCATAATAGATGCTGCAGCAATATCAGCAGTTGATCCATAACACATTGGGCGCAGATCCAAGTTTTCTCGAGATCGACGGATGCCACACACGTAAGTATGTAAATATTTTAGTGGTAATTAAAAATGCCGACAAGAATATTAGTGATTACCGGTGCCTTTTCTTTCCATTAAAACATTCTTAATTATGGCGGTTTTCTCATTATTCAATGTTTGCGAACCAACATACATGAATTGCTTTAAAAGAAATATTTGCTTTTCCTTTTGCTTCATTTTCATTTAGCGAAATCCTCCTGCGGATGACGATTAACTACATCCGGCAGCAATACCTCAGATCGGGATAATGGAGGTTTTCAGGAGCGTGGAACGACCTCTTAACTCTCCGCCAACTAGTTTTTTGAAAATATATATATATATATATATATATCAGGTTAAATGCCGTTTAGGAGATTGTAGTACATAAATTGGCTTGACAACCACAGCATTATCAAGACGTGTGGTACTTCATCTGTTGGATATGTTCTATAGTACAACATCTAAAAACACATTGCTGTTCACCTTCACAATACAGGAAAATACGTGTTGACAACACGAATATACTACACCACGAATATATATATATATATATATATATATATATATTTTGAAATGGACAAAGCCCGAGAATTATTTTAAGACATTTTTATGATTATACATTCTTTTTATAGATACAAATATTTAAGTAAATGCTCTGTTTATAATCAACATTATTAATAACATTTACCGGCCTGAATGTCCGAGAAATTTTCATAGAAAATATTTCTCCTGCAACAGGAATCGAACCTTTATCTTATACGGAATCGTCATATAGTCCGACGTGTCTTAACCGATTGGGCCACAGAGGAGTGTTGGCTTAGCAAGGTCGATTTTACTGCTTTTAAACTACAATCTTCCATGAATCTCTCACGAACATTCATATCTGCTCAATGTGTATCCAAATGTAAAGAATATCATCACACATTATGAAATGGACAAAGTCCGACATTTATTTTAAGACATTTTTATGTTTATGCATTCTTTTTATATATACAAATATTTAAGTAAATGCTCTGTTTAATAATAAACAGTATTAATAACATTTACCAGCCTGAATGTCCGAGAAATTTTCCTCTGACAGAAATCGAAACTGAGGGGGAAGTGGTAGAAGAAATTATAAGGAAACGGAGGAAACAATTTGAATAAATGAAAAAAAAGAAAGTGAAAACATGTGTAGGTAAATAGAATACGAAAATGGTTGAAAATAGAAAATAAGAAAGCTATCACAAAAATATTGAGAGAAAAGCGATGAAGGAAGAAAGAAAAGACAATAGACAACAGCAAAACAATAAAAGAAGTTGACGAATAAACAATAGGAAAATGGGAATGAAAGAAAAAGAGAATGAAGATAGTGCTAGAAATGAGAATATAAAAACGGTTGAAGAAAGAAAGAAAAAAGAAAGAAGGATCGAAAGAAAAACAAATTGAGCAATTATAAAAAAAAAACTGAAAGGAAAAAGAAAATAGAGGAATAGCAAACAATAAGAAGGTTAAGAGTAGACGGATTAAAAAGAAAAAAAAAAGCATGAAGAGAGAATTATAGTAAGGAGGAGAAAGAAAAACAAAATGGAGGGATATTAAGGCAGAAAGAAAGAAAGAAGGAAAGAAAGAAAGAAAGAAAGAAAGAAAAAAGAAAGAAGGAAAAAAAGAAAAAAGATAAAAAGAAAGAAGGAAAGAAAGAAAAAGATATAAAGAAAGAAAGAAAGAAAGAAAGAAAGAAAGAAACAATACAGGTTGTAGAAAAAAGAAAGTTGCAGAGATTTTAGAAGGAAAAGTAAATGTAATATTAGGAGGAATTAAAAATTGTGGAACGAATAAAAAAGAAAGAAAAAAGTAATATTATGGAAAAGGATAAGACAAAGTGATAAGAAATAAATAAATAAAGAAAGAAAGAAAGAAAGAATAAGCGAAAGTGTGATAATATGGAAAATGAAGGAGGATTAAACAGAGTGATATTAAGAAAAAAAAGAAAGAAAGAAGTAATATTATGGAAAAGGAAAAAGGATAAGACAAAGTGATAAGAAAGAAAGAAAGAAAGAAAATGTAATATTACGGAGAATAAAGACGTATTAAACGAAGTGATATTAACGAAAAGAGAAAGAAAGAACTAAAGAAAGAAAGAAAGAAAGAAAGAAAGAAATATAAGAAGAAAGAAAGAAAGAAAGAATAAGAGAAAGTGTAATATTATGGAAAAGGAAGGAGGATTAAACGGAGTGATATTAAGAAAAAAAAGAAAGAAAGAAAGAAAGAAAGAAAGAAAGAGGGAAGATAAAATTATATAAGACCGTTGAGTCCCTTTCTATCGTTTGAAGAACAGTTATTGCCCCAGATCCTGTTCGCCAAGTCTCATGATTGTACATATAAACACGCAGATTATTATTATTATTATTATTATTATTATTATTATTATTATTGTTGTTGTTGTTGTTGTTATCGTTATTATTGTTTTGTTTTTCTCTTCATTTCTTTTGATTGATTGTTTGATACAATCACTGACCTCATTTTTCATCCAACACTTAACATCAATGAAGCTGATTGTTTATTTTTCTTACATATTTATCGATTATGATTCATTGAAAAATCTTTGTGAATTAAGTTGCGTATTTCCCTTTAACAAGCTTTCTTTTTTTTTTTTTTTTTTTTTTTTTTTTTTAGCAAATCAGATAAACATGTCTTTTTCAATATCTTCTACATGTGTCGATCAATGGAATACTGCTTGCATTTTAACACCACAGTGGCGCAATTTCAATTTCAAGATGTTTATATTTGTAGAGTTTTTCAAATTCTTCACTTCAAATTCGCGCAGTTTCTTTTTATTTTTTTTTATTTTTATAAGACGGTCACAATTTAAGTTGAAAATACACACGTCAGCTTTACCCTTTAGTTTCGACAGTTCTTCTTTTACTGTTAGGATATGATAGGTTACTTCCACAGAGTTGAAAACACTTTATTTCCCCCGTGATCTAAATTTAACAAGAAAGTTCTATGTAAACAGTGGTCTCGTCAAGACCGTCACTTTTTTAAAAACAGATCCTCGCGTATATACTCCCACTGACACTTTGATATTGTCCGCTTCATGTCAAAGGTCAATCGTTGTCTACTCTTCTCTTCCTACCACCCTTCATTTCCTTCATAATACACACACCTATCATCATAACCATTTTAATAGTAATCTACTACACTACTATATTAAACTCATCAAAGGATCAGTCATCATCTATCCTCCCTATCCTCACAAACTTAAGCGTCTACCACCCTGTATTTCATTAATATCAAACGTCAAATAACTCGAAATTGTTTTGAGAAATTTTTGTCAAATTTTAAACTTTGGACGTCAAAGAAAGGTACAATCTGCTGAAGTAAAAACAATATAACAATATCCATGGATAATGGATTGCCAGCTGTTATTAAGAAGAAGGGTCACTATATTAAAATGTAAATGATTCAAAGCATTATCATATATATTATTTTATTTGTTCAAGTTGATCAATTCCGGTGACTCAACACAGATCAACCGGTGTCGGTTGTCATAGTGTCCCCATCTCAGATCAGCTTTGTCTAGTAGGGATTTGAAAAGTTTGCCTGTTTGTCTTCGTGATTTGTTAGTTAAAACAGCCTATTTGGTTGGTTGTTTTCTAATTTTTAAACTTTTTGCCAAACCGAAAATTGAAATTCTTAGTCGAAGTGGAAAAGAAAGATTTCCACATAAATGTCATTTATTTGTATTTGATAAGTTTAGTAAAAAAAATAATCCTTAATAAAATTCTGTTTTAAAAAGTTACGTTTTAAAACATGGTCGCTAATGAATTACTTTATTCGGTTTTAAAAAGTCATGTTTTAAAATGGTCGCTAATAAATTGCTTTTATTCTGTTTTAAAAAGTTATGTTTTAAAAATCATTCTTAATAAATTACTTTAATTCAGTTTTAAAAAGTTATGTTTTAAAAATGATCCGTAATAAATTAGTTTTATTCGGTTTTAAAATGTTATGCTTTACAAATAATCTTTAATAAAATACTTTTATTCGGTTTTAAAAAGTTATGTTTTAAAAATTATCCCTAATAAATTAATTTTACTTGTTTAAAAAAAAAAAAAAAACGAAAAAATTTCATAGTCTGCATTTCGTTGTTGGTAGTGAGGGGGCGTCCAACACCCGATTTTATAAGCTTTTCATTGAAGCAAAATGGGGGTTTCTGGTTTGCATAATAAATTCTGAATGCTGGCTTTATATAAACTAGCAGCTTGACCCGGCGTTGCCCGTGCTTGATTAAAAAATTGTACGACTCATACAGCAATCGCTATCACTTGACTTAAAATATTTTTTCTCTTCCTTGCCTTTAAAGGATTGCCCTTTGCCGTGCTGATGTTGCTACATGCCTTACTTCTTGCCTATCTCACATTGCGAATTTTTTCTAAGCTCTATACTAAACATTAAATCTGTTATGAAAAAAGACCTTAACAAAATGAACACAAAACGATCAGCTTTAAAAAAATAAATCGTAACTGGAAAAACCGAATGAAAAAAGAACGTTAACAACAAATACTTTGTCACCTCCAACCCAGTTCTGCGGAATCAGAATCAACGTTGAGTTTAAGCAAGCGGATGAGCCAATTGGAGTAAAGTGTCATGCAGATTTAAATTTTTCCCACTTGTGACGAATGCAGCTATCGATTTTTTTTGCATGTTAGCATGCTAGTTAACATTCGTGTCAGTCAGTTGTTGGCTCTCACGCTGGCTAATAGAATCTTCCTGTGTATTCGTGGTAGCCAGCTATTGGCTCTCACTCTGGCCAGTAGAAAATGGCCGCAAACTTTATGAAAAATCGATTATTTCCACTATCGATGGGAGTTGGGAAATGCAAAGTCGGTCTTGGCCTTCCCGCTAACTTGGAGCATGTGCATGTAAATTTTGGTGCAAATCTGTCGAAAATTGCGGCTGTGCATTCGTTACACACACACACACACACACACACACACACATACACACACACACACACACACATCCTACCTTTTATAGACAGAGATACAATAACTTTAATAAGCATGATGTAATTACTTGAAAATTTAACTCAAGCTTTGTTTTAACGTCTACTCTTCTCCACGTGTGAGTTCTATAACTGGTTACCAGTTATAGACCTCACACGCCTTGGGTCCTGTCGCTGGATCTAACAAACGATTTTATCCACTGTGCCATGTGTCCTTGAGGACGCATAGCACAGTGGATAGTACCTGGTTAAGGCAGTGGAGAAATTTCAGAGGGGAATTAACAGGAGATAACTGACATCCATCAAACATGGAACTAGAATGAGTGAGCGAAATAAAGGGTTCAGTTCGACATTCCAATCACCTGAAGAAGGCCGGAGCGTACAACGGCCGAAACGTTGTGATAAACATGGCGACAAAAATGAGGATAGTAGTTCGAAAAATGTAAATAGTGTACATAATACCTCATCTCAGAAATATAGAAAGATACTGAAGAAGTTTAAAATTTGACAAAAATTGTTCAAAGCAAATTCAAGTCATTGATTTTTATGTGATTTACATGACTGCATAATAATTTCAGACACATTGTAAATACAGAAATAAGTTTAAATTATTAAATCTAATTTAACAATAAAGTCAGTTTAAAAAGAATAATAATAATAAAAAAAAAATCTAACGTCCGTTAATGTGACAAACATAAATCTCGTTTTGTTTCGCCACCCGGACGACAGATAAACTTATGTACTCTTATTGAGAAAAAATAGTCAAAGAATTCAGCGGTTGGGCGGATATATTAGAAGTACAGAGTTGGACTTATTTTTTAGCGACGATTTCTCAATAACTACTTCACAATCAGTGACTTATATTTGTACTCGTGAGAAGACAGAGAGAGAGAGAGAGAGGGGGAGGGAGAGATATATTGTGAGAAAAAAGAGATAAAGAAAGAGAATTGTGAGATTAAGAAAAAAGAGAGAGAGAAAAAGAAAGGGCGATATATATATATATATATATATATATATATATATATATATATATATATATATATATATATATATATATATATATTAGGTTGGTGCAAAAATGATGACGTAGTAATGTCGTTTTTTGACGTTAAAACACGTCAAAAAACGACATTATTACGTCATTATTTTTGCACCATATATATATATATATATATATATATATATATATATATATATATACACGTCGGCTAATGGTTTGTGTATTGGTAAAGGAACATTAACAAGAATTTGGTTACCTTATCTATCGCAGAGGATAAGCATTTATTTTTTTTACAGAAAGTATGGAAAAAGAGAGCCAGAGAGATAGAGGAAAAGAGATAGAAAAAAAAGAGTGAATAGAACGAGAAAGAGAGAAAAATGAGATAAAGAGAGAGTGTGTGTATTATCGTGTGTGTCTGTGAGAGAGAGAGTAGGGGGGAGCTTTTTGTACTCCTTTAAATTGCTGTTTATTCTGTTTCTATTCCTCTATCTCTCTTTATCTGTGTCCTGAGTTCATTCTTCGTAAGACTAACAATTATTTTCATTCCGACATATCTTATACCGGATTTCTTCATTTGATGATTTTTTTTTTCTATACGTTTTATTGATCTTCCTATTTCTCTAGAGAAGCTTTCCTTCTAAATTGTGAAAATGCTTTTATTTACCATAAAAATGTCCTTCTTTTATCATGACTCTCTATTCATTTTGCTTTTAATTCGATATTTTGTTTCATCTCTTCCTAATTAATAGAAATATGCCAATCTTAACTGTTATCCTTTTACCAGCCGCGATAACAGTCCTTGTTAACATTAGATGTTTCCTTATAAGGAAACATTCTTTTACTGAGCAGTCCGCAAGATCTTCGGTTGAAACTTATAAAAAAATCTTTTGGTTAAATCTATTTTTTCATGGAAATAGGTTTCTCGTGTTTTATTACTGTTATCTCTCTTTCCAGTTTTTTAATAAAAATAGGTTTCTCGTGTTCTATAACTGTTCTCTCTCTTTCCAGTTTTTATGAAAATAAGTTTCTCGTGTTCTATAACTGTTCTCTCTCTATTTCCAGTTTTTATGAAAATACGTTTCTCGTATTCTATAACTGTTCTCGCCCTTTCCAGTTTTTTATGAAAATAAATATCTCATGTTCTATAACTGTTCTTTTTCTTTTCAGTTTTTATGAAAATAAGTTTCCCGTGTTCTATAACTGTTCTCTCTCTATTTCCAGTTTTTATGAAAATAGGTTTCTCGTGTTCTATAACTGTTCTCGCTCTTTCCAGTTTTTATGAAAATAAGATTTTCCTTTTCTATAACTGATTCTCTTTCCAGTTTTTATGAAAATAAATTTCTAGAGTTCTATAACTTTTCCCGCTCTTTTCAGTTTTTATGGGGCTTTCTTTCCTGTCCTTTCGTTTCACGCAGTAAGGACGTCAACATCTTGATTATGTCATTATTATTCTTCGGTTTACATGCGACAACCATTTTAGAGGTTTTGCTCTCGTTGAAAGCAATATTTATACCGTTTGTCAATAGGAAGGTTCTCTTTGGTAAGATGATCAACAAGGCCCTTCCTGATAATCAAAGAATTTTTTGAATAACTAATTAGAATTCTGACCATAATTTCTCAACCTCGAAAGGAATAAACAACACGAATATGTTAACACGTCTCATTGGTTGGGTTTTGATATTTACGCTTTATCAACCCACTGTAAGTTATTTAAAGCCGAAACATATTTTCGAATGTAAGAATTCTCTCTTTTTTTGCGAGTGTATAATGCGCATTAAACATTTCTTGGAGATAACAATAATTTTTCTATATACAAATTAATTTTAATCTATAGCTAAGGGGGAGAAGATAATAGATGCATACCTTTCCCAAGAGTATTTGCACGCAAGTGAATAATATTCGATTTGCGCGCAAGTGAATAATATTCGACTAGAAATTCGAACTCTGCTCTCCACTTTCCCATTCTGAGCTGTTATCGATTACCCCATCCGTACATCCGAATCAACGAGCAGGATATAAGGGTTTCTTTTGAGTTAACAATAACAAAAGAAGTTATTTCAAAAAGTTCTTTTGAACATCGGTTACCGTATACATTCGGGTAGCATGCGAGTTTTATGATCTTTTTTTTTTTAATGCAAAACATGGGTGGGGTCGCACTATACCCAGCTACTTTTTTGAAGAGGTTAAAAATCAAGCATTTTCGATAACTGGTTGCACTATAAACAGGTGATTTAAACTTCATGCAAATAAAATAAAGGGTTGCACTATACACAAGTGATTTAAAATTCACGCAAATAAAATCATGGTTTTCACTATACACAGGTGATTTAAACTTCATGCAAATAAAATCAGGGATTGCACTATACACAGGTGATTTAAACTTCCTGCAAATAAAATTAGGGGTTTCACTATACACAGGGGATTTAAACTTCATGCAAATAAAATCCGGTGTTGCATTATACACAAGTGATTTAAACTTCATGCAAATAAAATCCGCGGTTGCACTATACAAAGGTGTTTTAAACTCCATGCAAATAAGTTCAGAGGTTGCACTATAAATTAATTCGGCTTATACGCGCATATATACGCCTACATAATTTATATTTACGTTTCATTTGAAAAAACATTCTGATTTTTAATTTTATTTCTTTAGCTAATTTTATCTGCTTCCCTTTTCAATAATTCTTATTTCTTCTGTTAGAAATCGTTGGCCTATGGTTTTGCTTCGATACCATAAGGATTCCTCACAGAAAAGTACCTGAATTTCTTTCGAATTCTTACATTCAGGCTGATATTTCGCACTGTTTACATAATTACTTTATACGCAATTCTAAAAATGTTTTTTGTTTATCACGTTGGTTTTTTTTTATCATGTCCTTTTGGACAGTTTTCTCTTTTGTTGAATATTTGTTAGTTCCCTAATAAATATTTGTTAGTTCCCTAATAAATATTTGTTTCATTTCAGCAACTTTTAAGAAAAATATTTTTTCTGATATTTCTCGTGAATATTTACAACAATATTTCGTTTTATTAGTCTTCCGGTTGCATCATAATTCCGTCTCTCAGCATTTTTTTCTTACACTCCCTGTCTTATCAATTCTAACATTCTCCCTAATTATCATTCATTATTCAGTTCAATGTTAATATTTTCTTCCAACTCCGCATCTCCAAACATTTTTAAAAGATTTTCTTTTGATTTTCCTTAGTTTTTTAGCCTCCATATTTTCTCTGTTCTGAATTCTCCTTTTCTATATTCTTGAAATTCTTTTGGCAGCAAAAATAAACGCGAAGAAAGAAAATTACAAAAACAGCAAATACGTTGAAAATTCTGAACTCAACTCTTTTATTTATTCTTCAGTGATAGACTTTTCTGGTTCCATTGCCCTCGTCTAGGGATATAAATGAATATAAATACGAATTAGATGTTACTCAGACCGATATACATCTGAGGAAGAACGGAGGCGGGGACAATAGTCGAAACTTTGTGAAAGCAACAACAAAGATGAGGATAATAATGCGAATATAAATAGTGTAAAAAGAATTAAAAACATTAGCTAGTTTTTCTTTTATAATTTAAGAACGCACATAAATATACTTCAGGCGAACTGGAAGTCAAAGTAAACTATGTAGGAGGCTGAATGATGGTATTTAATGTCTAATAAACCCAAATATAAAGTTTTTCCGTTGGTTTTTATTTTTCAGATATTTTGTCATTCATTATTCAGTTCAGTGTTAATATTTTCTACAATCTCGGAACGTGTATCGTTTAATAAATTTTCTTTTGGAGTTCGTTAATTTATTAGCCTCCATATTTTCCATATTCGAATCTTTTCTTCTCTATATTTCCCGTGTTACTTTCGTTACACAGATTATGAAGGTTTGGCTAGCTTTCTGGCATACCACCATTTTCCAGGTTGTCTAATTCAGAATTCTGTTGCTTTGGTAAACAAATTTTTGTGTTCACAGATGTTTGGTTTGTACCAGACTTGAGGGGGTAGACATTTTGATTGACTTGCATGATAATTGAGACGGTAGACATATTGGTCAGTTTGTACGAGAGTCAAGGAAGTAGTAAAACGTTCGAAGTCAACTGACATTTTCCACTGATTATTTGTGTAAAAAAAATAAAACTATGATCACACACATTTTACCTAGATAAAGCACTTCTTAATATGGGTGCCGCCTCTCTGAATAAAATATTTTGTATTTCTTTAATGTATCGCCTACGAGGGATCTCCATCGGAAGATTTTCTAATCAATCCGAGGGCCCCAATCACACAGCTGGAAGTATTAGATTTCCACTTCAAGAGCTTTATGTTTTGATAGTTTTTGAAAGATACATTACAGTCATCAGGAGTAATCAATTATTATTATTATTAGTAGTAGTAGTAGTATTAGGTTGGTGCAAAAATAATGACGTAATAATGTCGTTTTTTGACGTATTTTTTAACGTCAAAAAACGACATTATTACGTCATTATTTTTGCACTAACCTAATAGATAGTAGTAGTAGTAGAAGAATTAACTTATCCTTTGATTTGTGATGTATACACATTTCCCTCTGGGTCCCAACCAGAGCCCTAAGGTCAGAAATGGCTTCATGACATTTCCACTGATCATTTCTGGAAAAAAAAATCATATACGTTTAAGACAAGAGCTACCAGAAATCTCTTCAACGAGTCTATCAGAAACTTTTACAATCAATCCGAGTGCTCCAGCTACAACTGGTATCACTGATGTTCCCATTTGTCACATTTATCTATATTTCCATTTCCGGATCCCTGTATTTTGATAGTTGATTAAAGATCTTCAAAGATACATTACAATCTACAGTGGCCGCCACGTCAACAAGAAAGCACATTCTGTTTTTGTGGTCTTTTAACACTAAGTCTGGGCGATTAACTTTGATTGTTCTGGCTGTGTGCATTTTAAAGTTCCATAAAATTCTTACAGGTCTTATCTCTGTAACCGGATTGTTATGTTGTAGAACCATAGAAAGATAAGACGGACTCGGATATAAGGTTAAATAGTATATACTCGGAAACTTAAATGTGGACTGGAGAGTATTTTCTCTCACTGGTGTCCTGACTCACTCATTCACTCACTCTATGGCTACAACTTGGTGACCCTCACTTGACTCCTTTTACTCAGAGTTGGTAGCCATATTATATAGGTGTGGAACAGTCCATTTGTAGGCAGGTCCCCACAATACATATGTACAAATCGTCGTCTGTGGCGGGGGTAGGCGAATAAAACAACAAGTTAAAAAAATCAATATGGATGCAATGCATGGCGTCAAAAACCCATTAAGAAATATCTAAACTGTCAATTCTTTCTCAGATCAATGGTGAAAAAGAATTTTGAGCATGTAAAGAAAAGATTAATCCTTTTTTGAACATTGTGGACTGGCGCTACTGAATTCGCAACCAAAGAACTGTACCAAGTAACAGAAACCACATCACTTGAAGAATACTAAGAGCAGCAACAACTAAAACGGATAGCACATGTCACCCGAAGAGAAAATAATGACATAATCAAGTTGTTGGCGTTCTACACCACTTCAATCAAAAGGTTAGGAAGGAAAGACCGTTATCAATACTGGAAAGAGCGATATAGTTGGCCATAGTTAGGATACGAATAATCTTGAATAGAAAATCAACATCGTCCAGTATTCAAAGTGTTATGGTGTCGAACCCTAGAAAGATAACACGGACTCCGCTATAAGGTTAAATAGTAGATTCTCGGAATCGTAGTACAAAGGTAAATGTGGACTGGAGAGTACTTTATCTCACTGGTGTCCTGACTCACTCATTCACTCACTCTATGGCTACAACTTGGTGACCCTCACTTGGTGACTCCCTTTACTCAGAGTTTCACAGACACAAGACACAGCTCATCAGTTCTACAAACCAGAAAAAAGAAATCCGTTTGTGTTACGTCAGGTGAACATGTGGGCCATTCGATGCTGCTCTTATATTTGAACCAACGCTGTGGAAAGGTTTGGTTAATATAGACCCTTACTTCCTTTCAGAACATAACTGGGAGCTGTTGTTGGGACCTTGTACAGGGTGAACATCAAAAACAAAGTTCCAAGTGCTTCAGAGACATAAATGTTCACACTTCAGTAGTCATTAAAAAGGGATTTTGAAAAATTGCCATGTCTCGATTAACGAAATATTGACTTAAACTCAGCAAACGAGACGCCATTCAACCAAATGCAAGTTAATGTCTACAAGGTTTCAGATAAAACGGGAGGAAATAGTTTCATCTGAACTCCGTGTAGGACCTATAAATCTCAAACACTCACATATTCTGAAAAATAAAGCTTCCGCCTTCATGTAACACGTGTCAAACATTTCTCACAGGCGAACATATACTTACAAATCGAAAAAAAAATGTTATCAAACAAACAATAGAACTTTTTCAAAATACGAAGCATAACATGATACTGGGTTGGTGCAAAATTATCAGGCGTTTTTCAAACAATATTTATTATGGAAAAATAAACATAACAATTAAGCAATAATATTTTAAAATGATTATTCAGGAGCGTATGATTGTCGGCAGGGATTTTTATAACCTGAAAATAAAATAATATTATAATTCAAGAAAGTAAACAAAACAGCAATTTTTATTAAGAAATAACTCGCCTATAGAAACGACTGATAATTATGCACCAACCCAATACTTAACGCGATCAAACTTTATACAAAAAATATATAACTCCCCCGAAAATGCATAAAACCTTTAATATATTTTGAAAGCTGAAAAAAAGAAGAAAACGAACACTTGGCTCTTCATAAAGACCCCTCCTCCCCAGTAAAAATAACAATTCATAATCTAATAAGCAAATGTATTAGAAACTGAACACAAAACCACTTGTAATACAAATCTCCACTAACAGTGGAGGTGAGCTGTAGAGAAATTATACGATAATGTGTTAACGTATGTAAAGTAAGTTCTATGCGTTTTATATTAGCTTATATGGATAAAAGCATAATGTGTTTGCGCATGCAAATTAATGGACACTAGGTAAATATACATAGTGAGATGAAAACATTGTCGTCTAAATGACGCGAAAATGAAAACAACACAGGCATCTCATTTTAAAGGATAAATTTACCAAAATTACACAAAAAAATATCTTGAAATAGAAAAAGGTAAATTTATTCAATAAAATCGCTATTTGCTTCAAAAAGGGACTTCAGAGTCTCCTGCAACTCTTCTGGACGATCTCCTTGTTTAATAAACAAAATAAATCTTACATACTGAAAACTATGATTTATATACACGTAACATTAAGGCCTACCCAGAAGAAATACGATTCAAAACTATTATCGGAACTTGAACGATTATGTAGTTGATTATGTAGTTGATGATGGACCGTTATACAAGCAAACCAAAATTTCCAATAATTTATTATCAAATTGATTATAAATGGAAACTCTCTTTCATTCTGCTTTTAAATTAGTCGTATTAATATTAGGTTGCTGCAAAAATAATGTCGTTTTCTCACATATGTTACTATGTAAGAAAACGACATTATTTTTGTACCACCCTAATATAAGATTTGAAAAATTAAATACATAAAAAATATGAAAATGTGTCAAATTTAGAAATATTTGATATGTTTTAATTTCAAATAATAACACCTTCAATAACCCATTATATGAAAAGAAATACATCTCGTACCAGGAATGATCGTTGATTCACATAATGGCTCCGATGGATAAATTGTCGTCTAAATGACGCAAAATTAAGTTCAGTGTTAATATTTTCCCTGATTGTCATTCATTATTCAGCTCAGTGTTAATAGTTTCCCTGATTTTCAATCATTATTCAGTTCAGTGTTAAGAGTTTCCCTGATTGTCATTCATTATTCAGCTCAGTGTTAATAGTTTCCCTGATTTTCAATCATTATTCAGTTCAGTGTTAATAGTTTCCCTGATTGTCATTCATTATTCAGTTCAGTGTTAATAGTTTCCCTGATTGTCATTCATTATTCAGTTCAGTGTTAATAGTTTCCCTGATTGTCATTCATTATTCAGTTCAGTGTTAATAGTTTCCCTGATTGTCATTCATTATTCAGTTCAGTGTTAATAGTTTCCCTGATTGTCATTCATTATTCAGTTCAGTGTTAATAGTTTCCCTGATTGTCACTCATTATTCAGTTCAGTGTTAATAGTTTCCCTGATTGTCATTCATTATTCAGCTCAGTGTTAATAGTTTCCCTGATTGTCATTCATTATTCAGTTCAGTGTTAATAGTTTCCCTGATTGTCATTCATTATTCAGTTCAGTGTTAATAGTTTCCCTGATTGTCACTCATTATTCAGTTCAGTGTTAATAGTTTCCCTGATTGTCATTCATTATTCAGTTCAGTGTTAATAGTTTCCCTGATTGTCATTCATTATTCAGTTCAGTGTTAATAGTTTCCCTGATTGTCACTCATTATTCAGTTCAGTGTTAATAGTTTCCCTGATTGTCATTCAAACAAAATAAATCTTACATACTGAAAACTATCATTTATATACACGTAACATTAAGGCCTACCCAGAAGAAATACGATTCAAAACCATTATCGGAACTTAAACGATTATGTAGTTGATGATGGACCGTTATACAAGCAAACAAAAATTTCCAATAATTTATTATCAAATTGATTATAAATGGAAACTCTCTTTCATTCTTCTTTTAAATTAGTCGTATAATTATAAGAATTGAAAAATTAAATAAATACATAAAAAACATATGAAAATGTGGCAAATATAGAAATATCTGATATGTTTTAATTTCAAATAATAACACCTTCAATAATCCATTATCGGAAAAAAAATACATCTCGTACCAGGAATGACCGTCGATTTACATAATGACTCCGATGGATAAATTGTCGTCTAAATGACGCAAAATTAAAAATAACACGGACATCTCATTTGAACGGATATATTTACCAAAATTACACAAAAATATCTTGAAATAGGAAAGATAAATTCACTGGCTTCAACTACGGCCTCTCGACGATTTCGGATTCTCCTGCATATCTTCTTGACTGTCTCCTTGTTTAAATTTGTGAATGCTACCATGGCGTTTCAAGGAGTTATATTGGTGTCTCGCTCAACTGCGCCCCATATATAATAATCAAAGTTGTCGCAGTTTGGAGAGTTAGGGGGTCAGATGTAAAGGGTGATGTGGGTGCAGATATTGTCTGACAGCCATCACTGTGTTTCCCTGTTTGTGT
Organism: Acanthosepion lycidas; assembly: GCA_963932145.1. Classification (NCBI taxonomy): domain Eukaryota; kingdom Metazoa; phylum Mollusca; class Cephalopoda; order Sepiida; family Sepiidae; genus Acanthosepion; species Acanthosepion lycidas. The sequence goes on along the minus strand of OZ010608.1, from coordinate 46,915,738 downwards.
GACACAGTGCAGGGTCCTGTTGCTAAACATAAGGCTTTCCAGCAGCCAGCATCTTGGCACAGGGCAGCTCTACCTCTTCACGGAATTAGTTGTAGGCCTCTGTGTAGAGTCTGAAGCCCCGTGGGAAGATAAATGAAGGCATAATGTCGACATCTCTAGTGATCCCTCCAAACACCTCTGTAATCGCCATTAGACTCATCCAACTCTTTCTGAATCTTCTGCACTGTCCTCAGATTAATATACAAACACTCTAAAATGTTCCTATTGGAGCTTCCGATGTGAATGCCAAGGAGTAAAGCAAGACGTATCCAAATTTCTGGCGGAAGGAATTGCGCCATGGTGCTCTTTTTCACGCAGATGTTTTCCCAGTTACAGTTCAAAATCGAAACAAACAACGCGGACGCGCTAAATTAAGAATACAGGGTGTCCATAAAGTTCGTGTGCACTTCAAAAAAGTTGTAACTTTATTTGTGTTTGCCATAGAAATAATTTGTAAAATAGAATTAGAAAGAAGTAAATCTATATTTTTTTAAGTTTTTATTGAAATTAAATTCGATTTAAGTTTCGGCATGTCCTCCATAATTAGAAATACAACGGGTAATACGATTTTGCAGTTCACGGAAAACATTTGCCAACTGATTTACAGTAATGCCTGAAATCACATTAGTTATTTTAGCGACGCTTAAAACTAGGTACATTAAACTTTATAACATTTTTTTTACAGATTATTTCTATCGCAAATACAAATAAAGTTGTAAATTGTTTAAAGTGCACGCGAACTTTATGAACACCCTGTATAATCTGACGACAATTTACCCATCACATCATGTATAATATATAGTAAACAGCACAATCACGACTGATAATATTTATCTGGTCTTAACCCTATTGTGGTTGATGGTGAATAACAAACCAAACTAAACCAAAGCGTACATGCAAACTGAGGGTGATCATTTCTATTTGTGTTTATCTATTCACCAGAAAAAGATACGTAAGAGTCTCTATAGTCAGAAGAAACAGGCGTCTTGCTGCCATTTGAAGCCGTCTTTATGTTGGAAATATTTGGGCATTGGATGTAAACTTTTTTTTTTTTTCATTTTTTGTCGACCCCTTATAAGTTTTAAGGCGAATTTATCGTATATAGGAAATCAAACTTATTCAATGCCAACACGGATTTCGAAATGAATTGAATTGCTAACAGACGCCCGCTGTAAACTTATGAACATTCCATTACTTTGTAAAAATGAACAGAAAGTGATTCATAATAAAGTTCAGTAATCGTTAAATTTACAAATTTGCATCGCAACCTATATTTCAATAACCTTTACTTTAGCTTGGAAAACTATTAATTAAATTATTTAATCACCGTTTTCTAAATTAATTTTGGATGACAAGTATTTACATTAAAAATACGCTTAAAAGTAACTTTACCTGTGTATTTGTGGGTTTTTTTTATTATTGTAAGAGTTAAATACATGCTATTGTCAAGCAGTTAGAAATTAAAACATCAAAGTAGATATTTATATTTTAACATATTTTATTTGTCTTCTATAAACGCGCGCGATCTTTGCTAGAATTTATTAATGATTTTCATACATGTTCAGTGTGGGTGAGCAGTATAAAAATTATAGCATAATGTGTTAATGTATGCAAAATAAGGGAGCTGTATCTGTTTTATATTTGTTTAAAATCGATAAAAACATCGTGTGTTTGCACATGTAACTTAATGGGCATTTAGGTAATATACAGATTGCGATGAATAAATTGTCGCCTAAACGAGGCGAAAATGAAAACAACATTGATATCTCATTTTAACAGATATATTAACCAAAATTACACAAAAATATCTTGAAATACTAAAAAAAAAAATAAATTTATTCAATAAAATCGCCATTGCCGTCAAACACGGCCTCCAGAAAACTTCGGAATCTCCTGCAACTCTTCTGGATGGTCTCCTTGTTAAAGTTGATGAATGCTGCCATAATCCTTGTCTTCAGTTCATCTTTGATGTTATAAGGAGTATTGTACGTCTCTCGCTCAACTGTGCCACACACATAATAATCAAAGGAGGTTGCAGTCTGGGGATTTAGGTGGCAAGATGTAAGAGGGTGATGTGGTCGCAGAAATTGTCTGACAGCCATGACCGTGTTGTCTTGCCCGTGTGGCATTGTGCAGATACCTTTTGCCAGACCTTGGATATTTCAGTAGCCACCCTCTTGGCCCAGGGCAGAACTACCTCCTCAAGGGACTTGATTTCGGCCTCCGTGTTGAGTATGGGTCCCTCACCAACAAATCAGGGAGGGTTTCTTATCAAAACGATCATAGTAAGTTTCCCGTACCTTCGTATTTATCATTAGAGACGCCCAAATCTTTCCAAAACCTCCGCAATGACCTCAGATTGACACCCAAACACTCTGAAATTTTCGTATTTGTACCTCCGAGGCAAATGCCAGGCAGTATAACATGGCGTTTGTAAATTTTTGGTGGAATGAATTGCGGCATGGCACTCTTTTTCTCAGACAGTACCCAAATATCCATATTATACTCTGCAGTTGATAAATTAAAAACAAAGCCCATGCGCGAAATGAAAAATATAAAAATGCGACAATTTACCAATCGCACTATATATATATATATATATATATATATATATATATATATATATATATATATATATATATATATATATATATATGTATTATTTTTTATTTAGACATTTTTATGTTTATACATTCTTTTTTATAGATACAAATATCTAAGTAAATCCTCTGTTTATAATAAACAGTATTAAACAACATTACCCAGTCTGAATGTCCGAGAAAGTTTCACAAAAATATTCGTCCTCCGACAGGATTCGAACCTGTATCCTATACGGAACAATCAATTAGCTTAACTTGCAGTAACCGATTTGGCTACAGAGGAACGTTCGGTTAGCGAGGTCGAATTTAGTGTATTTGAACTTCAATCTTCTAAATGACAGTTCCGCATAGGATACAGGTTCGAATCTTGTCGGCGGACGAATATTTTCTGTGAAAATTTCTCGGACATTCAGGTCGGGAAATGTTGTTTAATACTGATTATTATAAACAATAGATAGTAACAGAGAGATACGCTCTCTGTTTAGATAGAAAGAGACCCTGAGATATTAAGGCAAATATAGATGAGGAGCGGTAAAAATTACAATACAGTGTAACCCGGATATAAGAGAAACCCGGATATAAGAGAGATTTTATCTAGTCCCAAATTATTCCCATAGTTACCTAAACAAAATAGAGCAAACCCAGATATAAGAAAAGCCTGGATATAAGAGACTTCTTCTCCGGTCCCGACAACTCTCTTATATCCAGGTTACACTGTATGTTAAAATTCTTCATGTTGAGATAAAGAAAAAAACAACAACAAAAAAACAAAGAAAGAATCCTTTAAGATAATATTTGTATATTCTTTATTTCTTCTCAGCAGTGAAAAATAATCTAACATGTTCTTTGCTCGTTCTCTTTTCAGTTCATGAAAACCGCGGTTGGTTTTATGAAATGCAGAAGTCTGCAGTCACTTTTCCCTGTTTATCAAGCGGGATGACGATATTGATGATTTCAACAGATGAAAACTGCAAGAAATAATAGTTCACTAGGCTTCAACAGTTCAAAATACAAATTATTCTTAGCGCTGTTATTAAGTGTGTCAATGAGCCAAGAAATATACTACAAAAAAAAATAGTCAAATTTTATTAATGGTCGACCAGATTTTATCTAATAAATGACTCATTATATGATTACGAGTCATATAAATGAAAACAACTGGATATAGTTATTAATTAATAATCGCTTGTAACACTTCAGACGACGAAAATAATTGAAGCAAATATCCACATATTCGTTTGGGTATTCTAACATTCCTTATGAATCATAGTTAATTTTATTACTCATAGTACATTTTGAAGAGACTTTGAGATATTTAGGCTAATATACATGAATATGAGCAAAAAAAAAAAAAAAAAGAAAAGATTATGGAAGAAAGGAAGGAAATAAGAAACACAGAGAAGAATTAAAAGTAAGGGAATGAGACCAAGGCATAGAAACAGAGATACGCTCATTGGTTACATATAAATAGACCCTGAGATATTTAGGCAGGTATTGTGATGGAGAAGCTAAAAAAGTGTATGAAAGAGCGGTAGGAGATGAGAAAACTAGAGAAAAAGAAAGGGAAGGAACAGAGACGAAAGGAAGCAATGGAGAGATACGCTCGCTGTTTGGGTAGAAAGAGACCTTGAGATATTTAGGCAGGTATTGAAGGAGAAGCCTAAAAAGAAATTTAAAGAGAGGTAGAAGAAAGCTAGAGAAAATGAAAGGGAAGGAACACAGACGAAAGCAAGCAATGGAGAGATACGCTCGCTGTTTGGGTAGAAAGAGACCTTGAGATATTTAGGCAGGTATTGAAGGAGAAGTCTAAAAAGAAATTTAAAGAATGGTAGAAGAAAACTATAGAAAATGAAAGGGAAGGAACAGAGACAAAAGGAAGCAATGGAGAGATACGCTCGCTGTTTGGATAGAAAGAGACATTGAGATATTTTGGCAGGTATTGATGGAGAAGACTAAAAAGAAATTTAAAGAGTGGTAGAAGAAAACTATAGAAAATGAAAGGGAAGGAACAGAGACCAAAGCAAGCAATGGAGAGATACGCTCGCTGTTTGGATAGAAAGAGACATTGAGATATTTTGGCAGGTATTGATGGAGAAGTCTAAAAAGAAATTTAAAGAATGGTAGAAGAAAACTATAGAAAATGAAAGGGAAGGAACAGAGACCAAAGCAAGCAATGGAGAGATACGCTCGCTGTTTGGATAGAAAGAGACCTTGAGATATTTTGGTAGGTATTGAAGGAGAAGTCTAAAAAGAAATTTAAAGAATGGTAGAAGAAAACTAGAGAAAAAGAAAGGGAAGGAACAGAGACGAAAGGAAGCAATGGAGAGATACGCTCGCTGTTTGGATAGAAAGAGACCTTGAGATATTTAGGCAGGTATTGAAGGAGAAGTCTAAAAAGAAATTTAAAGAATGGTAGAAGAAAACTATAGAAAATGAAAGGGAAGGAACAGAGACGAAAGCAAGCAATGGAGAGATACGCTCGCTGTTTGGATAGAAAGAGACATTGAGATATTTTGGCAGGTATTGATGGAGAAGACTAAAAAGAAATTTAAAGAGTGGTAGAAGAAAACTATAGAAAATGAAAGGGAAGGAACAGAGACCAAAGCAAGCAATGGAGAGATACGCTCGCTGTTTGGATAGAAAGAGACATTGAGATATTTTGGTAGGTATTGATGGAGAAGTCTAAAAAGAAATTTAAAGAATGGTAGAAGAAAACTATAGAAAATGAAAGGGAAGGAACAGAGACAAAAGCAAGCAATGGAGAGATACGCTCGCTGTTTGGATAGAAAGAGACATTGAGATATTTTGGTAGGTATTGAAGGAGAAGTCTAAAAAGAAATTTAAAGAATGGTAGAAGAAAACTATAGAAAATGAAAGGGAAGGAACAGAGACAAAAGGAAGCAATGGAGAGATACGCTCGCTGTTTGGATAGAAAGAGACATTGAGATATTTTGGCAGGTATTGATGGAGAAGACTAAAAAGAAATTTAAAGAGTGGTAGAAGAAAACTATAGAAAATGAAAGGGAAGGAACAGAGACCAAAGCAAGCAATGGAGAGATACGCTCGCTGTTTGGATAGAAAGAGACATTGAGATATTTTGGCAGGTATTGATGGAGAAGTCTAAAAAGAAATTTAAAGAATGGTAGAAGAAAACTATAGAAAATGAAAGGGAAGGAACAGAGACCAAAGCAAGCAATGGAGAGATACGCTCGCTGTTTGGATAGAAAGAGACCTTGAGATATTTTGGTAGGTATTGAAGGAGAAGTCTAAAAAGAAATTTAAAGAATGGTAGAAGAAAACTATAGAAAATGAAAGGGAAGGAACAGAGTAGAAAGCAAGCAATGGAGAGATACGCTCGCTGTTTGGATAGAAAGAGACCTTGAGATATTTTGGCAGGTATTGATGGAGAAGTCTAAAAAGAAATTTAAAGAATGGTAGAAGAAAACTAGAGAAAATGAAAGGGAAGGAACAGAGTAGAAAGCAAGCAATGGAGAGATACGCTCGCTGTTTGGATAGAAAGAGACCTTGAGATATTTTGGCAGGTATTGATGGAGAAGTCTAAAAAGAAATTTAAAGAATGGTAGAAGAAAACTATAGAAAATGAAAGGGAAGGAACAGAGACCAAAGCAAGCAATGGAGAGATACGCTCGCTGTTTGGATAGAAAGAGACCTTGAGATATTTTGGTAGGTATTGAAGGAGAAGTCTAAAAAGAAATTTAAAGAATGGTAGAAGAAAACTATAGAAAATGAAAGGGAAGGAACAGAGACAAAAGCAAGCAATGGAGAGATACGCTCGCTGTTTGGATAGAAAGAGACATTGAGATATTTAGGCAGGTATTGAAGGAGAAGTCTAAAAAGAAATTTAAAGAATGGTAGAAGAAAACTAGAGAAAAAGAAAGGGAAGGAACAGAGACGAAAGGAAGCAATGGAGAGATACGCTCGCTGTTTGGATAGAAAGAGACCTTGAGATATTTAGGCAGGTATTGAAGGAGAAGTCTAAAAAGAAATTTAAAGAATGGTAGAAGAAAACTATAGAAAATGAAAGGGAAGGAACAGAGACGAAAGCAAGCAATGGAGAGATACGCTCGCTGTTTGGATAGAAAGAGACATTGAGATATTTTGGTAGGTATTGATGGAGAAGACTAAAAAGAAATTTAAAGAGTGGTAGAAGAAAACTATAGAAAATGAAAGGGAAGGAACAGAGACCAAAGCAAGCAATGGAGAGATACGCTCGCTGTTTGGATAGAAAGAGACATTGAGATATTTTGGTAGGTATTGATGGAGAAGTCTAAAAAGAAATTTAAAGAATGGTAGAAGAAAACTATAGAAAATGAAAGGGAAGGAACAGAGACCAAAGCAAGCAATGGAGAGATACGCTCGCTGTTTGGATAGAAAGAGACATTGAGATATTTTGGTAGGTATTGAAGGAGAAGTCTAAAAAGAAATTTAAAGAATGGTAGAAGAAAACTATAGAAAATGAATGGGAAGGAACAGAGACCAAAGCAAGCAATGGAGAGATACGCTCGCTGTTTGGATAGAAAGAGACATTGAGATATTTAGGCAGGTATTGAAGGAGAAGTCTAAAAAGAAATTTAAAGAATGGTAGAAGAAAACTATAGAAAATGAAAGGGAAGGAACAGAGACCAAAGCAAGCAATGGAGAGATACGCTCGCTGTTTGGATAGAAAGAGACATTGAGATATTTTGGTAGGTATTGATGGAGAAGTCTAAAAAGAAATATAAAGAATGGTAGAAGAAAACTAGAGAAAATGAAAGGGAAGGAACAGAGACCAAAGCAAGCAATGGAGAGATACGCTCGCTGTTTGGATAGAAAGAGACATTGAGATATTTAGGCAGGTATTGAAGGAGAAGTCTAAAAAGAAATTTAAAGAATGGTAGAAGAAAACTATAGAAAATGAAAGGGAAGGAACAGAGACGAAAGCAAGCAATGGAGAGATACGCTCGCTGTTTGGATAGAAAGAGACATTGAGATATTTAGGCAGGTATTGAAGGAGAAGTCTAAAAAGAAATTTAAAGAATGGTAGAAGAAAACTAGAGAAAAAGAAAGGGAAGGAACAGAGACGAAAGGAAGCAATGGAGAGATACGCTCGCTGTTTGGATAGAAAGAGACCGTGAGATATTTAGGCAGGTATTGAAGGAGAAGTCTAAAAAGAAATTTAAAGAATGGTAGAAGAAAACTATAGAAAATGAAAGGGAAGGAACAGAGACGAAAGCAAGCAATGGAGAGATACGCTCGCTGTTTGGATAGAATGAGACATTGAGATATTTTGGCAGGTATTGATGGAGAAGACTAAAAAGAAATTTAAAGAGTGGTAGAAGAAAACTATAGAAAATGAAAGGGAAGGAACAGAGACCAAAGCAAGCAATGGAGAGATACGCTCGCTGTTTGGATAGAAAGAGACATTGAGATATTTTGGTAGGTATTGATGGAGAAGTCTAAAAAGAAATTTAAAGAATGGTAGAAGAAAACTATAGAAAATGAAAGGGAAGGAACAGAGACCAAAGCAAGCAATGGAGAGATACGCTCGCTGTTTGGATAGAAAGAGACATTGAGATATTTTGGTAGGTATTGAAGGAGAAGTCTAAAAAGAAATTTAAAGAATGGTAGAAGAAAACTATAGAAAATGAATGGGAAGGAACAGAGACCAAAGCAAGCAATGGAGAGATACGCTCGCTGTTTGGATAGAAAGAGACATTGAGATATTTAGGCAGGTATTGAAGGAGAAGTCTAAAAAGAAATTTAAAGAATGGTAGAAGAAAACTATAGAAAATGAAAGGGAAGGAACAGAGACCAAAGCAAGCAATGGAGAGATACGCTCGCTGTTTGGATAGAAAGAGACATTGAGATATTTTGGTAGGTATTGATGGAGAAGTCTAAAAAGAAATATAAAGAATGGTAGAAGAAAACTAGAGAAAATGAAAGGGAAGGAACAGAGACCAAAGCAAGCAATGGAGAGATACGCTCGCTGTTTGGATAGAAAGAGACATTGAGATATTTAGGCAGGTATTGAAGGAGAAGTCTAAAAAGAAATTTAAAGAATGGTAGAAGAAAACTATAGAAAATGAAAGGGAAGGAACAGAGACCAAAGCAAGCAATGGAGAGATACGCTCGCTGTTTGGATAGAAAGAGACATTGAGATATTTTGGTAGGTATTGAAGGAGAAGTCTAAAAAGAAATTTAAAGAATGGTAGAAGAAAACTATAGAAAATGAAAGGGAAGGAACAGAGACCAAAGCAAGCAATGGAGAGATACGCTCGCTGTTTGGATAGAAAGAGACATTGAGATATTTAGGCAGGTATTGAAGGAGAAGTCTAAAAAGAAATTTAAAGAATGGTAGAAGATAACTATAGAAAATGAAAGGGAAGGAACAGAGACCAAAGCAAGCAATGGAGAGATACGCTCGCTGTTTGGATAGAAAGAGACATTGAGATATTTTGGTAGGTATTGATGGAGAAGTCTAAAATAAATTTAAAGACTGGTAGAAGAAGACTAGAGAAAATGAAAAAGAAGGAACATAGACGAAAGGAAGCAATGGAGAGATACGCTCGCTGTTTGGATAGAAAGAGACCTTGAGATAGTTTGGCAGTTATTGATGGAGAAGTCTAAAAAGAAATTTAAAGAAGGGTAGAAGAAAACTAGAGAAAATGAAAGGGAAGGAACAGAGACGAAAGCAAGTAATGGAGAGATACGCTCGCTGTTTGGATAGAAAGAGACCTTGAGATATTTTGGCGGGTATTGATGGAGAAGTCTAAAAAGAAATATAAAGAATGGTAGAAGAAAACTAGAGAAAATGAAAGGGAAGGAACAGAGATGAAAAAGGGCAATGGAGAGATAGGCTCGCTGTTTGGATAGAAAGAGACCTTGAGATATTCTGGCAGGTATTGATGGAGAAGTCTAAAAAGAAATTTAAAGAATGGTAGAAGAAAACTAGAGAAAATGAAAGGGAAGGAACAGAGACGAAAGCAAGCAATGGAGAGATACGCTCGCTGTTTGGATAGAAAGAGACCTTGAGATATTTTGGCGGGTATTGATGGAGAAGTCTAAAAAGAAATATAAAGAATGGTAGAAGAAAACTAGAGAAAATGAAAGGGAAGGAACAGAGACGAAAGCAAGCAATGGAGAGATACGCTCGCTGTTTGGATAGAAAGAGACATTGAGATATTTTGGGAGGTATTGATGGAGAAGTCTACAAAGAAATTTAAAGAATGGTAGAAGAAAACTAGAGAAAATGAAAGGGAAGGAACAGAGACGAAAGCAAGCAATGGAGAGATACGCTTGCTGTTTGGATAGAAAGAGACCTTGAGATATTTTGGCAGGTATTGATGGAGAAGTCTAAAAAGAAATTTAAAGAATGGTAGAAGAAAACTAGAGAAAATGAAAGGGAAGGAACAGAGATGAAAAAGGGCAATGGAGAGATAGGCTCGCTGTTTGGATAGAAAGAGACATTGAGATATTTTGGGAGGTATTGATGGAGAAGTCTAAAAAGAAATTTAAAGAATGGTAGAAGAAAACTAGAGAAAATGAAAGGGAAGGAACAGAGACGAAAGCAAGCAATGGAGAGATACGCTCGCTGTTTGGATAGAAAGAGACCTTGAGATATTTAGGCAGGTATTGAAGGAGAAGTCTACAAAGAAATTTAAAGAATGGTAGAAGAAAACTAGAGAAAATGAAAGGGAAGGAACAGAGTAGAAAGGAAGCAATGGAGAGATACGCTCGCTGTTTGGATAGAAAGAGACCTTGAGATATTTTGGCAGGTATTGATGGAGAAGTCTAAAAAGAAATTTAAAGAATGGTAGAAGAAAACTAGAGAAAATGAAAGGGAAGGAACAGAGTAGAAAGGAAGCAATGGAGAGATACGCTCGCTGTTTGGGTAGAAAGAGACCTTGAGATATTTTGGCGGGTATTGATGGAGAAGTCTAAAAAGAAATTTAAAGAATGGTAGAAGAAAACTAGAGAAAATGAAAGGGAAGGAACAGAGATGAAAAAGGGCAATGGAGAGATAGGCTCGCTGTTTGGATAGAAAGAGACCTTGAGATATTTTGGCAGGTATTGATGGAGAAGTCTAAAAAGAAATTTAAAGAATGGTAGAAGAAAACTAGAGAAAATGAAAGGGAAGGAACAGAGATGAAAAAGGGCAATGGAGAGATAGGCTCGCTGTTTGGATAGAAAGAGACATTGAGATATTTTGGCAGGTATTGATGGAGAAGTCTAAAAAGAAATTTAAAGAATGGTAGAAGAAAACTAGAGAAAATGAAAGGGAAGGAACAGAGATGAAAAAGGGCAATGGAGAGATAGGCTCGCTGTTTGGATAGAAAGAGACATTGAGATATTTTGGCAGGTATTGATGGAGAAGTCTAAAAAGAAATTTAAAGAATGGTAGAAGAAAACTAGAGAAAATGAAAGGGAAGGAACAGAGATGAAAAAGGGCAATGGAGAGATAGGCTCGCTGTTTGGATAGAAAGAGACATTGAGATATTTTGGCAGGTATTGATGGAGAAGTCTACAAAGAAATTTAAAGAAGGGTAGAAGAAAACTAGAGAAAATGAAAGGGAAGGAACAGAGACGAAAGCAAGTAATGGAGAGATACGCTCGCTGTTTGGATAGAAAGAGACCTTGAGATATTTTGGCGGGTATTGATGGAGAAGTCTAAAAAGAAATATAAAGAATGGTAGATAAAACTAGAGAAAATGAAAGGGAAGGAACAGAGATGAAAAAGGGCAATGGAGAGATAGGCTCGCTGTTTGGATAGAAAGAGACCTTGAGATATTTTGGCAGGTATTGATGGAGATGTCTAAAAAGAAATTTAAAGAATGGTAGAAGAAAACTAGAGAAAATGAAAGGGAAGGAACAGAGACGAAAGCAAGCAATGGAGAGATACGCTCGCTGTTTGGATAGAAAGAGACCTTGAGATATTTTGGCAGGTATTGATGGAGAAGTCTAAAAAGAAATTTAAAGAATGGTAGAAGAAAACTAGAGAAAATGAAAGGGAAGGAACAGAGATGAAAAAGGGCAATGGAGAGATAGGCTCGCTGTTTGGATAGAAAGAGACCTTGAGATATTTTGGCAGGTATTGATGGAGAAGTCTAAAAAGAAATTTAAAGAATGGTAGAAGAAAACTAGAGAAAATGAAAGGGAAGGAACAGAGACGAAAGCAAGTAATGGAGAGATACGCTCGCTGTTTGGATAGAAAGAGACCTTGAGATATTTTGGCAGGTATTGATGGAGAAGTCTAAAAAGAAATTTAAAGAATGGTAGAAGAAAACTAGAGAAAATGAAAGGGAAGGAACAGAGATGAAAAAGGGCAATGGAGAGATAGGCTCGCTGTTTGGATAGAAAGAGACCTTGAGATATTTTGGCAGGTATTGATGGAGAAGTCTAAAAAGAAATTTAAAGAATGGTAGAAGAAAACTAGAGAAAATGAAAGGGAAGGAACAGAGACGAAAGCAAGCAATGGAGAGATACGCTCGCTGTTTGGATAGAAAGAGACATTGAGATATTTTGGGAGGTATTGATGGAGAAGTCTAAAAAGAAATTTAAAGAATGGTAGAAGAAAACTAGAGAAAATGAAAGGGAAGGAACAGAGTAGAAAGGAAGCAATGGAGAGATACGCTCGCTGTTTGGATAGAAAGAGACCTTGAGATATTTTGGCAGGTATTGATGGAGAAGTCTAAAAAGAAATTTAAAGAATGGTAGAAGAAAACTAGAGAAAATGAAAGGGAAGGAACAGAGTAGAAAGGAAGCAATGGAGAGATACGCTCGCTGTTTCGGTAGAAAGAGACCTTGAGATATTTTGGCGGGTATTGATGGAGAAGTCTAAAAAGAAATTTAAAGAATGGTAGAAGAAAACTAGAGAAAATGAAAGGGAAGGAACAGAGATGAAAAAGGGCAATGGAGAGATAGGCTCGCTGTTTGGATAGAAAGAGACCTTGAGATATTTTGGCAGGTATTGATGGAGAAGTCTAAAAAGAAATTTAAAGAATGGTAGAAGAAAACTAGAGAAAATGAAAGGGAAGGAACAGAGATGAAAAAGGGCAATGGAGAGATAGGCTCGCTGTTTGGATAGAAAGAGACATTGAGATATTTTGGCAGGTATTGATGGAGAAGTCTAAAAAGAAATTTAAAGAATGGTAGAAGAAAACTAGAGAAAATGAAAGGGAAGGAACAGAGATGAAAAAGGGCAATGGAGAGATAGGCTCGCTGTTTGGATAGAAAGAGACATTGAGATATTTTGGCAGGTATTGATGGAGAAGTCTAAAAAGAAATTTAAAGAATGGTAGAAGAAAACTAGAGAAAATGAAAGGGAAGGAACAGAGATGAAAAAGGGCAATGGAGAGATAGGCTCGCTGTTTGGATAGAAAGAGACATTGAGATATTTTGGCAGGTATTGATGGAGAAGTCTACAAAGAAATTTAAAGAAGGGTAGAAGAAAACTAGAGAAAATGAAAGGGAAGGAACAGAGACGAAAGCAAGTAATGGAGAGATACGCTCGCTGTTTGGATAGAAAGAGACCTTGAGATATTTTGGCGGGTATTGATGGAGAAGTCTAAAAAGAAATATAAAGAATGGTAGAAGAAAACTAGAGAAAATGAAAGGGAAGGAACAGAGATGAAAAAGGGCAATGGAGAGATAGGCTCGCTGTTTGGATAGAAAGAGACCTTGAGATATTTTGGCAGGTATTGATGGAGAAGTCTAAAAAGAAATTTAAAGAATGGTAGAAGAAAACTAGAGAAAATGAAAGGGAAGGAACAGAGACGAAAGCAAGCAATGGAGAGATACGCTCGCTGTTTGGATAGAAAGAGACCTTGAGATATTTTGGCAGGTATTGATGGAGAAGTCTAAAAAGAAATTTAAAGAATGGTAGAAGAAAACTAGAGAAAATGAAAGGGAAGGAACAGAGATGAAAAAGGGCAATGGAGAGATAGGCTCGCTGTTTGGATAGAAAGAGACCTTGAGATATTTTGGCAGGTATTGATGGAGAAGTCTAAAAAGAAATTTAAAGAATGGTAGAAGAAAACTAGAGAAAATGAAAGGGAAGGAACAGAGACGAAAGCAAGTAATGGAGAGATACGCTCGCTGTTTGGATAGAAAGAGACCTTGAGATATTTTGGCAGGTATTGATGGAGAAGTCTAAAAAGAAATTTAAAGAATGGTAGAAGAAAACTAGAGAAAATGAAAGGGAAGGAACAGAGACGAAAGCAAGCAATGGAGAGATACGCTCGCTGTTTGGATAGAAAGAGACATTGAGATATTTTGGGAGGTATTGATGGAGAAGTCTAAAAAGAAATTTAAAGAATGGTAGAAGAAAACTAGAGAAAATGAAAGGGAAGGAACAGAGTAGAAAGGAAGCAATGGAGAGATACGCTCGCTGTTTGGATAGAAAGAGACCTTGAGATATTTTGGCAGGTATTGATGGAGAAGTCTAAAAAGAAATTTAAAGAATGGTAGAAGAAAACTAGAGAAAATGAAAGGGAAGGAACAGAGTAGAAAGGAAGCAATGGAGAGATACGCTCGCTGTTTGGGTAGAAAGAGACCTTGAGATATTTTGGCGGGTATTGATGGAGAAGTCTAAAAAGAAATTTAAAGAATGGTAGAAGAAAACTAGAGAAAATGAAAGGGAAGGAACAGAGATGAAAAAGGGCAATGGAGAGATAGGCTCGCTGTTTGGATAGAAAGAGACCTTGAGATATTTTGGCAGGTATTGATGGAGAAGTCTAAAAAGAAATTTAAAGAATGGTAGAAGAAAACTAGAGAAAATGAAAGGGAAGGAACAGAGATGAAAAAGGGCAATGGAGAGATAGGCTCGCTGTTTGGATAGAAAGAGACATTGAGATATTTTGGCAGGTATTGATGGAGAAGTCTAAAAAGAAATTTAAAGAATGGTAGAAGAAAACTAGAGAAAATGAAAGGGAAGGAACAGAGATGAAAAAGGGCAATGGAGAGATAGGCTCGCTGTTTGGATAGAAAGAGACATTGAGATATTTTGGCAGGTATTGATGGAGAAGTCTAAAAAGAAATTTAAAGAATGGTAGAAGAAAACTAGAGAAAATGAAAGGGAAGGAACAGAGATGAAAAAGGGCAATGGAGAGATAGGCTCGCTGTTTGGATAGAAAGAGACATTGAGATATTTTGGCAGGTATTGATGGAGAAGTCTACAAAGAAATTTAAAGAAGGGTAGAAGAAAACTAGAGAAAATGAAAGGGAAGGAACAGAGACGAAAGCAAGTAATGGAGAGATACGCTCGCTGTTTGGATAGAAAGAGACCTTGAGATATTTTGGCGGGTATTGATGGAGAAGTCTAAAAAGAAATATAAAGAATGGTAGAAGAAAACTAGAGAAAATGAAAGGGAAGGAACAGAGATGAAAAAGGGCAATGGAGAGATAGGCTCGCTGTTTGGATAGAAAGAGACCTTGAGATATTTTGGCAGGTATTGATGGAGAAGTCTAAAAAAAATTTAAAGAATGGTAGAAGAAAACTAGAGAAAATGAAAGGGAAGGAACAGAGACGAAAGCAAGCAATGGAGAGATACGCTCGCTGTTTGGATAGAAAGAGACCTTGAGATATTTTGGCAGGTATTGATGGAGAAGTCTAAAAAGAAATTTAAAGAATGGTAGAAGAAAACTAGAGAAAATGAAAGGGAAGGAACAGAGATGAAAAAGGGCAATGGAGAGATAGGCTCGCTGTTTGGATAGAAAGAGACCTTGAGATCTTTTGGCAGGTATTG
This sequence comes from Acanthosepion lycidas, assembly GCA_963932145.1. Taxonomy (NCBI): domain Eukaryota; kingdom Metazoa; phylum Mollusca; class Cephalopoda; order Sepiida; family Sepiidae; genus Acanthosepion; species Acanthosepion lycidas. The sequence goes on along the minus strand of OZ010608.1, from coordinate 46,900,356 downwards.
ATGGAGAAGTCTAAAAAGAAATTTAAAGAATGGTAGAAGAAAACTAGAGAAAATGAAAGGGAAGGAACAGAGACGAAAGCAAGTAATGGAGAGATACGCTCGCTGTTTGGATAGAAAGAGACCTTGAGATATTTTGGCAGGTATTGATGGAGAAGTCTAAAAAGAAATTTAAAGAATGGTAGAAGAAAACTAGAGAAAATGAAAGGGAAGGAACAGAGACGAAAGCAAGCAATGGAGAGATACGCTCGCTGTTTGGATAGAAAGAGACATTGAGATATTTTGGTAGGTATTGATGGAGAAGTCTAGAAAGAAATTTAAAAATGGTAGAAGAAAACTAGAGAAAATGAAAGGGAAGGAACAGAGTAGAAAGGAAGCAATGGAGAGATACGCTCGCTGTTTGGATAGAAAGAGACCTTGAGATATTTTGGCAGGTATTGATGGAGAAGTCTAAAAACAAATTTAAAGAATGGTAGAAGAAAACTAGAGAAAATGAAAGGGAAGGAACAGAGACGAAAGCAAGCAATGGAGAGATACGCTCGCTGTTTGGATAGAAAGAGACCTTGAGATATTTTGGCGGGTATTGATGGAGAAGTCTAAAAAGAAATTTAAAGAATGGTAGAAGAAAACTAGAGAAAATGAAAGGGAAGGAACAGAGATGAAAAAGGGCAATGGAGAGATAGGCTCGCTGTTTGGATAGAAAGAGACCTTGAGATATTTTGGCAGGTATTGATGGAGAAGTCTAAAAAGAAATTTAAAGAATGGTAGAAGAAAACTAGAGAAAATGAAAGGGAAGGAACAGAGATGAAAAAGGGCAATGGAGAGATAGGCTCGCTGTTTGGATAGAAAGAGACCTTGAGATATTTTGGCAGGTATTGATGGAGAAGTCTAAAAAGAAATTTAAAGAATGGTAGAAGAAAACTAGAGAAAATGAAAGGGAAGGAACAGAGACGAAAGCAAGCAATGGAGAGATACGCTCGCTGTTTGGATAGAAAGAGACCTTGAGATATTTTGGCAGGTATTGATGGAGAAGTCTAAAAAGAAATTTAAAGAATGGTAGAAGAAAACTAGAGAAAATGAAAGGGAAGGAACAGAGACGAAAGCAAGCAATGGAGAGATACGCTCGCTGTTTGGATAGAAAGAGACCTTGAGATATTTTGGCAGGTATTGATGGAGAAGTCTAAAAAGAAATTTAAAGAATGGTAGAAGAAAACTAGAGAAAATGAAAGGGAAGGAACAGAGACGAAAGCAAGCAATGGAGAGATACGCTCGCTGGTTACATATAAAGCGATCCTGAGATATTTAGTTTGATGTAGATGAGGAGCGGTAAAAAATACAGTATATTAAAATTCGCCATGTTGAGACAGATACCCCCCAAAAAACAAAAAATACAAAGCCTGAATACTTTAAGATAATATTTGTATATCCTTTATTTCTTCTCAGCAGCGAAAAATAATCCATGTTGTTTTCTGCTCGTTCTCTTTTCAAGCCATGAAAATCGCGGTTGGTTTTATAAATTGCAAAAATCTCTAGTCATTTTTCTCTATTTTTTTTTCTTTGAACAGATGAAAACTACAAGTAAAGAAAGTGTTAGTTGTGCACAAAGCTTCGTCTATTCAAAATATAAAATTAATATTAGCAAATTTATTATGTGATTTATTATGTGTGTCAAAGTCCCAACAAAAACTCTACAAAAAATAGTCAAATTTTATTAATGGTCGATCAGACTTTTTCTGATAAAAAACTCATTATAAGATTATGAGTCATGTAAATGAAACAACTGGATATAATTATGAGTTAATAATTGCTTACAACGCTTCGGACGAACAAAATTATTCAAGCTAACATCGAGATATTTGTTTGATCATTTCTCCTTTCAATCCATGTAAATGCTGTTTGATTTTAGGAATTATATAAGGTCATAAATCTATTTATCTATTTATTCGAAATAAAACGAAAAAATAACATTGTCTTAGGTGCAATACAAATTTGAAACATTCATCCGAGAGGGAGTAGCCTTAATAAAGGGAGAAAACTGCTAACTACAAGAGATAGGAAGTTATGGAGAGTCATGATTACAAATGTTTTGAAGAGGCAAACATAGAGAAGAATGTTCTCATCTTTTTTGTTATCAGCACAACATTTTGCTATTATGCTCTCCAGTCTTCTTCCAGACTGGCTACCAACCAAGGATAGAGAGCAGAGTCCATTTTGCTAAACCCATAGCTGGGAAGAGAGGAGAATGGATAGATTTATGACTTTCCACAAGACATTTGTGCAGAAGTGAAGGAAAGAATCTAACTTGGAATGAGTAATGGATAGTGGCTCAGTTTGAGAAATCGGAGAGCCGAGTTCGAATTCTGGTCAAATCCATTACATTCACTTACATGCTAATACGCCTGGGAAAAGTATGAATCCTCTTTTTCTCCTCTCAGTTATGGGTAAATAGCAAGACAGACCGGGTTCTATAGCCTTGGATGGAACTGGCCTACCATAGAAAGAAATGGCAACCTACTATGGGCAAAAATCTGCCTCGTCAGTTATGTATCGAAAGTGTCACATTGTTAGGTTAGTTGTTCAAAACAATTTCAGCATTACAGGCACTGATTTGCCCCCACCATACATTTACTTTAAGTTTTCTTTCTTTTTTTTTTTTTAAACTAGTCTCATATTCTGAACTCACCTTTTAAAATCATTTATCCGAAATTAAACGAAAAATAACACTGTCCTAGGTGCAATACAAATTTCAATCATTCATCAGAAAGGGAGTAGCCTTAAGAAAGGGAGAAAAAGGCTAACTGCCACAAGAGATAGGAAGTTGTGGAGAGTCATGATTGCCAATGTTCTGAAGAGGCACAACACATAGAAGAATGTTCTCATCTTTTTTATCAGCACAACATTTTGGTTAGTATGAATCCTCTTCTTCTCTCACAGCTTGAGTCTTTGTGGCTATATTGCCTTGCTTGGTGTGAAATGATTAAAAAAATAATTGCACGGGTCGTATTGATAGTAATCTGGTAATTAAAGTAACTTAAAATACGATGAAAAAAATAATAGTAAAAATAATAGTAAAGAATTAACAGTTGTTGATAATGCTTCATCTAAAAAAGACACTAGTGAGTATTACGACTCATTAATCATGTCAATATAATAACTGGAAAGTATATGAAAGAAATACTAATCACTAATTACTAACCTCATTTAATCTGATCAAGATAACGTTGCAGATTTTTTTTTCTGTAACTTTTTGCTGTAACAAATAAAAGAGATATATAAAATAACAAATGAGTCAGTCGCTGATACGGATGTTCAAACTGAAGGTTATCATGGATGCGACTAGTCCATTATGCCAGCGTTCTTTTACTAAATATTCCAAAGAAAATACAAGAATAATTATCGGATTAGTTTAATACAGCCTTGGACCTTCTAATTTCTTCATAACCGGTAGGAGGCTTACATTTATTGAAAAAATAAAATAAAATAAAATACCCCCCCCAAAAAAAACCCCAAACAAACCAAAAAAAAGAAACAAGAAAAAACAAAAAAAAAAAGCATCCCCCCCAAAAAACAACAAAGAAAAACAAAACGAAAACAAAGAAAGAAAGACAAACTGAGGCAAATGATAGGCCTAGATTTCCGATGCTGCTTTTCGAGACTAGCAGGATTTTTCCACTCTTGAAAAATAGCATATTTCATTTCCACCTCTTCTTCTTCATCCTCTGTAGACTTGGCATTCGTTCTAATTGTAGGTTTACTCCTACGCTGTAAACAAATATGCGTCAGCTCAGTTCCTTAATAAACTATATCTAAGTTTATTTTTATTCCATGTTTTATAAATGAAACTTTTTATGTCTAATTTAGAATCTTTCGCTCAACTTTGGGCAATCAGTCAGCGTTCTCGAATTCAATGAAACCGTTTGTTTACGCGTTTCAAATTGCAAAATAAAGAAATAAATGGCACAATAGGTGTCATCAAATACGGTAACACTTTGTGTATATATCGCTGGGGAGTATAAGACGAAATTAAAAAGCAGGGAAATTTCATAAAGAAAAAGCTTGTTTTCATGTATAAAACGCACCTAATTTTCGAGGAAATAAACCTGACCTAATCTTGTGAAAAAGGAAGAAAAAAAAATGAAAAAAAAAACGGCCATTTTGTTTGTTTTCTTTTTTTTTAATGATTTCACCCAGGCAAGGAGGGAATGCCACTGGTACGTAGCAGGGTTACAGGATGTGAAAGTGAAAGAGAAGAATACGGAGGATTAATCCGGAGAAGACAAAACGGATTCAACAAGATGGCGACTGATGTCGCATTTCAATTTTTGAAGATAGCAATTATCAGGGAAGCAAGTAAACGGAAAGGGAATTCCACAGGTGGGAAGTACGAGGAAAGAAACTGTTGGAGTAGATGTGGCGGTTGCATTTAGCTATTTCAAGAGTAAAGGGGCGAGACCTAAATGCCAATCTAGTAGCACCTTTAAATTCATATAGTCGGGTCACCAGGGGAAAAAAGCTCGTCAGAGCAGTTCCTATGAAAATATTTGTAGAGAAGACAGTGGGAAACCACGTCATGTCGGTGTGAAAGTGACTGAAGTCAGGATGTCAGATCAGAAGCGATTTGTTAAACGTAAGCATTTCGAGAACTGGATAATGACGCTTGGCCGATAAGACCATTAAATCACCGATACAAAAGGAGAAAATAAATCGAACTAAAATCCAACTTGTTTGTTTGGTTTTGAATTATGAAAGAATTATTTCCCTGCGATAGGTCATTATTTTTTTTTAATCGGTATCATCCCATCCAAGGAAGTAAAGCCACTATGTCACAAAGGGTTACAAGGCGAGGAAGAATTAGAAACATAAATATTAATAATGAGCGGGAAGAAAAAGGAGTAATCAGGAGCACAGTAGCTAGCGATTGACGTTGTATTTACATTTTAACAGTTCAAAGTTGGCTGGGAACCATAGAGACGGAAGGGAGTTCCACGAGCCAGAAGAGCAAGAAAGTAAACTTAGCACAGAATTTACGGTTATATCTAGCCAGCTGAACCGTAAGTTGATGAGATCTCGACGCCGGGCTATTATTCCACTTAAATTTAAAAATTCTGATATATACACAGAAATGCGGCACAAAACCAAAATGGTAGATGGAGAAAAAGGACGGTCTTCTTCTCCCTTAATGATAGCTAGCCACTAACCCAAACATACCACAATATTCTTAACTTCAAAACAACGCATTGTTACTTACCTTTCTTACTACATCCACCATAATATTAGGTTGTTGCAAAAATAATATCGTTTTCTCACATATGTTACTTTTATATATGATTTCTGAATTAATTCATTGATATATATAGCCATGTTATATATCATTTTGAAGCGTGTTATTCGTTACCGTTCTCAATCTCTTCATTCATTTTTTTTTGCAGGCTTTTCGACAGCATGGACAAAATTCAAATCCGTACGATTTTCTTGTTCCAGTTCAAACTAGGCCGAAAAGCTGCCGAGACAGCTCGTGATATCAATGATGCGTTTGGCCCAGGAACCACTAACGAACGTGTGGCACAACGGTGGTTCAAGAAATTTCGCAATGGTGACCAGAGCCTCGAAAATGAAGACGGTCGCGGCCGGCCGACTGCCGTTGATAACGAACATTTGAAAGCCTTAATTGAAGCCGATCCTCGCAAAACCACACGAGAAGTTGCTGTTGAACTCGAGGTCGACCACTCGACAGTCGTTCGCCACTTAAAGCAAATAGGGAAGTCAAAAAAGTTGGATAAATGGGTGAACGATAATCAAAAAAAATCGTCAAAAAACGACATTATTTTTGCACCAACCATAGTCTCATAGTCTCACAAAAGTCCGAAATAGGCCCCTTACGTAAAATTCATTGTCTGGGTGGGGGGAATAAACCAACAATTTATAAACGAGCCTCAATGAGTATTTACCATTGGAATACAAAACTATTTACAAGAAAGTAAACAAAATAGCCGAGCCGCCAGATCAGGACCAATAATATTGCTGATTCTTCTTTGGATTTTGTCAAGGAGCAGGGGAGCTGGACTATATATGGCTGTAATTTTCTAAGCATGGCGCACGTTAGATATATATTATCTCGCCGGTAAATAAATGAATCAAATCTGATCCAATATTGACCATTTTAGAGTTCAGGTAAAATAGGATTGAGATCTAAACTAAAGTAAAGCCTATTATACTTTGGCATACACAATCGAAACCTTTATACATTACGTGCCATATAAAGCTTAGACCAATTTCCAATGTGAATTAAGTTTAAGATTATCTATCTTTTTCTTTCAGATTTAACAACTTAAGTCTTTGGCACTTTCAACCATGGAAAGATTAACAATAAAATAACATGTTAAAGTTATCGAAGCCTATTACGATAATGGACGTTCAAACTTATAAATATACAGCCCAATGATTCTGCTAGCAAAAAAACTATCATTACTCTTATGAAATCGCGCAGATAACACGTATATCAGAGTTAGTTATCTTTAATGGCCGCCTGAGTTAAATGGCGCTGTGATCAATGTTTTCACATTTTATATCAGCTGTTGGACGCGGTGTGTAGTGTAGCGTTAATAGAATAGTGAATTTGTAGTACTATTTTATTATTTTATATTATTTTCTGTGTTAATATGCCAAATATGTTCACCAAAATGAAGTTTTCGTAGCATATAAAGGGTGTTCCAATAACTTGGACCAATTTTAAATGTGGATTAAGTTTAAGCGTCTAATGATTTTTTCTTTTTCCTTCAGTTTTGGCGGACATTTGGGCGATATTTTATGTTTCACACATAACTGCCATGATTTAAGTAACATGATCCAATAGGGAAATAAATAAATTTTCACCAATAACACTGATTTACTTACTGCTGACTTTGATCCGTCTTAATGAAACACCATTATATATAATCCGTCTTAATGAAACGCCCTTTATATATAATCCGTATAAACACAGTTTGTAAGACGCAGCAGACTTTTGGACACCATTTTGGATAAAAAGAAAATGCGTATTTTGCACACAGGATTACAGTAATGATATTTCTGTCGTTCCTTTCTTAAGAAATTATCACATTTGCTTAGAGTTTTCAATTTATACCTCACTTTTAAAAAGTTAATCCAGAGAAAAAAAATACTCTTTAATACAAGAGTATTGAATAACAACCTTCATTGTCGAAATGCTTTAGGCCCGTTATTGTTGGGAAGATGAAACGACTCCGAACTTAAATACAAAAAAATAAATCGATTGAAGAAGGTGAGAATAAAATGAAACTCTTTTTTGTATCAGTTTCTTTCGTTTTTCCCTTTTATTCATCTCTCTTACTTTTTCACAGTCAGTCTCATTGTTTGTCACTTTCTATCTATCTATAAGTTTTTTTTTTTTTTTACTTTTCAATTTTTAAAGCAGTTGGGTAGCTTTTAGCTAAAACTTGGTCACGACGGCCAGTATTAAGTCTTCGGTGAACACTGGGCTTCGCAAACAGGACAGACATGACTAATCAGAACAAACGAAAAATGTCACGTGCCTTGCCTGATAAGCGTAATCCGACGGAATAATTGAAATCTGTCCCGCCATAGCGAGACCATTCCACACGCATATGCAAGGAACTCACACATACATACGAACGTATGCACACATAGACTGATGCAGGATCATCAATCTTTCTCGTTCTTCCACGCTATGCCATCTCTTTGATTCCGACAATTGATGCTCGTTTGTGTTCCTCGTGAGGTCCCTACATTTGGACGTCTATCAGGACTAAAGCTTATAGCAGACCTCAAGTGCTAAAAAACTGAGAAAATGCCCGGATCTCAGTACTGCTCTAAAAAGAACTTCATTCCTTTTTACCAGACTTATTTTAGACTATAAAAAAAAAATGACGTAATTCTTCCATGTCTCGACCAGAACTGCTAAATTGAGCCTTATCAGATTTAATAATTTTAACGCCAGCTTGGAGGCGAAAACGTTTTTTTTCATTTTTTATTTTTATTTTTTTCTCCACGCTAGGGATCATTTCTCCCGGACGTATTGTTGTAAATCTGTTTCTACTCTATCGTGTGTGCCATGAGAAATGTTCAATGGAGTTCTATTCTTGAATACCACAAACTCGGACTATTACAGTCCAAACACGTCCAACATAATTCCTTACGTATTCCTTTAATAAGTAGGGTACCCCCGCCATAGAAAGTTTCTTCCTGATAACGTCTACTTTGCACAAGAACGACACGCATGAATGGTTCACCTAATGACACAATCTTAACCTCTTCACATCTACTGTCAGTCTTTATCTGTCTGTGTAATTATTTACTTTATTTGAATTCTTCGGACTGTGGTCCTCGTCTTTATTACCATGTCCACAACGATTCGGCTGTTGTACGCTCCGGCCTTCTTCAGGATCTGCGTAGATTTCTGAGATGACGTATTGTAATTATTTACTTTACTTACATTGTTCGGATTGTGGTCCTCATCTTTATTGCCATGTCCACGACGTTTCGGCTGCTGTACGCTCGGGCCTTCTTCAGGATCTGTCTATATTTCTGAGTTAAGGTATTGTAATTATTTACTTCATTTACATTGTTCGGACGGTGGTCCTCATCTTTATTGCCATGTCCACGACGTTTCGGCTGTTGTACGCTCGGGCCTTCTTCAGGATCTGTCTATATTTCCGAGTTAAGGTATTGTAATTATTTACTTTATTTACATTGTTCGGACGGTGGTCCTCATCTTTATTGCCATGTCCACGACTTTTTGGCTGTTGTACGCTCCGGCCTTCTTCAGGTCACTGGAATTTCGAAATGAACCCTTTTTTTCACTCAGCGGGGTAGATTTTTTTGTTCTTGGGTAATTAGTAGAGTGGTTTCCACTTTCATTCTCCACAGTTCTCAATTCAAATTTATTCATTTTATTTACTGTATGGAAGTGCTCTAGTTTTTCCCCATGTTTGGAATTTAAGCTCAACCGAGACCCCAAGTGGAATTCATACACACGATCCGTCGCTAAAGAAGCATAGAGAAGAGCGGGTACCACTCCAGTAAGTACCTCTCTCCTTCTGATATCCTCTACCTTTACAAGAGCCAGTTAAGGCTGAAAATGCTGTTGTCACATCTGGAAGGCAGCTGACCAGTCTTCATTTTCCGCCCTCGATAGAGGCCAAAGAAGTCTCCGCGTCCTTGTAGGCGATGAATTATTTTTCACCCTACAAAATCACAGACGAAACGCTCTCTCATTGTTCTGTCGCTATTTCCATGGTGAGTTTTCAGATGAACTACACTGTTTTAGTTCCTAACCTTCACGGCTGTCTCACCATGCCATACACGTAGTAGCGGTACACCAGATTTGTCTTCATATCCTACTGGTGAGATGTAAATATATGCCCAGTCTCCACTTTCCACTGTCGATAGAGGCCAAAAACGTCCCAGTTTCCACTGTGCAACCGCTTTCTCAAAGGCCAAACGTGGCAAGCCTCTCACTTCTCCATCCTTATTTCCAGGTAGAGTGTTCAGATAAAGTACACTCCTCAGTTCCACCAGTTCTAACCTTCAAATCTAAGACCCCCAATGCCACGCACACTGTAAAATAAACACCTCCATTCCGTTCATATCTCCTGGTGGGATTTAAGTTCCACTCGAGCAGCTTCTTCCAACGAACCGCTTTGCCTTGTGGAAATACTTTATTCAAAATTCATGGTAATTGCCTTTAAAAGCTTAAAAAATTATCAGAGGTACGCAATTATCCAGGAGCGCATTTGTATAGGGACTGAAAGGACCAGAAACGCATTTGTTTAGTACGGAATTTTCCGGGACGCAAATGTACAGTACGCAACTGATCTAGAACCAAAATGGTCGTTTCCTTGTACCGCTCCAGCAAGTACCTCTCTCCTCCAGATATACTCTACCTTTACAAGAGCCATATGAGTCCGAAAATGCTGTTGTTACATATGGGAGGAAACTGCCAAGTCTTCACTTTCAGCCCTCGATAGAGGCCAAAACGTCTCCGCGTCCTTTTAGGCGTTGAATTATTTTCCACCCTACAACCATTTATCACAGACGAAACGTTCTCTGGTGGTTCTGTCGCTATTTCCATATTGAGTTTTCAGATTAACTACACTGTTTAGTTCCACCAGTCCTAACATTTACCGCTAAGTCCCGCCATGCCCCTCACATTGTAGCGAAACATCCACCTTGCCTTCATATCCCCACTGGTGAGATGTAAGTTCTGCTAATACCGCTTCTTCCCACGAATAGCTCCCTTATGGAAACGACTCCCAAGAGGCTGCTTCCACGATCACTCATATCTTCAAGTCTTGTGTTAACCGTTATCTCCCGAATGTATTCGCCTATGCTGCATCTTTTACTCTGTAACCCTCTACCCCGAGTGTCTCCCTGTACAAGGTGGACATGACTGTAAAAAAAAAAAAAAAAAAAAATTCAAATGTGTTATATTTCCACTTCAACTCTTTTGATGAGCATAATCGTATATCGCTACGACTGCGTAAATGAATATTATAATTTCTGATTCGATTAGCCCACGTGTAGTTAATAGAATCAAATGCGTTCTTTCTCTTCCTTCCCATAAACTTCTTATGTATGCCGCTCGATGTTCCCCTTTGCCTGTTCTAACCTTCAGCAAGCTATGGGAAGATCTAATTTTCTAATGTTAGTTTTCTCATAATACATCACAGTAATTTAAGTTGCCACTTTCTGATTCTAACTATAAGTTTCCGAATTTTTCTTATTTTTTGAAAACTTCCTCGTTTGTCGCCTTCTCTGGCCTTGACGTTCCCAGTTTTTTTCAGTAGAGCAGCACCTCTGTTGAATGAAGTCTTTTTTTTTTAACTATAAAAAAATTGTCTTTTATTTGCTTTGGTTTATTGTGTTTTACGACATATCAACATCAATGGGTTACTTAATGCCGGCAAGATGTTTAGAAAAGGTTTATTTGAATAGAATATGTATTCTTTGCAAGAAATCGGTTCGTAGATCGGGTTTCATTGAAGTATTTTTGTAAAGCGGGTTGCATTTGTTGATTTTGTTTAACGGCATATCAACACCTCTATGAGTTATTTAATGCCGAAACTTAAATATTTTGACGCAATTTTATGCCTTCAACTAAATATATTTCGTACATAATTTTATACTTTTATCATGTGTTTAGCCCCTGACATTCTCAGCATCCTTAAGCATCACATTTCAAGATAATAAATTCCAAAATTAAAAGAAAGAAATCAAAATAAAGTTCTGGCAGCTAGTGCAGAGAATAACAGGGACATTGCATGCGATAAATGGTTGATGGAGTGATTTGTTTTTAACGTTCATCAAACTTCCGTTGGTTATTTAAAGCTGAAACACTATTCGGATTTTAGAAGAGGCCTTTTTTTTCTATTTACAAGTAAATATAGCACTAATAAATTGTTTTTTCAAGTACACGTACTGTTATTTAAAGCCTAGCCGGAGGAGAATAAATAAACTCAGGGTATTTGGATGTGAAGTAAATGGAGCGAACACCAAATAATGAAGAAGGGAAAGGAACTTTAAGGGATCTGAGTATTTCATCAAGAAAGAGTAAAAAGATTCGAATTTTGGGGGACACATAATGAGAAAGAAAGCTTAGGAAATCTAACACTCACAAGAAACGACTTGACAATTTTGACGCACACATAATGAGAAAGAAGGCTTAGAAAATCTAACACTCACAAGAAACAACTTGACAATTTTGGCGTTCACATAATGAGAAAGAAGGTATAGAAAATCTAACAGTCGCAAGAAACGACTTGACAATTTTGGCGGAAACATAATGAAAAAAAGGCTTAGGAAATCTAACAGTCGCATGAAACGACTTGACAATTTTGGGGAAAAAATAGTGAGAAAGAAGGCTTAGAAAATCTAACTCTCGCAAGAAACGACATGACAATTTTGGCGGACGCATAATGAGAAAGAAGGCTTAGAAAATCTAACACTCACAAGAAACGACTTGACAATTTTGGCGGACGCATAATGAGAAAGAAGGCTTAGAAAATCTAACACTCGCAAGAAACGACTTGTCAATATTGGCGGACACATATGTGAAAAAAGGCTTAGGAAATCTAACACTCACAAGAAACGACTTGACAATTTTGGCGGGCTCATAATGAGAAGGAAGGCTTAGAAAATCTAACACTCGCAAGAAACGGCTTGACTATTTTGTTCAAATGGATGGTGGAAATAAATACCGCATCGATCAGAAGAGCTCGTAAGGTTTTGGTACAAACAAGAAAAGAGAGGATGTCGTGGACAATCATGATCTTTCAAAGTTATTTCTTGATTTTATCTACGTTATTTAACTACACAAGTTTCTCTTTTTGGTATTTCTATCCAATTTCCTCAATTTCTCTTCCTATCATCTTCCTATATTCATTTTTTTTTCGTTTCATAATTTTCTCAAACATTCCACCGCCAACCAACACAACAGCCATGATTTCTGAGTCCAGCCAATCACGGCTCTGTTTTGCATCTCACCATATCTCGTCCGTTCCCGTTTTCATTTGTATTCTAACCTTCCAAATTTCAAAAACATTTTCATAACACATACATCACTCTGTGTGCCGTCAAAGACATATCATCTCTCAAAATAAAAGCCGAAGACGTCGATGGAAAAACGCCCAAATCCGTTTATGCTGGCAACGAGCCAACCGAAGAAGCCTTACTAGAGCAACCCATTTAGCTTCGATGTTATTATATAAAAATAATAAAAATAATTTATACATTTATTTATTTTGTGTTTCCAGACTCATAAATTTCAACACGAATCAAGTATGTCTTTGACGCAAGATTGGAGTAATTTCCTTCTTATATATTTTTTCTTTTCTTTTTTTTTTTTAATTCTCAGTGACTACATTTATAACATATTTTTTCTATGTATTTTTTTGTATGTGGGTAAGTGAGTAGGGGTTAAGGCATAGAGGAAGAAGAAAGCAAGGCTATGTTTAGTTGTAATTTGATAGGCAAACTGATCATATGTGCCCGGATGTTTATGCCTGGATTAACGAGAATTGGCACAGAGTTACTGGTCAGTTGTCAAAAGAGAAATGCAAACAAAGATATTTCGACGGTAAATCGATTCTTTTATTTATATGGTTTCTCATGAAAAACAATTGATATATATATATATATATATATATATATATATATATATATATATATATATATATATATATATATAAGTTTCATTGAAGACGACTGACAAGGCATTGCGATTAAGCTTTTTATTCGTTTTTCCTTGCATTCGTAATTTCTTTTCTGGGCATAGAGTGCGTAAAAAGTGTCCAAATGATTTTGGGATCTGAACACTTTCGACTAATCTATTAGCGATTATCAAGGGTGTTTTCCGAACACGAACAAAACGTTGTGGCCGTGTTCAGAAATTAAAATATTGACAGTTGCCTTCTTCTTCTTCTTCTTCTTCTTCTTCTTCTTCTTATTATTATTATTATTATTATTATTATTATTAATTTATTTCCTTTGATTTCTGGTGTGTAATAAGGTTAGAAATGGCGTCATGACATTTTCCACTGGGCAAGTTAAAAAAAAAATCATAAAAACAAAAACAAAAAAAAAACATATTTTACATAGATAAAGCCCTTCGTAAGGTGTGGGCTGTACTCGTGAGAACAATTTTGCTGTATTTCTTTAAGGCATGGACTTCCAGTAATACCTTCACCAATCCGAGGGCTTACAACAGAGAGAGTTGATGTTCCCATATGTCACATTTTTGTGATTTCGATTTCAAAGTCCTTGTATTTTGATGGCTTTTTGAAGATCTTTAAAGACACATTGCTGCCTGCAAGTACTGTCATATCAATAATTAGGCACTTTTTTTTCTTGCGGTCTCTAATAACAGTGTCTGGGTGGTTAGCTTTGTTTGTTCTGTCTGCGTGTATTGTGTAGTCCCATAAAATTATTACAGGTCCTATCTCGTAACCGGGTCTGGAGCGGGGGCGGGGGGAGGTGTCATACCAATTTCTTTCAGTTTTCTTTCCGTAGAAGTTGCAGATCTTCCAATATAGATATTGGCCAACACTATCATGTTTTATATTCAGTGGGTGCTAATATCGTGCAACCTGATACAAGATGATCAATTGTTTCTGGATATTTATCACAGAACCTGCATTTTTGGCTAACACAATATTTTAGTATATGTGCTTGATAATTCCTAGTTAACAAGCATAGGTCCTGTGCAGCAAGGATAAAACTAATTTTATTATTATTATTATTATTATTATTATTATTATTTTCTTTGATTTCTGGCGTTTACACATTTCTTTCCGGGTCCCGCCTAGGGACCTAAGTTTAGAAATGGCATCCTGACACTTTCCACCGACAAAAAAAAAAAAAAAAATTACATAGATAAAGCCCTTCTTAATGTGTGGGCTATACTTCTCAGAACAATTTTTGGTATCTCCTTGAGGCATGTACTTCCAGGAATCCCTTCAATTAGTCTACTACAATCTTTTCCAACCAGTCCTAGGGCTCTAACTACAACAAGGATTGTTGAAATTCCCATATGCCACATTTTCGAGATTTCTATTTCAAGGTCCTTGTATTTTGACAGCTTTTTGAATATCTTCAAAGATACATTGCAGTCAGCAGGGACTGCCATATCAATAAGGAGACACTTTTTTTTGTTTGTGGTCTTTAATAACAATGTCTGGGCGGTTGGCTTTGATTGTTCTGTCAGTGTGTATTGTGTAGTCCCATAGAATTGTAGCAGGTCCTATCTCATTAACCGGGTCTGGGTGGTGTTCATACCAGTTTCTTTCAGTTTCCCTCCCGTAGAAGTTGCATATTTTCCAGTTCAGATATTGGCCCACTCTGTCATGCCGGGTTTTATACACAGTGGGTGCCAATATTGTGCAACCTGATACAAGATGATCAATCGTTTCTGGAGATTTATCACAGAATCTGCATTTTGGGATGACACAATATTTTAGTATATGTGCATGATAATTCCTAGTTAACAAGCATTGGTCCTGTGCAGCAAGGATAAAGCCTTCAGTTTCAGCTTTCAACCCTGCACTACGTAGCCACTGATGGGTACGGGTTTTGTCTACGCCAGCTTGTTTGGTGCGAGTAGAGTATTGGCCATGAAGCAGTTTATCTTGGCATTGTTTAATTATCTGGTCGGAGGGATTTGTCTTTGCTTTCTTTTTTAAGCATTATGATTAACGCTTATTTGTAACCATTTTGTGTGTGTGTATGGTGTGGATAAAAATGCTTACGCGTCCTTCTTTAAGTCTGTCGATCAGGGTAATGTTAAATGAATTTCAAACTGAGCCGTTGCTTTTTGCCGAAAAAAGCGTTAGTTGGGGCAATGGGTGACCTTTACTTGTGAGATCAATCAATGTGCCGGTTAGTGCAGTTTCCCGGAAGTTTATATTGATCTGCAGTCACTTTATAAATGCCGGAAGTCTACGTGATAATAAAAAAAAAATAACAAAGATGAGGATATTAGTCCGATGTAAATAATGTAAATAATAAATCCTTATAAGCAACGTTCACACTACATCCGGCAGTAAGCCCTCTAATCGGGAGATTGGTGTTTTTTTAAGAAGATGGAACCACCTTTTAATTGCTTTTTTTTTTCTCAGGTCCACTCTGACCCGGGGTGGTAGTACCCACTAGGGTCCCAGCTATGGGCAAATAGCAAACCCCCCAAACAAAAACAAAACACTATGAAAGTATGACAAAAATTTTTAATGTAACCCCCACCCCCCCCAAAAAAAAACAGCAATACATCTCTATCTATAAAAGGCAAGATGTGTGTATGTGAGTGTGTGAGTGTGTGTGTGTGTGAGAGTGTGTGTGAGTGTGTGTGTGTGTAACGAATGCACGGCCGCAATTTTCGACGGATTTGCACTAAAATTTACATGCACATTCTCCAAGTAAGCAGGAAGGCCAAGACTGACTTTGCATTTCCCAACTCCCATCGATAGTGGAAATAATCGATTTTTTCATGCTTCTACGGCAGTTTTCATGTAGTTTGCGGCCATTTTCTACTGGCCAGAGTGAGAGCCTATAGCTGGCTACCACGAATAGGCTGCAAGATTCTATTGGCCATCGTGAGAGCCAACAGCTGACTGACACGAATGTTAACTAACATGCTAGCATGCAAAAAAAAAAAATCGATAGCTGCATTCGTCACAAGTGGGAAAAATTTAAATCTGCATGGCACTATACTCCAATTGACTCATTTGCTTGCTTAAACTCAACGTTGATTCTGCTTCCGCAGAACTGGGTTCGGTGTGACAAAGTATTTGTTGTTAACATTCTTTTTTCATTCGGTTTTTCCAGTTACGAGTTATTTTTTTTTAAGCTGATAGTTTTGTGTTCATTTTGTTTAGTTTTTTTTTGTAACAGATTTAATGTTTAGTATAGAGCTTAGAAAAAATTCGCAGTGTGATTTAGGCAAGAAGTAAGGCATATAGTAACATCAGCACGGCAAAGGGCACTCGTTTAAAGGCAAGGAAGGGCAAAAATATTTTAAGTCATGGGATAGCGATTGTTGTATGAGTCGTACGGTTTTTGAATCAAGCACGGGCAACGCCGGGCCATGCTGCTAGTTTTATATAAAAATTATTATCAACAATACATTTTTATATAAAAAATTACCAAAAATCCATTTGTATGGTAAACTGACCAACATTACATATTTACAGTAAAATGACCAACGATATATTTGTAAAGCAAACTGACCAACAATTCATTTTATAGTGGAATTACCAACAATACATTTTATAGCAAAATGACCCAACAATATATAATCTCCATTATTCGGACTGTTATCCTAATGTTCATCTTTATTGGCATATTCACAACGTTTCCGCTGTTGTACGCTCCGGCCTTCTTCAGGTGATTGGAATTTCGCACCGAATCCTTTATTTGGTCCACCGGGGTACATTGTTCTAGTTCCACATACCATGCCTCTTCCGGATGTTTCAGTTATTTCCCTTTAACTCAACTCACCAGTTGTTTTTGGTTCACCACTGTTGTAACTCAGGTTACAACAGTGGTAACTCGTAACTCTTTGGGTCGAATCACTGGATCTAACTAACGTTTTTATCCAGGGAAATCTGTATAAGAATTTCTGGGACTTATAAACCTAATGTCACAGCCACTGTTTTTTAACAGTCCTCATATTGCAATTTTTCCGTTATTATTATTGCATATATATATATATATATATATATATATATATATATATATATATATATATATATATATATATATATTCAGGTCATCCCATAAGTTCTGTCCGAATTTTAAATACAAGTGACCAACTGTTACATTTAATTACAGATTCAATCAACAAAGCATTTTCCCTGATTATCTATGACTTCCTTCCATCTATTAACAAGCTTACTATCAGGTCATCTCATAAGTTCTGTCCGAATTTTGAATAAAGAAAACAAGAGACCAAATGTTAATTTAATTACAGATTCAATCAACAATGTATTTTCCCTGATAATCTATGAATTCCTTCCATCTATTAACAAGCTCACTAATTCTATTACTGTAAAATTCTTTTCGCTTTGATTCGAAGAACTCACAAATGTCAGTTTTAACCTCTTCCTGTGTTACAAAAGCTGTTTCTTCCAAATGATTCTGTAAGCTACGAAACAAATGGTAGACTGGGAGCAAGAGAGCTGGATGAGGAATTTTCTCCCAACCAAGTTCTTCGATCTTTTGTGACGTGATTCTTGCTGTGTCGGGTCGCGCATTGTCCTGATGAAACATCACCTCTTTTCGATTCACTAGAGCAGGTCTTTTTTCCTCAAAGCTTGGTTCAAACGCTCTAATTGCTGAGAGTATATTTGAGCATTAATTTTTGGATTATATGGTAAGAATTCAAGGTGGATTGTTTCTTGGCGATCCTACCAAATTGAAAGAAGAACCTTTTGCCCATGAAGTTTCCTTCTCGGCTGTGGCTGGTGTCCTTCCCCTTTACCAAGTCACTGTCTACGACGCTTAACATTTCGATAAAAATCTATTTTTCGTCGCCAGGCACAAGCCCATCCAAAAAAGGTGAAGCAAGTTGCCGAGAATGGAGAGAAGAGCAGATGTCAACTCGGGATTTCAGGTTGTTTTCAGAAGATTCATGAGGCACCAATTTTCCAAGTTTAGGAACTTTTCCAAGTTGTTGAAGATGACAAGGAACAGTTGTATGGTTTGAACTGAGAACCACTGCCAATTCCTCAACTGATAAAGCAGGATTTTCTTCAAGGGCTGCTTCAAGAAGCTTTTCATCAAACTCAACTGGACGTCCGCTTCTATCTTCATCTTCAAGGGTGAAATCTCCACCTCTGAATTTTGCAAACCATCTTCTGCAAGTTCTTTCATTCACACATTCCTCTCCATAAACTGAGTGAATGTTTTTAGCCGCTTCGGCTGCTGAGTTTCCTTTCTTGAACTCATAAAGCATTATGTGCCTCAAATGATTCTTGGGTACTTCCATGTTACCAGGGTTTTAATTAAACAAAATTTAATTTTATTGTTCTCTGAAATAAAATTTGATCAGTTTAATTGCTTCTAAATATAAAAATAATGTTCAACTCAATTAGACATTATAAAATACTCTTTAAATTTCGTTCATTTTAACAAAAAGTTAAAATTCGGACAGAACTTATAGGATGTCCTGAGACATCCGGAAGGGGCATGCCACGTGGAACTAGAACTATATACCCCGGTGGCCAAAATATAGGTTCCGGTTCGAAATTCCAATCACCTGAAGAAAGCCGAAGAATAAAACGGCTGAAACGTTGGGAATATTGCAATGTAGATGATGATTACACTCTGAATAATGTAAATAATGTAAATAATTATCATACCTCATCTCAGAGATATAAACAAATATATTTTATCTGTAGTTAAAGGCATACAATTACGTTCAAAATTTATCTAGTTGAAGCCATAAAATTGTCTTCTAAATATTTAGATTTTGGCATTAAATTACCCATAGAGATGTTGATATGCCGCTAAACCACTGAACCAACCAACTACCCATCTATGTACTGACCAGACTCGATATTGCTGAAATGAAAGTATAAGAAAATATTTTATAATAAAAATAACTGTATCTGTTTATATTTCTGAGATGAGGTATTATGTACATTATTTACATTATTCGTACTATTGTCCTCATCTGTGTCGCCATATTTATTACAACGTTTCGGTCTTTGTACGCACCGGCCTTCTTCAGTTGTTTGGAGTGTCGAACTGAACCCTTTAATTCGCTCACTGGGTTAGACTGTTCTATTTCCACGTGCCTTTTTTTTTAATGTCCCCAAGAACACATGACACAGTGGATAAAGGCGTTAGTTAGATCCAGTGACAAGACCCAAAGAGTGTGAGTTCAATACCCGGTTAAGGCAGTGGAGAACTTTCAGAGAGAAAATTAACAGGAGATAACTGATAACTGATATTCATTATAACATGGCACGTGGAACTAGAAAAGTCTACCCCTGTCTGCGAAATGAAGGGTTCAGTTCGACATTCCAACCACCTGAAGAAGGCCGGAGCGTACAACGGCCGAACCGTTGTAATAGATATGGCGACAAAGATAAGGACAATAGTTCGAATAATGTAAATAATGTTCATAAGATTCTGTTCAAAATATATATTTAGATTTCGGCATTAAATAACCCATAGAGATGTTGATATGCCGCTAAACCATTGAATCAACCAACTACCCATCTAGGTACTGACCAGGCTCGACATGGCTTAAATGAAAGTATAAGAAAACATTTTATAGTAAAAATAACGGCAATATATTTTATATATAAGAACATTACCAACAATACATATTTTTGTAAGATTTTCAACAGTATATTTTTAAGCCTAAATGAACAACAAGATATGTTATCATTAGTTGAAGGCATACAGTTGTATTCAAAATGTATTGAATTGAATAATAAAATTCTGTTCATAATATATATTTAGATTTCGGCATTAAATAACCCTAAATCAAGCAACGAAAGTTCAGACAGAAAAAATACTACGTTTATATAATACATTTTAATTGAGTCATAGTTCTTAATTCATCTCGTGAAATATTTTCATATGTTTAAAAATAAAGGACAGTGTTACAAGAACAGTCTAGCAGTAAACGATGTTTATTTAGCTTCTACAACGAGAAGATCCGAAAATAACTAGAACTGGCAAAAGACCTTATCAACAGACATCATCTTGCCAACGCAAGATATGCAGATTATGCTGTGTTGATAGCAGACTCGGAAAGAAAATTGCAATAGTTCATAGACAACATAGAGTCAGAAGAGCAAGATAAAAATGATGAACCATTAACTTTCAGAAGACAGGATGTATGGATGGTCGACAGCAAAAGATATAGCCGAAGGTGTGAAATTTGAATTGGAGACATCAGATTCAAACGGGAACAGAAATTTAATTATCTAGATAGTTGAGTAACAGCTGCCGTAAAATGTTACACAGAATTCCGAAGGCTGTAGAGGCCTTCCAGAATTTTAGCAAAGAATTAAGATACAAGAAACGTCGTTAGAAACGTTCTCTACAGAGATGAAGTAGAAAGACTACATTGAATCCATTGCTAGGACAGCTGCTAAAAAAGGTGGCTATGTCGTACGAGACAGTTTTTTTTTCTTTCTATTAGGTTGGTGCAAAAATAATGACGTAATAATGTCGTTTTTTGATGTTAAAAAATACGTCAAAAAACGACATTATTACGTCATTATTTTTGCACCAACCTAATATGTATTTCACACTGTCATAGCGATATATAATTTTGTAAAATTTTTATATATCAAAAATATTGTCGTTTTTTGACGTTAAAAAATACGTCATAAAACGACAATATTTTTGCACCAACCTAATAGAATCTATCTTACGTATCGATAAGTCTACCATTCACCCATGCTTAGACTATTGCTGCCACATATGGTCCGGTGCCCTTGCTATTTACATTGAGCTCCTTGATAAAATCAAAAGAAAAATTAGCAATATTATTGGTCATGACCTGGCAACTTGACTTCAACCACTTTCCTACCATCATGAGGTTGCCTTCCTGTGCCTTTTCTATAAATACTTTCATGGTAATTTTTTGGATCAGTACTTTGTTATGGAACCTAGACTAAGAGACCCCTTTGTGCCTTCCATCAGTATGGATGATGCTAACCTCCTGAAAAGTGATTCGTTTTGCCTTCTTGGGCTAACGTTCTCAGCTGATATGAAGTGGAAAGACTATATTGAATCAATTGCTAGGTCAACTGCTAGTAAATTTGGATCATTGTGTCGTGCATATCTTACATATCTATAAGTCGACCATTCCCCCATGCTTAGAATATTCCGGCCACATATGGTCCAGTGCTCAGAAGAATCAGCAACATTATTGGTCGGGACTTGGAGCCTCGATTTCAATCAGTTTCTCACTGCCTTCAGTTGATTTATTCTGCTTCGTATATTAATATTCGTATGGTAATAATTCGGATGTGTCCTTCGCTATGGTATCTAGATTATATGAATTGAAGCGCAGTACTAGACTGACAATAAAGTCTCATCAGTTTACAGTTGGGGTGGATAGACGACGTAACCGTAAGTTTTGTAGTAACAGTTTCTCTTCTTGCATTTCTCGCATGCGGAACTCTCTTCCGGTTTCATGATTTCCGGCTAACTTTGATTTTCAAAAATTTAGATGCAATGTCAAACGTTATATACTGTCTTCCTAATTGTTGTTCTCTTGCTCTCGCTCCTTAGTCATGTTTCTGTTTTCGAATTCTTCCACGCCCAGGAACGTTTTGTGCCTTAGTGGCTTTACTACCTTTCTTGGGCTAAACACGTTTAAAAGCACAAAACAAAAAACTGTTGGATTGCTATGCAATATTCATTCTTCTATATGACAGTAATTTATTTTACTCATCTTCACTCAAAACCGGGCTCAAGACCCACTCAAGTTAGAGGGATGCTGAAGGAGGTAGTTGTATGAGCGAAAGAGTTAGCGGTAAGAAGTGCAGCCTCTGAGGACATGTGGGAAAGATAACGGTTTACTCTCGACTTGAATAGGTTTAGATTGTTCTAGTCGGGAAAGCATCCAAGCAGGAGTTTGTTCCCCAAGGTGGCTCTTCGTCGGAAGAAGCTGTCCGAGTGGAACTTCTTTTACATTAATGGAATACAAAAGGGACTGAGATCGTTTGTCCAAAAGGAAACTGGATGGGACTAAAGACTGTAACGCGTCAGAGAATTTTCTGTGGAAATCGCGATAGAGTAGCAATGGGGCTTACAATAATTAGTCTGTGGGGGAAAGGGTTGTTCAGTTGGAAATTAATACATGACCCACAAGACCGCGTAAATGATTTCGAACTCTCTCAAGACTGTAAAACCGATGATTGTGCAGGGCCAACGTAGATATAAGAGCAGTACTCCAGTTTCTATCTTATACGGCTCTTGTAAATATACCACATACCCTATATGAGTCAGTTACTTACTGAAGCGATACAAGGAAGTGATCATAGTTCCTGCATATTAAGCGATTGATTATATATACCAAGTGTAACAGCAAAATTGTCCAAATCGTGTAAGAGCGTGGGATAATTGTCGATCCCATAAAATGTTTGTTTTTTTTAATCTAAAAACCACTAAACTAATTGAGTTTCTTTTTTTCCGGGTTTTCAAATGAGACTTTTAGCCACCTTGACACCATTTGTCATGAGAATCACTGGAAAATACTTTTGAGTTATTTAGCTAGAAAGAGACCAGGTTAAAACAGTTTTGTGTCCGCCCCACTATCTTTCCAACTGAACAACCGTGAAACGAAAAAGATCATTAAGGTCTTCTGTAATGGTACCAAAATCCATACCCTAGCTTCCATCCAATACGTTTAAAAAAAAAGAAGGAACGCTAGATAAGAAAACTGTATCAGGAGGTCACAACAGGAAGAGAGATCATCATTTCAACTTAGACCTGGAGAGATCAATTAAACAAAGATCCAACTCAATCCATAAGACGTTTGGCACGTGAGAGATGAGTTTCAGCTATAGCAGTCCAAAGAGCAGTGAAAAAAGGCTTGAAAATGAAATTGTACTTGAAAACTGTGAGGCACCTTCATACTCCAGGACAGAAAGTTAGAAGGTTAGAGACGGCGAAGATCATCTTGAATAAGTTGTAAAATGATCCTGGAATTATATATATATATATATATATATATATATATATATATATATATATATATGTATTTATTTATTTGAATTTTATTTCAGTACTTCATGAGGTCCCTATTCTTAGCTATGAATAATTAATGATGAACACGTCCTTTTCCATTGCGACCGATGTCATCAAGATTCTGCTCCCAAGCTTGGAGACTAATTATACCTTCTTATTGCTCAATGTTGTGTCAAATAGTGTTATAAAAACATCGAATAATTCCAAAAAAATGTCTTTAATCATATCTACGCTTCAACGGTTGGACAATTTTGATGTTACAGTATATGGACAATTTTGCTGTTACAGGATATGGACAATTTTGCTGTTACAGGATATGGACAATTTTGCTGTTACAGGATATGGACAATTTTGATGTTACTTTCGGTGTGTGCTCCATATGTTGCCTGGGGGTGAACTTGATTCCCAATAGGCGTTCTAGACAAGGAGCCTCCATGGGAGAGCACCAGTTTATCACTATAGTCGGAAAGTGCCGGAAAATTTCCTGACGGATGAAGTAGAAATCCGAAATGAGAGATGGTTTACAGACGGATGGGGAAAATACCATGGGCTCAATATGTGAGTAATACAGTCTTAGAACCGTCTCCTATAGTTTAAGGTCACATCATGCAATTGCTCTTTTTTTCACCTGGTATCTAGTAACTTAGTAAAATCTGTCGCAATAAATACCATTGCTCAAAGAAATAACATAAAGCAATGTTACCTTCTTTTTTTTTCTATCTCATGAGAGTTTAAAAATATAAAATGGGTGTTCCAATAACTTGGACTGATTTTAAATATAAATTAAGCTTAAGTGTCTAATGATTTGTTTTATTTTTCTTTCAGATTTAACAACTTAAGTCTCTGGCAATTTCATCCATGGAAAGATTAACAATCAAATAACGTCTTAAAGTTTTCGAAGCCTATTACAAAAATGGACGTTCATACAGAAATGCATTTCGCGCACTTCGCGCACTTCGCGATTTTTTTGGTCAACATAATCGACCAACCGAAAGTGCAAATGGAAACGGTGTAACATTGTTGTGGAGAGGTTCAGTTCCTGCGCGCCATGACGAATAGAGGTGTCTAGATTTTCGGCCACATTCTCGTGCACTGCAGCACCGTTTTCAGTGGAACGGCGTAAACGAGAACGCAATGGTGTTTTCACATCTGCCACCGACCCAGTTTCAGTTTGCGAACACTTTTTCCAGTTGCACTCTTGAAACTTTAACACGTTGTTTGATTGTTAATCTTTCCATGGTTGAAACTGACAAAGACTTAAGTTGTTAAATCTGAAAGAAAAAGAAAAAATCGTTAGACGCTTAAACTTAATCCACATTTAAAATCGGTCGAAGTTACTGGAACACCCTTTATATGGCACGCAACGTATAAAGGTTTCGATTGTGTATCCCAAAGTATAATAAGCTTTACTTTAGTTCAGATCTCAATCCCATTTTTCCAGGACTGATGAAAATCTAAGGAAGATTGTTGAAAAGCCACTGCATCCACAAAAGGTCATTGTTTGGTATGCATTTTTTTGCTAGTGGAATCATTGGGACGTATATTTATAAATTTGAACATGCATTATCGTAATAGGCTTCGATAACTTTAACACGTTGTTTGATTGTTAATCTTTCCATAGTTGAAATCGATCCAACTTATTGCAACACCCTTTACACACACACACACACACACACACACACACACATATATATATATATATATACAAGTATAGGATTGGTGTATACGGAATAAATTCCAATAACCAAAAACAAGTACTCTTAAAAGAGTACTCAATGCAGAGTAGACCAAATATAATTATTTATTCGAAAATTAAAACATAAATGTTATAATATCACTACATAAACACGGTAATTTCTGTGAAGAGATGAATCCACATTTTTAAATAATATATATATATATATATATATATATATATATATATATATATATATATATATATATATATCCGAAGCTCTTCAATAGAATAAATGGAGCGGTATGGCTGCTTGACGTTTTTTTTAACGTTTGTTTCTTTATTGGATCATGTTATGTAAAACATGGCATTTATCTGTGAAAAATAATATGGCGCAAACCTCCGCCAATGCTTCGGCGGCACACCTCCACTCGATGGTCAAACTTTTTGATGACGTCTCTGCATAGTTGCTCCTCGATCTTACCAATATTCCTCATTATTTCATTCTTTAGTTGTTGAATTGTTGTTGGATTGTTGGCATAGACTTTACTTTTGAAATGACCCCAAAGGAAGTAATCTAAGGGCGTTAAGTCGCATGATTGTGGTGGCCAATTGACTTCGCTGTTTCGAGAGATGAAGCGAACTTCTCATTGCATTTCTGTTTTCGTAATAGGCTTCGATAACTTTAAAACGTTATTTGATTGTTAATCTTTCCATGGTTGAAATTGCCAAAGACTTAAGTTGTTAAATCTGAGAGAAAAAGAAAAAAATCTTTAGACGCTTAAAATTAATTTAATTTGAAAATCGGTCCAAGTTATTGGAACAGCCTTGATATGGCACGTAACATATAAAGGTTTCGATGGTGTATCCAAAAGTTTAATAGGCTTCGATAGCTTTAAGTCGTTGTTTTATTGTTAATCTTTCCATGGCTGAAATTGCCAAAGACTTAAGTTGTTAAATCTGAAAGATAGACAAATAATCGTTAGACGCTTAAACGTAATTCACATTTAAAATCGCTTCAAGTTATTGGAACATCCATTATATTTACCAAGTGGGACACAATAATCATAAGAGACATGTTTTTTTTTATCTGAGGTGGAAATGAATATCCTTCCAGTGAGCAGAATTCGATTCTAATTAAACATTTATATTAAAATACATATATATAAGTTGTTGGTCTTATATGCATTCATTATGTTTGTTTTAATATATAAGTAAACAGGCGAGAAATATATGTTTGCTCGTCGGCATAACTTGTATTTTCACAATGACTCACCATATAATCTTAATACCTGGCAAAACCATAATTCTCTAAGAATCCATATCTTTTATACTGGTAAATGTGCATTAAATGGATTTAAAGAAATCAGTTCTGTTTTGAAGATGCTCTACAAATGTGCAAAAACGTAAATGAAGTACAAACTTTTAAAAGAAAACTATATATATATATATATATATATATATATATATATATATACCCTTGGGAAAGAAGTGAATCCTCTTCTCCCTTCAGCTATGGGTAAATAACAGGACAGACAGGGATCTATAGCCTTAGATGGCAACTGGTCTAGGAGAAGGACAACTCTGAATTCAAAACCTGCGAGGGGTCGTTTGGGTACCTTGTGGCACGTAGTGCACCAGGTCTCTGTATTCGGCCCTTCAAAAAGTGTGGATGGTCCTGCACGAAACCTTCACCACTATAATCAAATCTCATGTGCTGTTGTCGGGCTGTTGGTTTCCTAGGAACTGATCTGCTCGACACTCATACGTCGAATTCGACAGGAAAGTGGAGTATTTCAACTTTTGGAAGTAAAGTCTGATGATCCAGAGCCCTTTAAAAGGGTTCTGGTGAAATAACTTATTACATGGAACCTTAAAGTAATCTGTCTTTATTCAATATATATATATATATATATATATATATATATATATATATGAATATATTTGAAACGGTACAGAAGCGTATTAAGGCATTAAAAACAAGAAATTTTATATTATGGACCATGATAGATTTAAAATAAAACAAACACCAGTCGACCGGTTTCGTCCCCTCTCATATATATATATATATATATATATATATATATATATATATATATATTTGTGTGTGCGTGTGTTTACTCGCGCCTGCCTGTGTTTGTGTGTGTCTGTAGCATTTATTGACAAGGCATGATCACAGTAGAGTGTCGTCAGTAGACAGCAATAAAACAAATCCACCAATCAATCGCCAAATGAATCAAAGATGCCTTTTGGCGGGAATATTTTACACCGCGTTAATAGCGGCCATTTTTATTTTTGTTCTCCGTACGATTTAATTTGGTGCCTTGCCATCGGTTATGACAGAGGAAAAAACTCGTTAATTTCACCGTACTTGTCCAATTTA
>OZ010608.1:46818057-46868057 GCA_963932145.1 Acanthosepion lycidas | reverse complement strand
AGATACGCCGGGCTACTTCCAAGGAGTTGAATCATCCTCATTTCCTGTCATTTTCAACATGGGTATTTCTTGTTCAAACAAGAAGATAGAAAAATTAACTCTTTTCGCCATATTATTGTTACTTTAATAAGTTTACCCCCAAGCTAGGCAATAAAGCCCCTTAGACGCAAGGCGTTACTGGATGTGAAAGAATAAGACAAAAAAAAACATCATCCCATTCAGGAGCAAGAACAATAAAGAGGAATCAAGAAGACAGTAGATAACGATTGACATTGCATTTAAATTTTTTAAGATCAAAGTTGACTGTGGCCGAACGAGAGTTCTACAAGCGCGAAGTTTGAGTTAATGAACTGTTAGCATAGAATTTGCAGCTACATCTAGCGATTTCAACACTTTTAATTGTAAAAAATGAGACCTAGCTGCCAATCTAATATTGTGAGTAAATTCCTAACGTCGAGGTACCAAAGGTGTAAAATTATCAGGACAATAGCGATTTTATTTTAAAGAAGGTAAAACTGTATCATAAAGCTAAAAGAAAAAAAAAATCTGGGAATAATCGAAAGTGTTTTTGAACTTTTTGCTGACTATTTTGAATGCTGTTAACTGATTTTCTTTTCTTTATGTCTTTGTAGGATATTTAACCAATTCCACGGCGTAGCTGTGTATATACATTTTTACTGAAAGTGTATTTTTCAGACACGGACAAATAAACACATCCAAAACATAACCGTAAAAAACAAAATAAATAAATAAATAAATAAACCTACAAACATGTTTGTATTAGGTTGGTGCAAAAATAATGACGTAATAATGTCGTTTTTTGACGTATTTTTAACGTCAAAAAAACGACATTATTACGTCATTATTTTTGCACCAACCTAATACGTCCATCTTGATTCTTTTTATGGCCTAAGCTTGAAACGAAACCAATTTTCAAATCACACGTCTGCTAGAGGTGTTAGCTACCGCTCGGATACTTCAAGCTGGTTCAGTTTCTTATTTATTACATTAAAAACAAATGAAAATGACCCAAGGTGTTTGTGTAAATATATTTAAATCTTAAGAATCAGAACAAAAATCATTAGAAAAAAGATTTCAGAAGAGCTATGCATTATCAATTGCCTAAATGACTGTGAGTGCCATACAATTCCAACACCCATGAGCTGGAGGCTTCAAGAAATGTGGTTCTACCGACGAATTCTGAGAATACAATAAACGGAACTTGTCAGCAATGTGAAACTTAAAGAGAATGAAAGCAAGAAAGAAAATTTGTAGTTAGAATTAAAAAAGAAAAAAAAAATGAGACATTTGACATTTCCAGGACAAAATGAGAAAAGCGGACACGGAGAATTAAACACTCAGAGGGCATAATGAATGCAAAAGGCAGAGAGGGAAGCACCGAGCAACCTATTTAATCAGCGCAGACAAATGTCAAAACAAGGTCTGGGAGCGATGGTAAGCAGACTACATTACATAAAATTGCGAATCAAAGGAAATGGTGGAGAGCAATGATCGCCCCCATTCAAAAGGCAGAAAGTACGTAAAAAGAAGAAAGGGTGGCAACCAGTTAATTTATATTTGCGAGATATTAGGTTGGTGCAAAAATAATGATGTAATAATGTTTTTTGACGTAAATTTAAAAAAACGACATTATTAAGTCATTATTTTTGCACCAACCTAATATATTCACAGCTAACAAAAATATACATGAGAACGTTCTCTTTGTTCTCAAACATCCACGAAATGTCTTGCACCAATTTTCATAACATGAAGTCCACAAACGAAGTAGAAAGTAGTTCCTTGGAGATGCATACATGGCATAACTTTATGTGTGCCGCCATATTTAAGTTTATCTATGGGTGTTGTTCTAATCGCGTTTATTAGCGAGAGTTATAAATATGGCCACCTTGTGACTAGATGCAAAATTAGAATTTGCTACCAAGGTGGGAAAATTAAACTGAAGTATCTCCACGACAAAATATGCATAAAGAACCTATAAATGTGCAACATTATATCTGGAATAATGCTAGTCAAGCACTCCTAAGCATAGAAATAGAACTAAGAAAATTTAACTCACACATGACGAAGGAGAGTCAGGGTGGAACAGCAAGAAACTATCATTTAAGATTTAAGCTCCCCGTCCAAGAAAGTGCTTCTGAAGTCTATTACCGGGTTAAAGCTGGAATCGACGCTTTCATCCCATCAAAGAAATATAGGGTCAAGTCGCGCTCTTCCCCCTGGTTGTCAGCTGCTTGCTCAGCCGCCATCGCCCATAGGAACCATTACTTCCACCTATGCCTGACTGGAATAGAAGTCTCTTTGCCTCCGCCCGTAACGAATGTAAGCGTGTCCTCAACGATGCTAAGTCACTATTTGCGGCTCGGATGAAGGAACGTATTGCATCTCGCAAATTTGGCTCCAAAGATTATTGGCGTCTCTGCAAGAGCGTATTGAACAATTGCAAACCCTCTATACCTACTTTATTCAACCAGTTCGAAATCCTGACCTCCTCTACCGATAAGGCTGAATGCTTTGCTCGGAAATTTTCATTCAACTCGACGCTCGACTCTTCCGGTGTACCCATACCCGACTTCCCTCTTAGAACTGAGGCCATATTAAGTGGGTTAAACATAACCTCCATCTTTGGTACTGGGCGTTATCTCCAATTTAGACCCCAACAAGGCTAGTGGTGGAGACGGGATACCAGCCATTGTCTTGAAGAAATGCGCGCCTGAACTGGCGCCCGCCATTTCTAAACTATGCAACTACTGCCTCAAGGAATATTGTTTTCCTGACTGCTGGAAGTCCTCTTCGATCGTTCCTGTCTTCAAGAACTCCGGCGACCCCTCTGACCCTTCCAACTACCGTCCTATCAGTCTCCTTCCCCTCTTCGGCAAAGTCTTCGAAGCCCTAATCAATACCGGGGTGGTTAACCAACTCACATCCCATAATCTGCTCTCAGACAAGCAATATGGTTTCCGCTTTACCCGATCTACAGCCGATGTGCTTACGGCCATCACTGAAACAGTCTACCGAGCTCTTCAAAATACCGGGGAAGCCCGAGCCGTGGCACTAGACATCTCCAAAGCATTTGATAGGGTTTGGCATGCTGGCCTTCTTCGCAAGCTCCAGGGTTATGGCATTACGGATCGATTATATAACCTAATACGATCATTCCTGTCAAACCGTAAATTGAAGGTCGTTCTCAATGGATTCTCCTCCACATCCTATCGCACGAACGCAGGTTTTCCTCAAGGCTCCATCCTAGGCCCCACTCTATTCCTTATCTACATAGATGATCTTCCTGACGCAATAACTTCCCAAGTTAGCATCTACGCGGATGACACCACAATTTATTCCTGCCTCAAAAACAAATCTAGTGTCGCTGACAAAACTCACCTGGCCGTGCGTCTCGCAAAGGACCTCCAATCGATTGTGAACTGGGGCATGAATTGGCTGGTCAACTTCAACGCTTCCAAGACAAAACTGCTCTCTATTAATCACCACAGAGATTCTTCCCTTCCCTCCATTAGAATGTCTGACGCCCAACTTCTCGAGAGCAACTCTCTGCGGCTTCTCGGTCTCACGTTGACTGCTGACCTGAGATGGAATAAATACATTGAATCAATTGCCTCATCCACTGCAAGGAAAGTTGGCTCCCTGATTCGCGCCAGGAAGTTTTTCTCCCCGGAGTCGATCATCCAGATCTACAAATCAACAATTCACCCTTGCATGGAGTATTGCTGCCATATATGATCTAGTGCCCCTTCTGTTTGCCTCGGGGTTCTTGATAGGCTCCAGAGGCGGATATGCAATATAGTTGGCTCTGCCCTGGTGTCTCGTCTACAGTCACTTTCTCACAGACACGCCGTCGCCTCCCTCTGTCTGTTCTACAAATACTTCCATGGAAATTGCTCCGAGGAGCTGCATTCGCTGGTTCCCAGGCGTCATGAGTTCCAGCGCCTTACGAGGCTGGCATCTGCTCTCACCCCTTCACTGTCGAAACTCCTAAATGTATCCGTCTCTTCTACTCTAATAGCTTCATGTCTCGCATCTCTCGCCTTTGGAACTCCCTTC
Source organism: Acanthosepion lycidas (assembly GCA_963932145.1). Lineage (NCBI taxonomy): Eukaryota > Metazoa > Mollusca > Cephalopoda > Sepiida > Sepiidae > Acanthosepion > Acanthosepion lycidas. The sequence continues at coordinate 46,863,980 of OZ010608.1, read as the reverse complement.
CCTTTTCCTGTTTCCCTGTGAGCTATAATCTCCAGCTATTCAAGTGTAATGTTAATAGACATCTCCCGTTGCCTTGATCTATCCACTACCCTCATCCTTTATTCTATCACTCCTATGGGATCTTGCTCTAAATTTTTTGTAACCCCTTGCGTACTAGTGGCTTCCCGCCTTGCTTGGGGTGAAATTCTTTAAAAAAAAAAGAAAAAAAAAGCCAATATGTTTGTTCTGATTAATGGCAAAGTAGGACCGAAGACATATAAAGGTAGCTTCGATATAGCAGTTCAACATACTTTTTTTTGTTCGAACAAAATTTACATGTCTTAATCTTTTGCTTATTTTCTGAAAGGCCTCTTTCTGTAATCCGATGCATTTTCACATTTTGTTAACACATTTTTCGTTGTTCGCTATATATATATATATATATATATATATATATATATATGTATGTGTGTGTGTGTGTGTGTGTGTGTGTGTGCGTATATATATATATATATATATATATATATATAGTCATCCACAGTCAGACTGTTTCGCTGTTTCACAGCACTTCAATGTGGCGAGACATCCGGTTGCCTCTAGCTAGGATAGAAACCCAACTGTCAGTCGGAGATTCTACCACTAAGCCGTCGGCGCACACAGGGATGAAGGTGAATTTTAGCGTATTTATTTTTAGATAAACACCCACAGTGACCGACAGTGACTCAAATCGCTTTTGTCGAAGAGTCTCGCTATATCAGCCATAATAGTCACTGTTTACAAACACACAGTTGCCCAGAGAGCTCAACTGAAATTAATTTTTCAGGAGCCAATATAAAGTCATCCACAGACAGACTGTTTCGCTGTATCACACCTCTTCAGTGAGGCTAGACATCCGGTTGCCATTAGCTAGGATCAAAACCCGACTGAATTGGTGGATGTATATATATATATATATATATATATATATGTGTGTGTGTGTGTGTGTGTGTGTGTGTATGTATATATATGCATATATATATATATATATATATATATGTATATATATGTATATATATGTATATATATGTATTTATATATATGTATATATATATGCATATATATATATATGTATATATATATATATATCAATATATATATGTATATATATCAATATATATATATATGTATATATATCTCTCTATATATATGTCTATATATATATATATATATATATATATATATATATATATATATATATATGTATGTATATATATATTGCCTTTGTAAAGGTACAAATGCAAACGTATATATATACCTATATTTTATAGACTATAGAAACGCGTTTGATAAAGTAACCAAAACAAAAAACTGATAGGTAATCTTGGCATAAGTCGGAAGGATATTAAAATAATCCATATAATACACCACAATCAAACCGCCTGCATATAGATAGTAATTGCATTTAGTCAGTATATAAAAATCAAAAGTGGTGTAAGACATGAATGCCTCTTCACACCGGACTTATTCAAACTATACAGCGAGGCCATTATGACAGATTTACAAACCCTACCATGAATCATTATTGGCGGCCACAAGACTAACAACATAAGATATGTAGATGACAAAGGACTGATAACAGCCACAGAAAAGAAGCTACACAAAACTCTAACAGAGGGTAGCGACGGAAAGTGCGAAGAAAGGACTAAACATCAAATGCAAAAATACTGAATGCATGGCTCTTAGCAAAAAGAAAAGCCCAACATACAAATTCCAGAAAAGAGATACTGAATTCGAATACGTGCAACAATTTAGATATCTCAAAAGCGTATTAAAAGAGAACCGACATTGCATCATTGAAATCTGAATACGTGTTAGATAGCGAAAGATGCTTTGAAAAAGCTAAGCAAAGTATTAAGATTCAGGAAAATATCATTAGAAATAAATATTTTTGAAGCGATAACCGGTTTTCGCTTGAGATATCAAAAGTAACATGCGAAGCAGTTCAACATCACAAAACAAAGTATTAAGAAACAGTAAAGTGTCTTTAGAAACAAAGGAATGTTTGTTGATGTAAGAAAGAATATATTCGAAATGGTTAACGTCAAAAGGATATACACCTATGTTTTATAGACTATACAAACGCTTTTGATAAAGTACACAAAAAAGAACTGCTAGGTAACCTTGACGTAAGTGGGAAGGATATTAGAATAATCCATATCATGCACTAAAAGCAAACCTTCTGTACACAGATAATAAAGGAGTTCAGTAAATATACACAAAAAAGGGTATAAGACAATGATGCGTCTTCTCACCAGACCTTTTCAACTGAGACAGCGAGGCCATTATGACATGCTACCTGTCGTGGAAAATATTTCTAAGAGAAAGATTTTATAATTTTAAACCGAAAGAAGTACTGTCTGCACGGCCAATGCAAGTAGAATGTTTCCTTACAAGGAAACGGCTAATATTGCCATGGCCATTGCGTAATAGAGCAACATGCCAACAAATGATGCGGGAGTGAAAAACATGCCGAGGTCAAAATACCCATTAAGTGGTCTATTACGTGAAATAGAGGTATGTGCATAAAAGACAAACAGGTTTCGACTTTATTCTAAATTTCACACACTATAAGACCCAAGAACGAATTATGTTAGAGGGCTATCGAATAAAGTGTGTGATATATACGTATAATAAGGGAGTGAAAATTATGAGGGTAATGAAGATAATTAGCGATTGACCTTTGACTTGAAAACGTTAAGATTGTAATAGTTTTCAAAACAAATAAACTGTCTGATTAGAACTTACTCCTTACAAATGGAATATGGGAGAAAATGGGTGTTTCCATACCGAGGATGTAGCATGGCGAGTTCCATGTATAAAGGCCGAAATACCCATCAAGTCACTCGAACTAATAAGTCTATCAGCGGCATATTCATCAAGGCCAAATAGGTTTCCATTTTAATCTAAGTTTCAAGAGTGAATTATGATTATGATAGAGGGCTACCGAATAAGATATGTCATATGTGCATAAGATGACACAGAAGGAAGTAAAGATTGTGATGATAAGGAAGACATATAGCGATTGACTTTTGGCTTGAAGATGTTAAGATTTTAGTTGCTTTCAGGGAGTAAGCTGACTGATTAGATATTCCTCTTTACAAATGGAATACGGGGACAATGTGGGTGTTTCGACATCGAGGATGTAGCATGACAAGTTCTAGCCACAAAGGTCTGAACTGTTCGAACTAACGAGTGGAGTTCATCTGAACATTTGTCATGAAAATAGAAATAGAGAAGGGATAGGTTTGCAACATTGCGTCTGTGAGGAAAGAGGTTGTAGAGCGTGATATGGCTTTGACAAAGGCAGAGCACAAACTTGCATGTGGACACCTAGTTATAAATAGCTTCAGGTCGGGTAAAACACCTCACTGAGACGGTCTGTGACTGACGGTTTTCCCAAAAATATTTATGAAAATCTCAAGTCAGAATGGTTGTCTCATTCCTCAAGCTTCAAAATTATCTCGCCTATACGACTCCCGCTCATGAACAGATGTTATTATTATTATTATTATTAGTAGTAGTATCAAGTGGTGTAATGGTTAGACGCTCGGACTAAGAAATCGTTTTTGAATTCCAGTCGGGTTGGTGACGTTCTGATATGCGCAAATACCGTGAAGAAAGTTATGAATTTCTCCCCCATCCATGGATTAAATAATAAAAAGACTATCTAGAAAAGATCATTGTTATTTTCAAAAAAATTCTAATTGACTCGCAGAATATAAATGAGGGTTATTCTTACAAATCTAAATATGTTTAGACTTTAATTTACCCACAAAGTCTTGAGAAGACGTAGAAAAAAAAAATTCACTTCGTGTGAAACCGTCGGTGGAGATATTTTGCGACAAATCTCGTTCAACGGATATCTCGTGAGATATGACCCTACATAGGAGCGCTTGACGAGAATTAGCGCGGATATGACATCGCGTATTTGCAGTTATGCTATGCCTATTCTGCTCTGGATATACTTCAATTTTCCCACTTTGGTAGCGAATTCTAATTTTGCAACCAGGCACAAGGTGGCCATATTTATATCTATCGCTAAAAGACGCGATACAGACGGCACGCATAGACAACGTTCGAGTAATTAAATATACCGACACAGAGAATGTAATATCTTGTAGACACATCAGAGGAACGTGGGGGATATTTTTGAAAATTCTAGGCATTAGTGAACTGCATATTTTGTATATGAGCGTCGAACATTTCATGGATGACTGGAAACGCAAGTGAAAGCTGTACCACGTGCGTTGGGTAAATTTTATATTTTTATTTTCGAGCATGCGCTTTGCGTGTTTTTTTTGTTTTGTTTTTTTAATCTGTCGATTGCATAGTATCGTAGGGTCAGCTGGACACCGTCTGTTAGAAAAAGAGAATTATAATGAAATTCACTTCACCAGAAATTTGGAAAAGGCATGCTGTATATCCACACCTGAGGACAGAGTAGCGGATTCGGAAAGAGCTTGATCAGTCTAATTGTAATTACAAAGGTACGGTAGATCGGAAATATCAGTATGATTGTTCTGATAAGATAAGAACTCCCGAATTTGTTGGATGGGGTCTAACACCCAACACGGAGGCTTACATCAAGGGCCATGAGGAAGTAGAGCTGCCCTGGGTGAAGAGGTGGCCGCTGAAAGAATCTCTGTTTGTCAACAGGACTCGATATTTATTCTGTTCGATTTTATAAGCGTAGCCTGGATGTGGCACAAGGCTGAAAGTAAGGAGCACCCAGTGAGTATTGAACACACTACTCGGTCGTAATTGTTCTAGCGTGACAAGCTTGCTAACTATTACACCGCCTCGAGTTGCCCCAAATGATTTTCCAAGCGTAGCTCAGATGTGGCACAAGGCCAAAAGCATGGGGCACCCAGTGAGGATCGAACTCACTACTCAGTCATATTTGTTCTAGCGAGACAAGCTTGCTAACCATTATACCACCTTGAGGTACCCTTTGTTGCCATGCCACACAATTCGGAGAAAGAACCAGTCATGTCTGTCAGAGAATTTCTGCGTCCCCGCTTCATTTGCCACCTAACTCTCCAGACGTTTGCCCGCTTGATTATTATGTGTGGAGCGCATTTGAGCGAGAGACCAACAAAAATCCTTGTAACACCAAAGATAAACTGAATGGCAGCATTCACCAACCATTCTCTTGGAGATCGTCCAGAAGAGTTGCAGGAGATTCCGATGTCGTCTGGAGGCCGTAATTGAAGCCAGTGGGAATTTTGTTGAAAAAATTTACTCTTAACTTATTCAAAATATGTTTCTGTAATTGTGGTAAATATATTTATTAAAATGAGAAGTTCGTGCTATTTTCATTCTTGCATAATTTAGACGACAATTTATCCATCGTACCCTATATATATATATATATATATATATATATATATATATATATATATATATATATATGTGTGTGTGTGTGTGTGTGTGTGTGTGTGTGTGTGTGTATAGATTAGATTTAAATCAGGAGAGTTTCTAGGCCTGTCTATAGTACTTTGATTTGCTCGCTGGTAAGGTTCGTGGGGCGTTACAATTTTCGTACACTTCCTTGGAGTATACGTCCATTGCAGACAATAGCCGTACGACAACTAATCGACAATCGAGACAATAGTGTCTGGGCTTGATAAAAATCTAATGCAACTACGGATGACGGAACTTTTTTCAAGGACAAACAAATTTTATCATACACCCCAAAAATAAATTCATATTACTGGACACCACTGCAAATGGCCTAATCCGAGGAAAAATAGAAATCGATTATCCCCTGTCACTTGAGAGGGTCTAAAACTGACAGAATGTTGAAAAAAAAAAAAAAAGGAAACTAAAACAGTTATTTCAATTAATGTGCACAAGAGTGTAATTTAAAAGAAATTTTATTAATATTGTCCCTTGTAATGTTCTGTTGCTTTTGGACTCTTAAACTTTCAAATTCTCAAAAATAAAAAGTAAATAACATCACTGTCTATATTTCTGAGATGAGGTATTATGTACACTATTTACATTATTCGGATTATTTTCCTCATCTTTGTCGCCAAATTTATTACAACGTTTCGGCCGTTGTACGCCCCGGCCTTCTTCAGGTGGTTGGAATGTCGAACTGAACCCTTTATTTCGCTCACCGAGGTAGACTGTTCTAGTTCCATGTGCCATGTTTAATGGATGTTAGTTATCAGTTATCTCCTGTTAATTTTCCCTCTGAAAGTTCTCCACTGCCTTAAACGGGTATTGAACTCACACATTTTGGGCCCTGTCACTGGATCTAACCAACGCCTTTATCCACTGTGCTTTGTGCCCTTGAGAGTTCAATACCTGGTTAAGGCAGTGGAGAACTTTCAGAGGGGAATTAACAGGAGATAACTGATAACTGACATCCATTAGACACGGCACATGGAACTAAAACAGTCTACAACAGAGAGCGAAATAAAGGGTTCAGTTCGACATTCCAACCACCTGAAGAAGGCCGGCGCGTACAACGGCCGAAACGTTGTAATAAATATGGGGACAAAGATGAGGTCAATAGTCCGAATAATGTAAATAACAGCGCCTTGCTTATGGCGAATCGATTCAGAAAGCAAACACAATATAATTTTTTGAAATGTCCAGATTTCAAACAGTTGGCCAATTATGTAGGTTTGCACGAAATCAACAGCCCTCTCATTATTCCTCATTGAAATATTCATTTAAAAGGACTCTCACAAATATAAGTAAAAGAAGAATTTGGCAATCCTCAAAACTGACAATGGCCTATGAAAAACATCAGTTGATTGTAGTCTCTAATTAATAAGATTTTAAGAAAATATTAAGTGTTGTGTTGAACTGATTTTTGAAAGCTACACATTTTTAAAAAATATAATATTTATAAAAATCTATTATAATTGTGTTTCGTTAGTTAGCGCCACCGTTACTTCCTGCCAATACCTTATAAATAATCGATTATTCGGCGTTTTGATCGCGTTGAAGGAAGGGAAAAGTCTTGGTTTCAGTGAGAAAATGAAAGAAAGAAGAAAGAAGGAAGGGCAAATAAAAATGGCGAGAAAGAAAGAGAGAGAATCATATTCGGCTGGTGAAAACATATACATGTTAATCTCAGTCAAAAGGGCGAGAAGTGATGACGACTCCGATAAAAGTGGCATTTTTTAGATGCACTGAATCGAACAACGAAAACCGAGTAAAGCAATCGTCAAAAATCCAGTTACCATAATTTAAATAAAATAACATTGCTGAATTAATTTAAAATTATTATGAAGAGGAATATTCGTAAGACGGGGATTTTGCTAGAAAGAAAGAAAGAAAGAAAGAAAGAAAGAAAGAAAGAAAGAAAGAAAGAAAGAAAAGAAGGGAAATAAACGTGTTTAACGTTTACTGCCAATACCTCATAAAAGATGTAATATACTGTCTGGGTCACGAGGGAAAATAGCGGAGAGCTGTACGTTTTCAGTGAGAAAAAGACAGAAATAAAAAAAATAGAAAAAAGAAAGAAAGAAAAAAAGAAAGAAAAAAGAAAAAAAGAAAGAAACAAAGGAAGGAAGGAAGGAAGGAAGGATGGAAGGAAGGAAGGAAGGAAGGAAGGATGGAAGGAAGGATGGAAAGAAGGAAGGAAGGAGGATAAAAGTGGTTAACGTCTCCTGCCAACACCTCATAAATAATAGAATATTCCGTCTTGATCACGTGGAAAGAGGAGTAAACACACTACTTGGTTTCAGTGAGAAATGAACGAAAGAAAGGAAGAAGTGAAGATATACATGATTTGCGACTGTTTCAGTGAAAAGGAAAAAGTTGTTCATTTTAAATCTTTTCATTTGTACCCTCTTACTTCTTAAAATAACAACAAACATTCATATTTATGATTGTAATTGCAATATTTTGTTAAAGCTGTTAAGCTCAAATATTTAACGACGTGATAGGGGAATTTTTACTGATATTTTATTGTCTTAGAACACTGAGATGCGTATTGGGATGGCGAAGGACACATCTCAAAAGCTGAGCAGAGTATTGCCAGACAGGAGGATATCTTTGGTAACTAAGAAAAGAATACTGAGCTGTTACGTAACATATGTCTTTCTTTACGGCAGCGATTTGCTCAAAGTGGAAGAAGAGACTCGAGGCGACGAAGATGTGGTTCTGCAGAAGGATGCTAAGGATATCATGGACCGAGCTTGTGAGCAACGGTGCGGTTTAGAAAGGATGCAAACAAAGAGGCGTATACTTGACATCAGGAAGAGGGTGTTAAAGTTTCTAGGACACATAATGTGGAAAGAGGGCCTGGAGAATCTGATACTCACGGGTCGAATAGAGGTTAAAGAGAGACAAAGGGATAAAAATGCTTGACGTACCTGGCGGACTTAAGCAAGTGGATGATAGAACGTGGTCTGGGTGAGGAAGCAGGGGGAAGGAATTTCTTGAGAGCTGCAAGGGATAGAGGAAGGTGGAGAGCCATGATCGCCTACGTCCTTAAAGGTCATGGCACATAAAAAGAAAAGAAAAGAAAAACTTGGCATTAGCTTATACAATCATTAACTTAAGAATTAAATCCATTAGAAAATTTCAATAGGAAACCGTGAAAGTTTTACGAGTCTTTCTAGAAATAATTATACTATTTAAGTGATTTACCTTATTAGAACTGTTATCCTCATCTTCGTTGCCGCATTCACAACGTTTCGACCGTTGTACTCTCCGACCTTCTTCAGGTGATTGAAATTTCGAATCGAAACTTTTATTTCGTCCACGTGGGTATATTGTTCTAGTTCCACGTGTCATGCCTCAGCCGTGTGTCTTTAACACCACTCTTCAAATTTTTTGGTTCACCACTGTTGCAGCCGGGTATTGAACTCACAGCTCTTTGGGTCTAGTCACTGGATCTGACCAACGTTATTATCCACTGAGCCATGTCTCCGTGTAACTATAAGAATCTACGCGGTGGAAGAAATAAAAGTTTCGGTTCCAAATTCCAATCACCTGAAGAAGGCCGGAGCGTACAACGGCCAAAACGTTATGAATATGGCAATGAAGATGGCGATAACAGTCCGAATAATGTATTAGGTTGGTGCAAAAATAATATCGTTTTTGACGTATTTTTAACGTCAAAAAACGATATTATTTTTGCACCAACCTAATAATTAATTTTTGTTACCTAATTTTAGAGATGTAGAGAAATAATTATAATCTTACGCCGAATGGTTACAAACAGAAAATGTTACTTTTCTATATAAAAAAATGTTACCTGTATAAGAAAATGTTACTTATCTGTATAAGAAAATGTTACCTATCTCTATAAGAAAATGTTACTTATCTGTATAAGAAAATATTACTTATCTATAAGAGTATATGACCCAACTTTTTTGAGGTATCTAAAATGTATGCACAGTAAATTAGTGGTTGTAAGAAATAACTTCGCCCTTTATGACGGAAAGGAAACAAACACTGCCATCTCTTGTGAAAGCAAAGTAATGCTTTGTGCAAATATCGGCCGCGAAAGATGGGTTCTGTCGCTCCTCTGCAAAGTGATTTCTCACGTAGCACCGACATAAACAAGGGTCGACATGTAAATTAAACTGTTACCGTTGAAAACAAGGCGGACCCTTCTATGAAGTCTGTTCAACAATGGCTTCTTTTAACATGGAAATGCTTCTTGTCACGCTGCCCACAGGCCTGTTTTTCGGAAACACAGAGAAGACTTAATAATTGTGAACTGGTCAATAAAATGTCCAGATTGCAATCTGATTGAGCAATAGTGTCATAGGAATGTTCTATTTTCCAAACACGGAAAAGACACTAAAATAAAACATTCCTATAACTCTAGATACGTACATAAAAAAAATCATACATTCAGTTAAAAGTAAAAATAAAATGCATCCTTGATAATGGTTAAAAGTATAGCCAAAATCGCTCGGACATACAAAATATTAGAACAACTGTACGTTATCTACGTCGAGAAAAGAAGAAAATTAAAAAAATGCATCGAAATTTAAATATAAAACTCAGTCGCAGTACCTTGTCAGCCGTTTTTAATGAAATTTGTATAAAAGGCATATTTCAGCCCAAATACAAAATTTTCCGGATAAAAGTTCTATTGCATAATATCTAAAAACATATTCCTGTCCATCTTCACAATATTAGAAAATACTTGTTGGCAACACCAATTCTTGGAATGGTTCTTTTATTTGTATTTATGGAAAACCTTCATTTACTGGAATTTACACCAACTGGAATTCTTTTGTTCCTAAATCCCAGAAGTTAAATTTAATTTTCACTTTAACCCATTGTGCGCTGATAATATGTTTGTAGAGGACCGTGTTGTTTGAGTTTTGTTGAATTGGGAAAGACTTATTTCCCGCTAGAAGGTCCAACTACAAGAAAATGGCGGACTCACTTTGAATCCAACTGAAGATGTAAAGAAAACAAACAAGACAGATATATATATATATATATATATATATATATATATATAAATTTCATTTAAAAGGTGCAAATATAATTTATAAATTCATGAATCATTAATACAAAAAACAAATATGATCCAACGTGCAACTCTCGGATAATAAGTGTGACATTACTGTAATTATTGAACAATATAGTTCATGCCATATTCACGGAAAATCTACCAGTAAAAAAGAATTCTCTTATTGCTATATTTGTACAAAAACGAAGAACCTTAAAATTTAAATTCAAACTCAGTTTTGCGACCGCACGTTCCAAAACAATAACACATTTCTCATAGCATTTTTTCGGATTACATTTCTATTTTAGTTGTCCTCTTATTACTGAGAAGTAAAAACAAGAACAAAATCTACTTCCATACCTAATGATGTCTGTAGGAACAGACGAAAGCTTGTAAAATTAAAAAGACCGGACTGGAATTTATAAACGGGGATGATATCATTCATATACAGGTTCGGGGTTGATGTATCTTATTTAGATTGTTTGCGACGAAGTATTCTCGCCATTTAAATCATTAACCTCTATATTTGTTTTTTATATGAATGATTCATGAATTTATATATATATATATATATATATATATATATATATATATATATATATATATGTATATGTATGTAGAACGAGGCAAGAAGTTGCCCTGTATTTATGGTGTAGGGAGAACGACACCTAGTGAACAGTAAGGGAATTAAGGAGGAGCTAACTCCTATATGTTCTCCTTGGAAGCATGATGATGAAATGGAAAACCTTCATAGTAATTTCCGGGTTACCATAAGAATTTTATTAAACGTACAATTGGACGAATTGTTAAAAGTTTTAATCCTCCACATATGTTAGGTCCGGGTTTGTGTCTGGTCTATTTGAAATTGCCGTGGTTGAGGAAGGGTAGCCAGATCTTGGCTAATAGTGTTAAGTCATGTTTTCATGCCGTCAGGACACGTGTTGTTTTAAACACCGCGTTTTCTTTGTTTGCTAAAGAGGGTCAACCCTGTCTCCGAAATAGTTTGATCGTTTATAAATTTAAATCTCAATGTGACGCTGACTACGTATGAAGGGCCAGTTAGCGCCTGGAAATGCGTATTGCACAACATGTGCCTAGAAATATCAGACAGGGTGTTATTAACCGTATTAAACATCTGACGCAGATGGCACAGACTTCCGAGATAGGCTAACAACTTTTAGATCATCCAGATTGTGCGTACAAATACACGGATTTGTGGTTTTCTATTTTGGGCACTGTACGTTCATCAAAACATCTGCACACTTTAGAAGCACTATATATTAAATTACACCGACGGTCTTTCTGCCGACAGAAAGAGAAAATTATTTATTCTCTTTCTTTAAGACTTTTGAGTCTATATTCTCCTTTTTATACACACTAGAATCAATTATTCTGTTCTTACCACAGACAGTACGGTTTCGCTGTATCACAGCTCATCAGTGCGACTAGACATCAGAATTCCTGAAGCCCGAATTGAAACACAACCGATTTGTTGAAAGTCAGAGTTTCTATCACTGAGCTATCTTGATTCGACAGCGAGAAACAGCTAAATCTAGCGTATTGTTTTTTACGGGTGTAAACAAATTCCAATCAGCCGGAGGGCTCCAATTTATTTTACTGAGGTTCTTTGCATTAACGCATGTGGCTGTTGTTTATAGAATTAGCCTATCATTCAACAGTGCTCAATTGAAATATATTTTCAAGAGCTAAATTATGTCACTCATGTCCTCTAAAAGAATGTGTCTTGTGGTGTAAGTTCGAATTACAGTCGAGCGACATATGTGAGCCACATTTAGGAGCACATATGTCTTTTTCGGCAGTATATTGACATTTTTCTGAGGTAGACTGGTTGACAATCAAGACTATCAAACTCAGTCTATCCTGCAACTGGCATAAGGGGAGAGGAGGTGGATTCGTACCTTTCCCAAAGGTGTTTGAGCGTAAACAAATTTAACGAACCCGACTGGAATTCGAACTGTTCGATATCTCATTCCATGCCGATATCCATTGCACCAATCGTATATCCGACCGGAGAAAACATGTCGGGTAAGGAATCGCAATTTGTAAAGCCTAAGCTGACTGCCCGCCATAAACGTCCTGTCTATTTGCATATAACGTAGTCGCTGCCTTGCTCGACAGATTGCTGTGGGCGTGAAAGACTCGCATTATCGTTATATTCGAGACAATATCGAGATCGAACTGACAAGATGTTCTACACCTCCCTCCTACCTGTAGGTAGCAAGGATCAATCGACACTTGCCAGGGAACATTCTAGAGGGCTACGTGAACAAATTGGATAGGTGCGTTAACACGTCTAGCACGGCGATAGCTGGGCATTTATTCAACAAAAGTTAATGCTCCCGGGCTTACAACTGTGTATACAGCCATACAGAGGAAGGCGCAAACTGATTTTTGATGCTACGTTTTTGAGTCTATTTATACTAAGTCCTACCAGTCCTCACTACGTAAGTAAAAAAGAGATTGTTAGCTATAATTAGCTTTTGATATTTATATAATTATTTTATAACATCTAATTTTTGGTGTATTTTTTTCTCGAATAGGTTCTGGTGAGAAAGTACCACCTCACTGGTTAACCTGATTTTTATTTATTTTACCATTTTACGGTAATATAAACACTTTTTATTACACTTTTTAAAATAATTTACCTTGTTTGTTTTACTTTCTATTTCTAATTTAACAACTCAAATGATTATTCTTCTTGGCCTATATATTGGGTAGCATACTGAAATCGGAATATTCGACTGGCAAAAACCAGATGTAGCGGTTTGTAGTTCGAAAAAGCCACCTTTGCAAAGTATGGCCTAAGAGCCAGTGAATACAATACGTCATTTAGCAGAGAAAGAATAACAGCGTAATTGACTTTCTTTCCTGTCAAACGAAAATAACAAAGTTCGTTTCAGTTCTCAGTTGAACTAATAAGAAAGAAACAACAGCAGAGGAACAAAGACTAAATATAATTTTGTGTCAAGCGGTTGGCGTTGTGCAATTGGCGAAGAAGAAGAGAAAAAAATAGAAAAGAACTAAAGTTAATTATGAACTATAATTACCGATTGATTTAATTCGTCAAAAATGAATAATTAACGTCGCCTTTGAATGACTATAGCACGTACGCTGTTGAACAAGAAGAAGAAGAAGAAGAAGCGAAAAGCAAGTGACGACATTTAAGGAAAGGTCTGCGCCGAGATCAGCTAATTTTTTTACGTATTCAGGCTTCAGAAAATATTTATATCACTTTTCTTACGCGTGGTGCATACACAGACACGCACCACACACACACACACAAACACACACACACACACACATATATATATATATATATATATGTATCCTTGTGCAGGTATGCAGAAAATAGAAAAGAACACGTTGGGTGCATAATCCGGGGTTCCTTAGTATTTTTGTTTTTATTTTTAAGAAGACAGTGCTCCATACAGAATTAGAGCTTATATTATAATAATATTTTTTGTTTAAAAATATGATTCCTTCGCTACATAAGAGTTCTCATGTTTCAAAAACGAGAGACGAAATCATCCAAATAATTAATAAAATTAAGTTGGATTGTGGTGTTTAGTCCCGTTTCATCTTCAAGCGAAATTTTAGGAAATATATATATATATATATATATATATATATATATATATATATATATATATATATATGATGTGAAGAGCAACCCAAGGCGGTGTAATATTAGGAAGGTGCAAAAATAATGCCGCTTTCTCACATAGTAACATATGTAAGAAAACGACATTATTTTTGCACCAACATAATAGTTAGCAAGCTTGTCTCACTAGAACAATTACGATTGAGTAGTGAGTTTGATCCTCACTGGGTGCCCCATACATTCGGCCTTGTGCCACATCCAAGCTACGCTTGGAAAATCACTATATATAGGATGCGCAGTGCACCCCGAGACTGTATAAAGGTTAGCAAGCTTGTCTCACTAGAACACTTACTACCGAATAGTGAGTTCGATCCTCACTCGGTGCCCTTAACTTTTGACCTTGTGCCACGTCTGAGCTACGCTTGGAAAATCACTATTGTGGACTTCGAGGTGGTGAAAGGGTTAGCAAGCTTGTCTCACTAGAACAATTACGACTGAGTAGTGAGTTCGATCCTCACTGGGTGCCCCAGACTCTCGCCTTTGAGCCACATCTAAGCTACGCTTGGAAAATCACTATATAGGATGCGATGGATAAATTGTCGTCTAAATAACGCAAGAATTAAAATAATACCGGCATCTCATTTTAACAGATTTACCAAAATTACACAAAAAATATCTTGAAATACTAGAGTGTAAATTTATTCAATCAAATCGCCGCTGGCTTCAGCCACTGCTTCTAGACAACTTCGGAATTTCCTGGTGTCAACACCATCACTTTATAAGAGACCAGAAGTGTTGAAACAAAATGGTTAGATTTGTATTGATTTTATAACATATCTATTTTGTAATTTTCGAATAAATTATATACATATATATATATATATATATATATATATATATATATGTGTGTGTGTGTGTTCGCGCGTGTCTACGTATGTGTAAAATTCGTGTATTTAGTCAGCAATCTTTCTTTCATGTACGTTTCATTGAATTCGACAGACAAGTTGCTTTTATTTAGTTTTTTTATGCAATTTTTCATGTGATCTATGATATATTTTTTTTTTCTTTTCCGAGGATAATTACATAAAATTCGCCCAATTATTCTTTAGTTCCAAAATATAAATTCTCTATAGAAAAGAGGTAAAAAAACACATATCCTACCGCAATACTCTGGTTTCGACCATTAGGTCTCATCAGGTGGCTAGTAATAGGTTCCAAATTTGGTTCAAACTTACAATAGTGTAAGTTTGAATCTAATTTTCTCTAGTCAGTTTAAAGCTAATCTTAAATTCAAATTTGGATTATAGTACGATTAAATATTTAACAAGACTAATAACTTACTGGAATAACACCACGAAACCAAAAGACGGAGAAATATTAACCACACTGTAATCAGCTGCCAGTACCTGACGATTGCGCGTTGCATGAAACTCCGAGTCGTACTCTCGGCGTGTGGTATTATATATTATGTATATGTTCAAATATACACTTGTATGTATTACGTATATATATTAACACATACATAATAGCTCTGTTATTTTGTTTGGAGCTTTTTACATAAACATCAGGATATATATATATATATATATATATATATATATATATATATATATATATATATATATATATATATATCTGTATATGAACACTTGCATGTAGATTTACACACACACACACACACACATATATATATATATATATATATATATATATATATGAAGAAATATAGTGTTAAGGTGTGCTGTATTTATGTCAGGCCGCCTGAATGAAGACTTGAATGTACATTTATATATATATATATATATATATATATATATATATATATATATATATATATACACATATATATATATATAATATTTAATTAAAAAAAATATGATTCCTTCGCTACATAAGAATTCTCATGTTTCAAAAACAAGAGCCAAAACGTCAATATAATTATTAAAATTAAATTAAAGTATCGAGCCCTGTTTCATCCTCAAGGGAAAACTTATATGTACTATATATATATATATATATATTTATATATATATATATATATATATATATATATATATATATGTACATATCTATCTATCGCTCTCTCTCTCTCTATCTATCTATCTATCTATCTATCTATATATATATATATATATATATATATATATATATGATACTTCACTGCCATTGCTTTCAATATTTGCGTATGTGATTTTGCTGACTATAGATCAAAGTTTATGACTTCGGAATCGGTCCAGCCGTGTAAACATTTGTTGGTCTTTCTGTTATTCCTTATCTGCTGATAGGTTTAACGATCTCCCAAAATTCAAGACATAAATCATTTTTTTTGCATAATGCTCTCGTATAGGCAAGAATTCAAAGAAAAGAATTCCTTTGTCTGCGAGGAACTGTTGGCAAATTTCGCTACTTTTCCAATAAATATATTTTATCGGAAAACTCCGCATGAAATATGACAACGTTATATCCAAGAAGATGCTGTATTTTATAGACGGTCATCTTTATTTTAGAATGAAGGAATCGCTTGCCTTGCTTTATTTACCTTCTTCCCTACAGATAAATACTAGAAGTTGTGTCTTAATTTGGAATTCTTCAACGTGAGATTACGTTTGGGAATGCCTGAAAGGGCCTACCAGATGCTAAAGATGGAAGTGTATTTAAAGGAAGTTGTCTTATATTGTTTTATTTGTCTTCTATCATTTTTTCGTTGTCTTCTGGAAAGAAAGAAAGAAAGAAAGAAAGAAAGAAAGAAAGAAATAAATAGAGAGAGAGAAGAAAGAAAGAAAATTATCTGATGCAGGATGGAAGAATTACGGTAAATAAATTAAAGAAAGAAAGAGGAACAAAACGTAGTGACTGAGAAATAAATAAATAAATAAAGAAAGAAAGAAAGAAAGAAATAGAGAGAGAGAAAAAAGAAAGAAAGAAAGAAAGAAAGAAAATTATCTGATGCAGGATGGAAGAATTACGGTAAATAAATTAAAGAAAGAAAGAAAGAAAGAGGAAAAAAACGTAGTGAATGAGAAAGAAAGAAAGAAAGAAAGAAAGAAAGAAAGAACGTGAGAGAGAAAAAAGAAAGAAAGAAAATTATCTGATGCAGAATGGAAGAATTATGGTAAATAATTTAAAGAAAGAAAGAGGAACAAAACATAGTGACTGAGAAAGAAAGAAAGAAACAAACAAAGAAAGAGAGAGCGAGAAAAATGAAAGAAGGAAAGAAAGAAAGAAATAGAGAGAGAGAAGAAAGAAAGAAAGAAAGAAAATTATCTGATGCAGGATGGAAGAATTACGGTAAATAAATTAAAGAAAGAAAGAGGAACAAAACATAGTGACTGAGAAGCAAAAGAAAGAAAGAAAGAAAGAGATAGAGAGAGAGAAGAAAGAAAGAAAGAAAGAAAGAAAGAAAGAGATAGAGAGAGAGAAGAAAGAAAGAAAGAAAGAAAGAGATAGAGAGAGAGAAGAAAGAAAGAAAGAAAGAAAGAAAGAAAATTATCTGATGCAGGATGGAAGAATTACGGTAAATAAATTAAAGAAAGAAAGAGGAACAAAACATAGTGACTGAGAAGCAAAAGAAAGAAAGAAAGAAAGAAAGAAAGAAAGAGAGAGAAAAAAGAAAGAAAGAAAGAAAGAGATAGAGAGAGAGAAGAAAGAAAGAAAGAAAGAAAGAAAGAAAGAAAGAAAGAAAGAAAGAAAGAAAGAAAATTATCTGATGCAGGATGGAAGAATTACGGTAAATAAATTAAATAAAGAAAGAGGAACAAAAACATAGTGACTGAGAAGCAAAAGAAAGAAAGAAAGAAAGAGATAGAGAGAGAGAAGAAAGAAAGAAAGAAAGAAAGAGATAAAGAGAGAGAAGAAAGAAAGAAAGAAAGAAAGAAAGAAAATTATCTGATGCAGGATGGAAGAATTACGGTAAATAAATTAAAGAAAGAAAGAGGAACAAAACATAGTGACTGAGAAACAAAAGAAAGAAAGAAAGAAAGAAAAAAAGAAAGAAAGAATGAAAGAAAAAAGAAAGAGAGAAAGAAAGAAAGAAATACAATTAATTGACAAGGTATGAAAGAAATGAGTATAAATGAATTAAAAAGAAGAAGAAAAGGAACAAATATGAATAAATCTCAATCTGAAATATGAATCTGAATATAAAAATTGAATGACTTAAAAATTAAAAAAAAAATCCATCAAGAAAGAAAGAGAGAGTGAAAGAAAGAACTAAAATAAATGATAAAAGCCAAACAAAAGAAAGAATGAAATAAATAGAAAAAGTATTGATTGATAAAAGAAAGAAAGAAAGAAAGAATAAATTTACGAAAGGCAAAGTCCGACAGAGAAAAAGAAAAGTTAATTAAATTTAATTGCGATAAATAAATTAAATAAATAAAGAAAGAAAGAAAGAAAGAAAGAAAGATTGGAAAAAAATCAGAACTGAGAATGAAAGAAAGAAAAAAAGCAAACAGACGAGCAAGTAAGAAAGCAAGCAAGCAAGCTAGAAATCAATAAATAAATAAATAAATAAATAAATAAAGAAAGAAAGAAAGAAAGAAAGAACATTATCTGGGTGGGCTAAAATGGTTATTGTAAATGAATTAAAAATGAAAGAAAGAGGAAGGAAATTAATTAGACGGAAAGCAACAAATGTGGTAAAGAAAGAAAGAAAAAAAACGAAAGAAAGAAAGAAAGAAGGAAGGAAAAAGAAAGAAGGAAAGAAGGAAAAAGAAAGAAAGAAAGAAAGAAGGAAAAAAGAAAGAAAGAAAATTATCTGGGTGGGCTAAAATGGTTATTGTAAATGAATTAAAAATGAAAGAAAGAGGAAGGAAATTAATGACTGGGAAGGAAGGAAGGAAGGAAGGAAGGAAGGAAGGAGAGAAAGAAAGAAAGAAAGAGATTAGAAGGTAAATAATATGACTGAGACTGAAATATATAATAGGAACTAAATTATATATATATATATATATATATATATATATATATAGAGAGAGAGAGAGAGAGAGAGAGAGTCAGAGAAAGATAGATAGAGAAACGGGAACTTAAATGACTGAGAACGAAAGATAGGATAGGAACCATATTAAAGGACGAAAATTATTTGGGTGTGGGTGAAATAATTACTGTAAATGAATTAAAGAATGAAAGAAAGAGGAAGAAAAAGTAATAGCTGAGAAAGAAAGAAAGAAAGAAAGAAAGAAAGGCTGAGAGGAAAATTAAAAGACTAAGAGCAAAAGATATGACAGGAACCAAATGAAGAAAAGAAAGAAGAGAAGAATGAAAGAAATGAAGGATGAAAGAACTCTAAAAATATTTCTTGTCTTTGCAACCAACTCAAAAGAAAGAGAAGCGGTCGAGATGCCGACATGAAGAATCTGAATCGATCATGCAACATCCGTCTGTTCAATCAAATTGCAACAAAGGGTAAACGAAATAAAGGTAGCCTTACGAGACCGGAAACCACCAACCGTCTTCGAAAACTGCTGTTCTGTAATATTTCTGTCCCTGAAATGATTCAAGAAACGTATGCAAGAGATAGGGCTCAATATTCGTTCGCAACACCAAAGCTTAATAAAAATAATATACACAAGTGCGTAGTGAAAACGGTTAGCCGAAGAAGACATTCTCAACGAATCGTTTTTATACTGTTGCTCTCCAAATTCCAGACCCCAAAAGCACTCAAGGTAGAGGGTTCATAAATTAAATTGTTCTAAGGTCATGCATAGATGTAGTAGGGGTTAATTAATTAACCTCGCTTTAAATGCCTAATTTGTTTTGGGAGGTCCTGTTAAGTGGCCAATGACCTTACTAGACTTTGCACACTTAGATTTTTTTTTTCTGTGGGGCCATGTGAAACCAAATGTTTTTCAGAGACGTCCAAGAAATATTGAGGAACTTAAAGAAAGAATTAAATACGAACGCAGTAAAATGACGGCGGAAACTAACGTGTTAGCGAATCATGCAGGCACAGAATTGAAATGTGTTTTGCAAAAGGAGGACATTTTGAACAGCATGTGTAACAATAAAACTTTTCATGTGTAACTATACTTTCAATAAATTATCCCAATAGTGAAAAACTTTTGCCTTACCCTGTATATTATGGTATGTAGGATGGCTAACGGTTGCCTGGAAGAGGTTAAGATCATACTTTAAAAATACGGAGTTAGGTGAATCCTCTACCTTGATTTCAACCTTGGGATATTCTCTGGCAATTTTTATCAAATGACCATATCGAACTCATCAAACGTATCATTAAAGCAAAAGGTGTGTAATAAGTATAGATAGCGAGTTGAGAACGCTTGACATTAGGAATGTTGTTGATGAAAAATGTAGATTGAAAATTATGAAAAAAGTGGGAGACCTGCATTAATGCAAAAAGATCTAGAATCTAGGCCGGTCATTTCGCGATTTGATAAGAAAAATTGAATCACTTCAAACATTCGTCTAGAAATACCATCACTCTTTCAGCTTGTGAGGAGCAGCATGTCAATTCCTGCCAAATGCCTTCGAGATATCCAAAGCAATAGCCAAGCATCACCATTCTTATGTAAATATAGACTTTTTCAGCAATTAACACATTGTAAACCAGACCTACGAACTGGACCTATTTCTACTTTTTTTTTATTGTTTGTCAAAACGAGAGACTAGATATCAAATAACCTGGAAAAGATTTATATGCCCTAAAAATAAAAAACAAGGCAACCAGTTCATTATATTTGTTTATCTTTTACTGTTCAAACCAGTGGTTATCAACCTTTTTTTACCCATGGACCCCTTTTCCCTTCTTTACTTCTTGGTGGACCCGTTAACAGCTATTTGACATAAGACAACAATATTCTATTTTTCCCTAATGCAAATTTTGAGGTTTTGATTATGGTGAATATAATGAAAGTGTACATTAGCACGAAGTCACAAGTCATCGTTGCTGAAGGCACGAGAGTGCTGGTCTTGTTCAAATTGTTGATCACGCTAGAAAACACGCTCTTTCCTAGAAATTGTAACTAGCACTTTTTTTTATTTTAAAAAATAGAACATAGAATTTAAAAAAAAAAAAAAAAAAACCAAAGACATATCAGAATTTTTTTTTTTAATTATTTTTTATCATTTTAAAAACTAAAGAACATATCAGAAATCTTTTTTTAGTTTTAAATTATTTTTATCATTTAAAAAACTAAAGAACATATCCGAAATTTTTTTTTATTTTTAAATTATTTTTCATCATTTAAAAAACTAAAGAACATATCAGAAAATTTTTTTAAATTTTTAAATTATTTTTTATCATTTTAAAAACTAAAGAACATATCAGAATTTTTTTTTATTTTTAAATTATTTTTTATCATTTCAAAAACTAAAGACCATATCAGAATTTTTTTGTATTTTTAAATTATTTTTTATCATTTTAAAAACTAAAGAACATATCAGAAAATTTTTTTTTAATTTTTAAATTATTTTTTATCATTTTAAAAACTAAAGAACATATCAGAATTTTTTTTTATTTTTAAATTATTTTTTATCATTTTAAAAACTAAAGAACATATAATTTTTTTTTTCTTAAATGCATATGAAGCTGGATGAGATAAGGTATTTTAACCCCCCGCCCTCGATACATTTTTCATCTTCTTCCTAAAAAGAATTACAGTTGTGCAAGTATGCTCGAACGCATGGATGTATATCTGCAACTAATCTCGGATTGTTTATAGGGGTGAGTTTGTGTGAACTAAAATGCGTACACTTGTAAGTACGTATGTATTTACATGTGTGTGTGGGTGTGTCATCCCAAACGGATACAGAGGAGAATTCCGCCTTCCCTCCACCAAACATAATCAAACACAAATAGATCCAATTTAAAAAAAAAAAAAATGAACCATTTTGGGTGTTGAGTGCCAAAGCGTGAAACCCAGGGTCACAAACCCACGTCCACACAACTGAATATGCTAGCTAGCTGTATCACTGATCACACAGGCGTGTCCGAATATTCCGATTTTTAACATCTATTCTCATCAGGCTTCCATTTGGTAAAAAGGCCTGCTAATCTACAATAGTCACATTACGAACAATATTGTCATTTTTGTTGTTTTTTTTTATCTGTCGAATTCATTTTATTATACACACACACACACAAACACACACACACACACACACACACACACACACATATATATATATATATATATATATATATATTACGTCAACTTAACGCTAACCCTTAACCCTAACCCTAAACCTTAACCCTTAACCCTAACCCTGCCTAACCCTAACCCTTAACACTTAACCCTAACCCTGCCTAACACTAACCCTAACCCTTAACCCTAACCCTACGTGTGGAAATATTGTTTTTATTATTGTGTTGACGGATTTAACCATTTTCTTTTGATTTCTTGATACAGTTGTTGCTACTCAATTCACTTTTCTACAATAAATCTGGAATTATTATAGGTTTCTATCTGAGAGCATTAAGAAACTTCAAACACTAATATAGATGTTGTATTTGCCGTATTGTCTGGTCGTTTGTAGACTCACCTCACTCGTTTTAGTACACTGCATATTTATATTTTCTCAAATCTCGTTGTCGCCGTAATTTTGCGTTAATTTGTCAGCATAAAAACAAGATGGCTTCCCCACGAGATTCTTTTTTGGTATGGACGTCCATGACATAAGTTTTTTTTTCAAACTACAACTAATAGCAGTAATATTTCTGAAGCAGGCATTAATTAATTAAGGCCGTAAATATCAGTTAACGATATGGATATAACAGCGTTTTCTAAATTCTTCCACTTGCTAAGGACATTTTGTTTTGTTATTATTAGTTACTATGTTTTAATAAATTCATTTCGTTTTTGCCATGAAAATGTCCACATTGGACGAAACGCGCCGGATAATATTACAGTTTTCTATTGTCTTTTATATTTATAAATATTGTCTTTTTCTACAAGTTAACTCTGAGAAATTTATACATATATATATATATATATATATATATATATATATATATATATATATATATATATATATATATATATATAACAGAGATTTGTACCCAAAGAACTGATATATATATAGCCTTAAACAAAACGGACGTCATACCTAAGGTACCTTTCGGCCAACACATTGTCAGTGTTAGCCAAAGGTACCTTAGACATGAGGTCCGTTTTGTTTCAGGATATATATATATATATATATATATATATATATATATATATATATATATATATATATATATATTCTTACCCTGTCCTAGACATTTAGTTCTACCTGGATTCTATCCTCTTGGGAATTTATATATATATATATATATATATATATATATATATATATATATATATATATATCGATGCACCACTAAGGTGCAAGAGGCTACTGGGAGTGGGGTGAAAGAGAGTTAATGTCCTCCTTACAATATAGAGTGTTTAAGAATGAGCCTACCTTGTGTAAGCATCAAAGTGTTACTAAATGATCGTCTGGTACGCCAAAACATTTGAACCGAAAATAGCGACAGATTCGCGGGAAGCAATCAGAAATTTGCTTGCGGCAAAGGTATTTTAAGTTTGAAAATAATTCTTTACTCACAAATCTTCATGAAACTTGTAATGATGTAGCATAGCAGATGAAGCCAGGTGCTTTATGGAGCTCTAAAAGAAACCAGCCATTTTTCCTGCATCTTTATCTTATATGAGTTCTGCTTGAATTTAGAAAGGAGCTTGAGTTTCAATAGACGTTTGGCTTTATTGAAGGTATATCATTGCAAGACATCAGCAGGTAATTCAGACGAGCAAAATTCATACTATTTGAAAGTGTAAGAGAATGAAAAGACGTAAGAAGGAAGCAGAAAACTAATCCTAAACAGGAAACAGAGGATCAATCCTATACTTTTGTTCGAAAGATATATAGAGTGGTGGGAAACCAATTTTTAATATATTGTATTTCCAACTAATGAATAAACATACTTTTTGCATAATTGACTGTACACAGACGTATAACTAAATATGCATAGAAAACAGAAGAAAATTGATGTAATATAAATAAATTCAATTTATACATTTTAATGGGTGAAAAAATATTCGTACATGAAAAAGATATTCCTAAAAGACAAAAAATCTTCATTTAATAATTAGAAGAGCCAATATTCACTACTATCAGGTCCTCCCATAAGTTCTATACAAATTTTGAGTAAAGAAAACAAGTGACCAAATGTTACATTTGATTACAGATTCAATCAACAATATATTTTTCCTGATTATCTATGACTTCCTTCCATCTATTAACAAGCTTACTAATTCAATTACTGTAAAATTCTTTTGGCTTTGATTCGAAGAACTCACAAATGTCAGTTTTAACATCTTCCTGTGTTACAAAAGCTGTTTCTTCCAAATGATTCCGTAAGCTACGAAACAAACGGTAGTCTGAAGGAGCAAGATCGGGAGAATAAGGTCGATGAGGAATTTTCTCCCAACTAAGTTCTTCGATTTCTTGTGACGTGATTCTTGCTGTGTGGGGTCGCGCATTGTCCTCATAAAACATCACCTCTTTTCGATTCACTAGAGCAGGTCTTTTTTTTCTCAAAGCTTGGTTCAAACTCTCTAATTGCTGACAGTATATTTGAGCATTAATTGTTGGATAAGTTTTCAAAGTGGATTATTCCTTGGCGATCCCACCAGATTGAAGAAGAACCTTTTGCCCATGAAGTTCCCTTCTCGTCTGTGGCTGGGGTCCTGCCCATTTATCAAGCCACTGTCTACGACTTTTAACATTTCGATAAAAGATCCATTTTTCGTTCGCCAGTCACAGGTCTATCCAAAAAAGATAAAACAAGTTGGCGAGAATGGAGAGAAGAGCAGATGTCAACTCGGGATTTGAGGTTGTTTTCAGACAATTCATGAGGCACCCATTTTCCAAGTTTAGGAACTTTCCAAGTTCTTGAAGATGATGAACAGTTGTATGGTTTGAACTGAGAACCATTGCCAATTCCTCAACTAATAAAGCAGGATTTTCTTCAAAATCTGCTTCAAGAAGCTTTTCATCAAACTCAACTGGACGTCCGGTTCGATCTTCATCTTCAAGGGTGAAATCTCCACCTCTGAATTTTGCAAACCATCTTCTGCATTTTCTTTCATTCACACATTCCTCTCCATAAACTGAGTGAATGTTTCTAGCCGCTTCGGTAGCTGAGTTTCCTTTCTTGAAATCATAAAGCATTATGTGCCTCAAATGATTCTTGGGTACTTGCATGTTAGCAGGGTTATAATCAAACAAAATTTAATTTTATTGTTCTCTGAAATAAAATTTGATCAGTTTAAATGCATCTAAACATGAAAATAATGTTCAGCTCCATTAGACATTATAAAATACTCTTTAAATTTCGTTCATTTTAACAAAAAGTTAAAATTCGGACAGAACTTATGGGATCACCTGATAAATCAATCAATTTTTTCTTGTATTTCTCATTTAATCATTTGCAAATTTTAGTTTGTATTTTTTTCCATTCTTCTTCGGATATGATCTTTAGCTCTCGATTGGATTTAAATTTTAAAAAGAACGCCACAGATTCTCGATTGGGCTAAAATCTGGGCATTGACTAAGCAATTTCAGGATATTTACATGATTTTCAACTATACGTAGATTTTGCAGTGTGCTTAGAATCATTATTGTGTTGGAAGATCCAACCAGGAAGAAATTAAAAATCTCCAAAAGAAATCATTAAATTTGCTTCCAAAATACTTTGGTATGCTAATCTACCATCTATTACTGATATGTTGCCAGAACCTTTTTGCAGAAAAAAAAAATCCTCCAAACCATGATGCTGCCACCACCATTTTCCCTATTGGAACTGTGTTCTTTCTTCCTTACATGATTTCTAGAATTCCGTCCACACAACTCAGTTTTAGTTTCCTCTGTCCATAATGCTCTTTCCCAATACGATTTTTTCCGTATCTGTATGTTCACGAACTAATTTCAAGCTGGCATTCCTTTGTCTTTTTAATAGGAATGTTGTTTTCTTATAAATTTCATTGTTTCTTGTCCGTTTAGAGAATTCTGATGTAATAAAATCATCCTGCAAATATTGACGAGTAACCATTGAATTTTGTTTAATTTGATGCATTAATCCTGAAGTAATCTTCCGTAGAGCAGCTGTTTTCTCTGGTTTTCTATAGAGTTTTTTTTTATAACTTGCAATGAATGAAATCATCGTAGTAAATGGAATATTGAGGTTGTCTGAGATTTTCCTGTAACTTTTACCTTTTTTCCAGAGCTTAACAATCAGTTCATTTTGCGAATTTGACAATTCTTTACCACTTGCCATGAGGATAACCTTCTTGCATGAATACCAATTACAGAATATTCTATTTTTAAACTTTTAAGGCCAAAATAACCCCTGATAACATTAGTGAAACACCTCTAGAATATTCCACTGCAATAATAAATACTTTTTTCACCCATTAAAATGGATAAATGGGATTTATTTCTATTATATCAATTTTTTTTTGTTTTCTTTGCATATTTAGTTATGCATCTGTGTACAGTTAATTATATGAAAAGTATGTTTATTCATTAGTTGGAAATACAATGAATTAAAATTTTTTATGTGTACGAATATTTGTTTCCCTTCCTCCCCACACACAACATACACACAACTCTAAAGAGTTGATGAATTTGATTTTTTTTAATTTGACTTATTTTTATTAATTAAAACATGATAGGGAAATAGAAATTTGCTTGATTGTGAAGTGGTTAAAGCTTGTCAGATCAAACAGTTGTTTCTACTGTAATAGGGTATGCAGGTTCAAATCCTGATAAAGGACACTTTTTTTTTAAAGAATTTTTCTCGAGGGTGTAGGCCAGTAGATGAAATAAATACTCATTAAAATGAAAAAAAATCAGTGTCTACTCAAATACAGGTATCCGCTAAAATGAAGTTTTGAAATAATATATATATATATATATATATATATATATATATATACACACACACACACACACACACACACACACACACAAATATTAAAATTAACCTTCCTCTCTACCAGGCGCTGATAACTCAGGGGTAAGATCTTCGGGTTTCAATCCCAACTTGAGGCAATCAGATGTCTATTTACACTGATGAGCTGTGATACAGTGAAACAGTCCGTCTGTGAATAACTATATATATATATATATATATATATATATATATATATATATATATATGTGTGTGTATATGTGTGTGTGTGTGTGTGTGTGTGTGTGTATCTATCCAGCTCTTATCTCAAATAACAACTTAAAAGAGACTGTTTGACCAACACAAGGAATGTTAAAAGATTCATGTTAAAAAGATAAAAAAAATAAAAAAACAAATGAAAACTACATTATTACTAAGTTCATTTTCTCCATCAAGACATTCATTTCTGTAGTTTAGTGCTATCAGCAAGCAGAAATATTTCTCCTCCCGATGATGGCCATTTTGGCCGAAACTAGTCGAGGAATCTAAATGGAATAATAATAAAAAAAAAACGAAAGAATATTAATCTACAACCCAGTGTGTCTGAAGATTTTAATTTTTTAATTTTTTTATTGTTCAAAATATATATATATATATATATATATATATATATATATATATATATATATATATATATATATATATATATATATATCCTGGTGTACCAGGACACTGCATTCAGATTTTCCAACAAGTGTGGTTCGTTCTACACAAGGCTTCAGCACTATGATCAAATGATATGTGTGGGTAGTCTGGCTGTTGTTTTGTTTTCTATGCAAATTTAGTTATGCATCTGTGTACAGTTCATTATATGAAAAGCCTGATTATTCGTTAGTTGGAAATACAAAAAATTAAAATTTTGTACATTTGTTTCCCTCCACATATCGTGGAAGAAAAAGGTGAGATGTAAAAGGTGTCAGAAAGAGTATTATGGACAGACAAACCCAAAATGGAGTTGTTTGGGCATAATTCTAGAAATCATGTAAGGAGGAAAGACAGTGATGCCTTCAAGCAAAAGAACGTAGTTCCAACAGTGAAATTTGGTGGGAGCAGCATCATGGTTTGGGGATGTTTTTCTACAAAGGATACTGGCAACATATCAGTAATAGATGGTAGAATGAATGCTGCAGCATATCAAAATATATTGAAAGCAAATTTAATGATTTCGGTTGAAAATCTTGAACTTCCTCCTGATTGGATCTTCCAACAAGATTGTGATCATAAGCGCACAGCAAAATCTACAAAGATTTTTCTACAAAGAAATGGCTTGCTGAAAATAATGTAAATATTTTGAAATGGCCAAGTCAGTCCCCAGATTTAAACCTAATTGAGAATCTGTGGCATTATTTGAAAATTCACATCCAATCGAAAGCTCTGACAAACACCCCGGATCTGGAGACCATATACAAAGAAGAATGGGACAAAATATTAGGTTGGTGCAAAAATAATGACGGTTTTTGACGCTAAAAAAAATACGTCAAAAACCGTCATTATTTTTGCACCAACCTTATAGAAAGAAAATGTGCAAATCATTAACTGAGAACTACAAGAGTTTGATTGCTATAGAAGTGAATAATAATGGCTATTCTAGAAAGTATTAACTGAAGATTATGTATTCTTTTTTGTATTGTACGAATACTTTTTTCACCCATTAAAATGAATAAATGGGATTTATTTCTATTATATCAATTTTTGTTTTTGCTTTTTATGCATATTTAGTTATTATGCATCTGTGAACAGTTAATTATATGAAAAACCTGATTATTCATTAGTTGGAAATACAATGAATTAAAATTTTGTATGTTTGTTTCCCTCCACCATATCGTGGAAGTAAAAGGTGAGATGAAAAAGGAGGCAGAAGGAGATGCCGGTCTCGGTGGGAGAATTTATTTAGAATTCGTTTTTCTACACGATACATGTCTCGAAAAAGGTTCAAGCGGATATCCGCTTCTTTTTCATTCATTTTAAACATCCTCTAAGCGTGTAGATCTACAGTCGTATTTAATTCCAAAACGTTATGCAGATTTCGTTCCGGTCTTTAAATATCCGTTCCTTTGTCAAGTACAGTTGAGCAGGTTTCTTTTCAAGTGATGTTATCGCCGCCATTACAGAGGGAGCTACTTGCTTTCTTATGAAGCGATATCGGAAAAGAAAATGGTGTCTATTTTCAAAGAGACAAAAGCGAATTTAACGCTCCCGATGTGTGGATCTATTCCGAGGCAAACAGATCTGGTGTTTTGCCATTGCTTCTTTTACATATATGTAAGGTAACGCCAGAAATGCTGTGTTGAGGATATCCATTAATAGAACATGACGAGAAAGATTAATTCATAGGAAGCTGGATATACAGGAAGAGAATGTGAAAGTAAGAAAGAAAGAAAGAAATAGATAGATAGATAGATAGATATGAACAAACTATGTTAGATTGGAATGGATTGCAATATATATATATATATATATATATATATATATATATATATAGATAGATAGATAGATAGATAGATAGATATGAACAAACTGTTATAGATGGCAATAATGTAAGGCAACACAAGAAATGCTATATTGAGGATATCCATAATAGAACCTGACAAAAGTGATGAATGCATACGAAGCTGGGTATTAAGGAAGAGACTGTGAAAGAAAGAAAGAAATAGATAGATAGATAGATAGATAGATAGATATTTGTAAATAGCCTAGCATATATATATATATATATATATATATATATATATATGTATATATATATATATATATATATATATATATATATATATATATAGATAGATAGATAGATAGATAGATAGATAGAGGGAAATAGCCTAGCCTAGCCTAGCATAGATAGATAGATAGATAGATGGATAGATAGATAGACAGAATACATAATGTGATAAAAAAGTATGTATATATGAAAACAGATAGATAAATAGATAGATAGAATACTTAATGTGATAAAAAGGTATGTATATATGAAAATAGATAGATAGATAGATAGCAAAGTAGAAAAAGTTTTCTTGTGAAGGGTTTCGTTCTTTAGGAATCCATCGCGCCACAAAATAAAAACTTTTCCACTTTGTGTTACATTTTCACAATATAGTTTTTGATATATAAAAATATATATTGTTATCTCATAGATAGATAGATAGATAGATAGATAGATAGATAGATAGATATACCTAACATAATATGACGGAACGATGAATGCATAGGTAAAGAGATATACGAGAACAAAATGAGATAGATAGGTGGGAATCGATTGAGATAGATAGATAGATAGATAGATAGATAGATAGATAGATAGATAGATAGATAGATAGATAGATAGATGGGAGTGAATCGAGATAGGTAGATAGAGAGATGGAATTGGATTGTGATAGATGAGAATGGATCGAGATAAATGGAAATGTATTGAGATAGATAGATAGATAGATAGATAGATAGATAGATAGATAGATAGATAGATATGAACAAACTGTTATAGATAGCAATTATGTAAGGCAACACAAGAAATGCTATATTGAGGATATCTATTAATAGAACCTAACAAAAAAGATGAATGCATACGAAGCAGGATATACAGGAAGAGATTGTGAAAGAAATAGATAGATAGATAGATAGATAGATAGATAGATAGATAGCGAAGTAGAAAAACTTTTCTTGTGAAGTGTATCGTTGTTTAGGACTTCATCGCGCCACAAAAAAACAGGTATGTATATATGAAAACAAATAGATAGATAGATAGATAGATAGATAGATAGATAGATAGACAGAATACATAATGTGATAAAAAGGTATGTATATATGAAAACAGATAGATAGATAGATAGATAGATAGAATACATAATGCGAAAAAAGGTATGTATATATGAAAATAGATAGATAGATAGATAGATAGATAGATAGAATACATAATGTGAAAAAAGGTATGTATATATGAAAATAGATAGATAGATAGATAGATAGATAGATAGATAGATAGAATACATAATGTGAAAAAAAGGTATGTATATATGAAAATAGATAGATAGATAGAAAGATAGAATACATAATGTGATAAAAAGGTATGTATATATGAAAACAGATAGATAGATAGATAGATAGATAGATAGATAGATAAAGTAATAATATTGTATGTATGTATGAAGATGGATAGCTATCGAGATGGATAGCTAGCTAGATAGATAGATAGATAGATATGATAGATGACAATGATGTAAGGCCAAAGCAGGAAATGCTATATTGTGTATATCCATTAATAGAACATGACACAAAAGATGGATGCATGCGAAGCTGGATATACAGGAATAGAATGTAAAAGCAAGAAAGATATAGATAGATAGATAGATAGATAGATAGATAGATAGATAGATAGATAGATAAGAATGGTTGGAGATAGCCAGCAACCGCTTGTGATAGCTAAATGTGATATGTCTGATATATAAATCTGAGAGTGATACGAGTTTTTTTCAAAAAAGATAATTTCTCTTCAAGCTTAATTTCAAATGTATTAATCAGAGTCGTATGTTTTTTGATAAATATAGATCACAAAATACACAGACCGCCCGCATAACATTTCATAGTGTTATCTTCTCTTTCCTATGTATAATCCTCTTTCAAAATGCTTGTCTCTCTGGGCACAAATAGGAACACTTCATCATACTAGAATTCTTTTTCTAAAGAGAAAATTTTGCGTACATTTACAAGCAGTGAGTGATGTTTAGGTTGCATTTGTAACCTTAGGGACGAGATATATCACTAGAATTCTTGGTGATCTTAGAGCGAAGGTAGAATGCTGGTCTTAGTGGTAGGCTCCACGCGAATGGCGAGAAGGCGAAACAGGCTGGTGCACGCATTACTGCCGTGAAAAGTATGACTATTGCAGAATCTCTCTGAATGACTCCACGTGAGCCACAGGACCGCCTGCAAAGGTCAGTTCAAATGGTTTTCAAATAAAGTGGAGAGGCTCCATGAAAACGAACAGTTGGTGATTGCTGGCTAAAAGCTTCTGGGAATAAGACATCAGAGGAAACTGATTGTTCAATGCTGATGTTGTGAAAGAGGTAATTCGTGTATTGCTGAGAAAATCGCCAAGAAGCTCCTGCTAGGCGGATATAGCTGCCCTATTTCAAAGATAGCCTACCATGATTGGTACAAAAAAGATGGCATTTGTGTGGAGGATGAGAATTGGAATCCAAAGGCATTCCTTGTTTCCTTTACGTATCTACCTTTAACATAAATCCTTTTAACGACACCTCTCTCTCTCGCTGTATGAACAATTCATTCATTCATCTATCTATCTATCTATCTATCTATCTATCTATCTATTTAAGATCCATTTCAGTCTATTCTAATGTATTCCTGTCTATCTATCTATCTATCTATCTATCTATCTATCTATCTATCTATCTATCTAAGATCCATTTCAGTCTATTGTAATGTATTCCTGTCTATCTATCTATCTATCTATCTATCTATCTATCTCTCTCTATATATATATACATATGAAGAAAAATATACGGAAAAACAAACAAAAATCCTTATATGCAATTATGCTGTTTTAATGTATATAATATGTCAACGTCGGACGTTTCGGTCTAATAAACCATCTTCAGGACATATTCATAAAATATACTTAACATTATCAATTCAACATGACAAATATGTCCTGAAGATGGTTTATTAGACCGAAACGCCTGACGTTGATATTATATTAACATTAAGACAGCATAATTGCATATAAGGATTTTTATTTGTTTTTTCCGTATATTTTTCTTCATACTGTCGGATCTATATCCATATATTTGCTTACATATATATATATATATATATATATATATATATATATATATATATATATATATATATATAGCGAGAGAGAGATGCCAAAGATAGTACGAAGCCAAAAATGCTGACGGGCAATGGGATATTGAGAGAAAAGACATTTAAGGCAAGCGGTTTTTGCAATAAAGTGCACGAATTCAAAATTAGTAGAAAACTTTGTCACAAATATAAGCAGTAAATTACTGATATCCGATGCAGAATGGAGAGACAGGCCCGCCTACGAAACTCTGTAGTCGATCTGCTGAAGTCAGCTGTGACAAACTTTTACTCTCTTTAATCATATATATATATATATATATATATATATATATATATATATATATATATATATATACAAAAATTGGACGTAAAATAGCTAGATATAGAATAAAAAACATCATTACGTTACTCAAAAATCGAAAATCAAATAGAATAAATAAAAATTTACAAAATAAAAATAAGTAAATAAACAAAGAAAATATTAATCCTGTTAAATAAATAAATGAACCAATTAACAAATCGTCCTCGCTAAAATAACCGTTAAAACTAATAAAAATAAGCATAAATAAGCAAAAACAGGTACAAATAATCAATCCAAATAAATAAATAAATTAAAAACTGTCCACCCGTCAAAATAACAGAATAGACTAGGGCAAGCAATTTAAACATTGGACGAATAAGTAGCTTTAATTATCTTCTCAGACCAAAACAAACTATTAAATAGGTGACCTAAGCAAATCCCACCTCAAATTTTTACTACATTAATAAAACATCAAAAAACGAAAGGAATAAATATTACAAAATGAAAAAACAAGCAAAATAAATTAACCCAAATAAATAAATAGCAAGCCACTCCCACAAAATTAACCGCCAGAATAGATTACCCACAATGCACCACTGACCGACATATATAAATAGCTGAGGAAATATCCAGAATTCGCGGTCTGGCGATTGTGTCTAGCATGAAACAGCCTGTCGCCTCTGAATGTTGATTAAATGTTCACTTTTATATTTATATTTACATACGCTCTATCTCTGATATTGAGCACAAAAATAAATATAGCACAACTTAAAACTATATTTCTATATATATCAGATAATAACAAATAGATTATAATTCCACTGTCTGTAGAATTTTAAATGGTTTCATTGTATTCACTGGTTTCTTAAAGAAGCCTTTTAGATTTTGAGTACAGAAATTACAATTAAATATATATATATATATATATATACATATATATATATATATATATATATATATATATATATATATATATATATATATATATGACAAATTGGGAAAAGCCTTTTCGTGTGATAAGTCGTTTAAGAATATGTTATTATAATCATAATGCTCTGTAGTTTATATTGAACTCTCTCTGGAATAATATTCACCTTGGAATTATCCCTACTAGTAAAAAATTAGTAATATATATGTAGTAGTATATATATGTATATATTGTAATTGACATCTTTGATGATGGCTTATGTAAGCCGAAAGCTTAGATTGTATTAAAAAAATATGGATCAATATTGTCAATTTCTTTCTTCGCTCATTATAATGTTATAAAACTTATCAGATGTTACGAAAAAACTTGTCTATAATATTTAATGAATATATATATATATATATATATATATATATATATATATATATATATATGCACGCGCGCGCGCGTTTGTGTGTGTGTGTATTTAAGCAGAAATTTTTCGTTGATACATGTTTCATTAAATAATATCGACAAATGTCTATTTATTTTAAGTAAATTCTTTTCATATCGTCTGATGAGCTTAATAACATTATCATTAAAAGTAGAAAGAACATCACAATATTGATACATATTTTTTAATCCAATCTAAACTTTCGGCCCACATGAGGCATTATCAAAGATAAAAATTACATTACAATATATTAAGCAATACACGGGCAAAACAATAATGATAGTCTGTTTTTGTTTGCATGGAAGATTTTCAAGCAACGACAAACTCGTACATATAAGACGTTGGAAGGGCATATATATATATATATATATATATATATATATATATATATATATATATATATATATATATATATATATATGAAACAATCCGAAAGAGCCAGTTAAACCTACCTAGGTTTCCCCCAACGGTAAGTTTTACCCTGAAGAACCGTTTAGGTGAAATCTATGTAGGTTTGCCTGGCTCGTTAGGATTGTTTTAGTTTTTGGTCTACTTAGTGCATTGAGCATTTTATTTTGAGTCTTTTACTCGTTTTGGGTTTTCTTTCTTTGAACTTGGAGCTCAAGCACTTGACGAGAGGATTCGTACAATGTTATGTTCTTATGACTGTTTTTTGTTTGTTTTTTTTGTTTCCAATTTTTCCCCGGACATCAATATATCATATTACAAGTTGAGCCAACCGAGGTTTTTCAAATATATATATATATATATATTTATATATATATATATTTATATATATATATATATATATATATATATATATGTGTGTGTGTGTGTGTGTGTGTGTGTGTGTGTAAAGAACATAGCTACATACAGTCTTGACAACGAAATAGGATTACAGTAGTGTATGTAAGTATGCTCGAACGCATGTCTGTGTACCGGCGCCTAATCTCGGATCGTTTAGATGGGTGTGTTTTTATGAAATAAAATGCGTACAACTGTATGCATGTATGTATGTATGTGTGTGTCTGTGTGCGTGTGAGAGAGAGACACGGAGACAGAGGAAGAGAGAGACAGAGGAAGAGAGAGACAGAGGGAGAGAGGCAGAGAGAGAAAGAGAGTGTGTCATCCCAAAAAGGATACAGAGAAAAAATCCCGCCTCCCATCAGCAAATATAACCAAAGACAAACAAGAATAAACAGATTCAATTTTTAAAAAATGAACGAGTTTGATGGTCGCAAAAGGGTGAAACCCAGGGTCAGAAACTCATATCATTACATCTGAAAATGTTAGCTCTATGAGGACTTACCAATAATGCGCATATAAAATAATATATATATATATATATATATATATATATATATATATATATATATGAAGAAAAATATACGGAAAAACAAACAAAAATCCTTATATGCAATTATTCTGTTTTAATGTTAATATGATGTCAACGCCGGACGTTTCGGTCTAATAAATCATCTTCAGGACATATTCATAAAATATAATTAACATTATCAATTCAACATGACAAAGACGATGGACATAAGAACAAGACTTATCCAAACAGATAACTAAAGGTTTTATATGATCAGCGTTCCGTTTAAACATGGTCACGTTGTCCTAAAATTGAGTATTTTGAATGAAAAATGAAAAATGAAAAGAATTCTATTTTGATCTAAAATTTATATGTACGCTTGTCGAGCATTAATCTCGCTAGAAAAGGGGACGTACTAAAGAAGTCAGGTCTAGTATTCACCGTGCGTGAGATGGATATTATGTCTGCTTCATAAATCCTCCTATGATTTTTATTATGAAAATATTTTAAAATCTTCACGGAATCAAAATCCAAATTATATATATGTGTGTGTGTGTGTTAGTGTGTGTGTACTAATATATATGTGTGTGTTTGTGTGGGTGTTAGTGTGTGTGTACTAATATATATATATGTGTGTGTGTGAGTGTGAGTGAGTGTGTGTGTGAAGCGGAAACCCTATGTGAATAAACATGAACAGAAATCTAGTCTTTACTCAACCGTTTCGTCTACCGTCTATAAATAAATACACGTTGTGAAATAATGTACTGTACTTGCTTTGCTAATGTCGCTTACGGTACGAAACGCGTATTCGTTTATATATATATATATATATATATATATATATATATATATATATATATATATATAGAGAGAGAGAGAGAGAGAGAGAGAGAAAACTTATCTTAACAGACGTACGCTTTTCCTGCTCTCGTGAAATTTATCAAAGCAAATGTCAGAGGAAGAAATCTGTCGGTTAAGATTTCATTTTCTCCTTGTTCATATTGTCCTTTTACACATATTTTTAGTGATATCTGGAATTCAGCACACACGCACACATATATATATATATGTACACACACATACACACACACACACATACACGCTCACACACACACACATATATATATAAGTGAAAATAAAGGGAAATAAATAAAAATATAATATAAATATTTTTTCTTCTTCTATGTGCCATGTCAGGACGTTAGCGAACATGGCTCTCCACAATTTAAAAAATGTTGTTTTTTTTTGCCATCTTCCCCTAGCCCTGTACTGCGATTCATTCACTGACGCTCGTCCGGTATGTGATGCGTTGCTTTTCTCTGTCTTTTTTACATTCAGTTTGTTCTGTGAGTATCAGGACATCTTTCCTCATTACATGCACTAGAACCGTTTCTTTCTGGTGTAGAAATGACGTTTCTACTGTCATACACACACACACACACACACGCATATATATATATATATATATATATATATATATATATATATATATATATATATATATATATATATGTATATAGGGTGACCTCAGCTGCGATACTGTGAGTTTCATTTTGAATTCTCTGTTTTAACTCATCCAGAGTTCTTGGTCGAGTTGTCTAAACACAGTATCCCAGCTGAGATGTTGCAGCAGTCAATGAGGAATCTCAACAGCAGATTTCAAGAATGAATTCGTACAGGAGGACGCCATCTACAGGACGTATTTAAAAAAAATAAAAATTCCATCATTAAATGGCATAGTTTTAAGTTTTCAATTACTATGAATAAAATATTTTTCTTCCGTTACTCTTGGTTTTATTGGCTTGTTAAAAAGTTCCCGTTTTTTTGGGCCACCCTGTATACACATACACACACGCACGCACACACACACACACACACACACACACACACACAC
The DNA here is from genome assembly GCA_963932145.1 of Acanthosepion lycidas. NCBI lineage: Eukaryota > Metazoa > Mollusca > Cephalopoda > Sepiida > Sepiidae > Acanthosepion > Acanthosepion lycidas. The sequence goes on along the minus strand of OZ010608.1, from coordinate 46,826,259 downwards.
ACACACACATATATATATATATATATATATATATATATATATATATATATATAGGGATTATCAAAAATACTTTTACAAACTTTTGTGCGGGTTACTCACAACAAAATAAGTACAAAAGTCGATATAAACAAATGTCCGCACATCCATCGTTTTTACGTTATTAAATTTCAAGAATGTTTACGGTAAATGGCATTCTGTGTTGCCATATAGACTAGTCTGTCTTCAACGTTTAATGTGTGTAGTAGTGAGATAACTGTGAAGTTTTACGTTTAAAATGGTAGGATATTCCTATTGTGAGCAGCCAGATATGATCTTTACGTATGGGTGAATGGTAATGGACGCGAGGCTGTACGGGTGTATCAGCTTGAGTTTCCAGACCGAAGGCAGCAGAGTTATCCAACCTTTTGCTACTGTTTATTGTCGCGTTGCTGAGACATGATTCGTGGCGCCACAAACTATGTTAATTAGTATTTTACGATAGTAACTTCGATTGTACATTTGATATCGTCTATCGTAATCCTTAACCCTAGAATACTAACCATCAATTAAAGTTGAACCAATACTAACCATGAGTATATCACACCCGATTTTAAAAATATCAAAAAAAATATTAAATATAAATCTTCATTTGAAATATTTTACATGCAGGCAGTTCAAACTTTGTACTTTGAGTTAACATTAATAGGAACTGAAAAACTTATTATTTAGGTAAGAAAATCAGGTACTGAAATTTGTAATTAAAAATAGGACAATTTGCGCTGGGTACTATGGGTACCCATGGTTAGTGGTCTAGGGTTAAAAATAATAATTTATAAACGAAGGATTTACGGACATATGCATATATGGACTTTTGTCCTTGCTTTCGCGTGAGGAACACGCCATCAAAGTTTGTAAAAGTATTGTTGGATTTTTTCTTGGATTGTGCATTTAATGAAGTCTATCATAAACTTTAAATTTAATAATTAAAAAACGAAGGATTTGCGGACATCTGTCTATATAGAGTTATCCACTTATTGGGTATACTTAGCTGGAGGAGAAGAGGTAGATTCATACCTAATAAGAATTTGATAAACAAACAAATAATTAAAATGTGGATAAGCAAGAGGTTCAGATAGAGAGAAAGTCACGGAATGAAGATCATTTACTATTTTAGACGGAGATGGTAGGACAAAGAAAACTGTTAAATCTGACAATTCCGCGAAAATGCACGAAGCATGGCCTCGAAGAATGGACAGGTAACACACCCATTAGACTGTGCCCCGCCTGATCTCAACCTCGCTTGTTTATAACGAGGTTGAGTTACAACTCGAGATAAAATCTGCTGGAAATTATTCTAGCTGAAGGGTCATTTTTAAAAGTCTAGCGTTTAACGTGAAGGAACTGCATCTTTTAAACGAACTTGGTATCTGGTCTGAACTGCAACACAACACATATAAACATTTGACATTCATTGACCGAGCAGCCAGTACTGATTTCTCAGGAAAACAGGTTTCTCTTTTCCAATAGCTGTTATCGCTATTTCTACGATTTATGCAAGTTCCTTAACCTTCTATCTGAAATGATGTAGAATGTTAGCTTCTTGATTATTTCATAATTTCCTCTTCGAGTTACGCGTGCTATCCATTTCAGTTGTTGCTGCTGCTGGTATTTTTAAAGCGTACCTTAAAGAAGGGTCTTAATGGAACGACCAAATATAGGAAGATGAAGGGGTCGGTTTGAAATTCTAACGTGCATCACCTGAACAAGGCCGGAGAATACAACGACCAAAACGTCGTGAATATTATAATAAAGTTGAAGACAACAGTCCAATGTAAGTAGTGTAAATAGTTACAATACCTCATCTCATAAATATAGACAGCTGACGCTCTAGAGTTTAAATAACTTTGGGGTGAGTAGTCCAACTATTCCATTTATTTATAATCTGTGAATTGCTGACCTCTGGGGGAGATAAATATGCGTTGCGTTGCCATCTTTACTGTTTTGAATTCAGAGTTGTTATTCTCCGAGACTAGATTCCACCAAAGATTAGGCTGTTTAATTTATTGCTAGGGGATAAATGTTTGCATGCCTTCTGCAAAGATAATTCTGCGAAAGTGAAATAAACTGTCTAAGCTGATATTTGAACGTCACGATAATTGCCTCGAGATATTACTGGAGCGAAAATTCTTTTATAGTGCTTCAATCGAAAATTCAAGAGACTGACAGAGTATTTGGATACTTGTTGTCACTTGATCTCAAGTAAATTACAAGGACTACCAGCCTAGAATCGTCCAAACGCAAGGAGCGGTCTCAAACTCGTTTGCCGAAGCACCAGAAGTGGAGAATATGTAAGGGACGGGTAACTTTTTTTTGTATCCTTACGTTCACTATACAAGGCTCGAGAGATGCTAAAAGTAGGGGTTTTCTGTTTAAACAGTTATAACAAATGAAGGATGATTAATGAGTACAAATTACGAAGGATCGAGTGGAAATAAAAGAATGATCCGTGACTTGATTGATTGATTGCGTCATTTTCTATGGCTTATAAATCATTTTACTAATTGACTAATTAACCCATAGTCGGGGGAGACTAGTCCACAACAATACTTTTCTCAAAGATATTGTTGTGGAGTAGCTGAACACCTCCACAAGATGGACTAGTCTAAGACTATTTAAACACTAACATCTCTTACTGAACGAGGAGAGTTAACAAGTACAGTTAACTCTGCTTGTCGGCTCTCTGCCTTCGAGAACCCAGACAAGGCGATGCCGAATGGCAGAGTCTTGTCTGGGGAGGTAGATAGCTACCCTCCCCGTGTATACAGGGTCTACGGGAAATTTTTGCCCTATCCTACGGGCTCGGAATTCTCCACGTAAAAATAAACGGGCTTGTGCTACATCTCATCTTGTTGGGAAGTCCTGGGTAAATATTTAGGAGAACAATTAGATTTCGTTAAAGATTTGCTAGTCGATCTCTCTGCATTCGGTGATAGAGGAAACCAGATGAGGCTATGTCTACGGGAAAAGTCTCGTCTGGTGAGGTAGACAGCTGCTCGATCCCGTGTATACGGGGAAATTTTGCCCGAGCGTACGCGCTCGGAAAACCCCACGTTAAAAATCGACTTGTGTTGCATCACCCCTTGTGGGTAAGTCTCAAGTAAATACCTAGGAGTTTTTATTTTCTATATGCGTGTCAACCTTTCCTATTTACGACACAAGTATTTCGGCGTAATGAGCCCAACAGGAACTCGACTTTCAAATTAACTATTGCGAGCCATTATCCATTACACCAACCTCATATCCAAGCTTACAGCTCCTTGTATTCCCAAGCGATCACAGAGGTCTCGATACTGACCAGGCTCTCAGTTGCTTAACTTCAGTGATCGTAACGTAACCGCTGTTTCAACCGCCGTGGGTAAGACAATAAACTACATCTAGCAGCAAGGCCTCTGATCAGGAGTTTTTGAGGAGGGTGGAACCACATCTTCATTGCTCGTAGCACCGGTTATGGTCCCAGCTATAGGCAAATAGTTAACTATTACCAGCAATACTTTTTTGAAAAAAAATATTATCAACAATACAATTTTGAAAGAAATTATTACCAAAAATAGATTTTTGACAAAACAAAATATTAACAGCAATAAAAAATGTTGTCGGCATTAAATAACCCATTGTGATTGATATGCCGTAAAACAAAATAAACCAAACCAATCTAAACCAAAGAATACATATTCTATTCATACGAATCTATCCTAAAAATGTTGTCGGCATTAAATAACCCATTGTGGTTGATATGCCGTAAAACAAAATAAACCAAACCAATCTAAACCAAAGAATACATATTCTATTCATACGAATCTATCCTAAAAATGTTGTCGGCATTAAATAACCCATTGAGGTTGATATGCCGTAAAACAAAATAAACCAAACCAATCTAAACCAAAGAATACATATTCTATTCATACGAATCTATCCTAAAAATGTTGTCGGCATTAAATAACCCATTGAGGTTGATATGCCGTAAAACAAAATAAACCAAACCAATCTAAACCAAAGAATACATATTCTATTCATACGAATCTATCCTAAAAATGTTGTCGGCATTAAATAACCCATTGAGGTTGATATGCCGTAAAACAAAATAAACCAAACCAATCTAAACCAAAGAATACATATTCTATTCATACGAATCTATCCTAAAAATGTTGTCGGCATTAAATAACGCATTGAGGTTGATATGCCGTAAAACAAAATAAACCAAACCAATCTAAACCAAAGAATACATATTCTATTCATACGAATATATCCTAAAAATGTGGTCGGCATTAAATAACCCATTGAGGTTGATATGCTGTAAAACAAAATAAACCAAACCAATCTAAACCGGTGTTTCAATGCGAAATGGCTCGAAAGTTGAATAGGTTAAGATTGAAGTGTTCAGAGAAGCACTCATTTAAGAATCTGCTCCAAAAAAAGTGGCAAGCGTTAAGAAAAAGAAGCTGAGTGTTTCTTTCTTATATTTGGAACACAGGGGAAACATGGCTGATTTGAATCCGTGGAACGAGCAGGGTGTATCATAACTGTAAAAAACCGAACTGGTGGAACCAAAGAATAGGATTTATCTGAAAATTTGACATGCGAATAAAGATGAGTAGCGATAAACTTACGAAATTTTCTCTGTAGGAAATATGCCGACATCGTAGAAAAATGGTTTCGATATCTAATTCGGTAATCATTACGCTTCTAACTAGAAAACAATTTAACACCAGAGAAAAAAAAATAACGTTACAAATCATGTGGGTTGTGTTGATGGATCTCATGAGATGTGAACCGCCACTGGCTTATAAATTATCGAAATATTTTCTTCTATTGAGGTTGAATAGAGGAACTCGTCAGAGTGAGAAATTTTGGTTGTGCTTACAAATGAGTTTATGTCTAAAATGTGACGTTTGATTCTTGAGTCTATAGATGGTAATCTTTATACTGGAGTCTATAAGTAGAGACAGTTACCGTTTATAGTCTGTAGGGAAAATTGCTCGGGTTTATATTTGGATCTATAGGTAAACATTATTCGGGTTGATACTTGATTCTGTAGATAAATATCGGTCAAGTTTATACTGGATTCTCTAGGTAAACATTGATCGTGTTTATATTGGGGTCTGTACGTAAATGATGTTAAGAATTATACTCGTATCTATAGGTAAATATTAATCGTGTTTATATGGGATTCTGTACCTAAATGATGTTAAGAATTATACTCGTATCTATAGGTAAATATTCGTTGGTTTTATACTTTAATATCTAAGTAATGGTCGGGTTTATGCGTGTTTCTATAAGAAGATTATTCTTCATCCACAAGGTCGAGTAAAAGTATTTAATTTCTAGAAAATGAGAATTGTGCAGCTTAAGCCCAGAGACGACAGCGATATTCCTGTATATTATTTTTCTCATACATTTCAGACGGTAGCAAGGTTCTTAGCGATAACAGCCGAATTATTGGAATGCGAAGATATAAATGGCGAGGTATGAAAAATAACTCAGATGGTCTCGCAAATATCTTAGTAAGAAAGAAACAATAAAAGAAGAAATGATAAAAAAAACCCAGATAAGATAAGCATACTTTGAATAATTCCGATTTTATCTTTATATATATATATATATATATATATATATATATATATATGATAACAAAGAATACATAGGACATATATATCAATCTAACACATTTCACTTTTATTGAAGCTTTGTAAGCGATTGAAAGAAAGCAGACAAAAAAGTCACGTCAATTTTTTTTCGGTCAGTTTCCATTGGTCGGTCTCGTAACATGTGTATTAAAATTGTAGATAATTCTATATGTATGCAAGTTTGTGAAGATTCTTGTATGTCTAAGCGGGCGGATTATACGTGACTGACCATTGAGAACTGATACAACAGAAAATTGAACGTTGAGTCTTTAATTTTGTTTAGAACGAAATCGTCGATTACGTTATTTATTTCTTAAGTTCTTTGGAATCAAATCGTAATTAGATGCATCCAAATTATATATGAAAATTGATATTTTTCTCCCTTCAATATATACAAAATCCCGCCAGTAAAAATTAATGTGTAATTAGCTATCAAAGCGAATGTCCACATCTCTTTGAAACATGGGTTATCAGCAACATGATTAACCATGCGAAAGTGATTTCCACTTCGAACACATTGTTTTATAAAGAATTAACCAACATAAGAAAAAAAAAAACACTTAAATAATTTCCCGACACATGTTGATGTACGGAAAAAATAATAATAATCGACTCTCTTTGTTGCTTTTCTGACAGCTTAATTGACTCAGTTATGAAAGTTTGTGCGATAATCTTAAGTGGCATTTAAGACCCACTAGTTATTTACAAAAGAGGTCATATATGAAGCAAGTGTGAGGATTGGGAGATGAGATCACTGTTAGATTAGCTGACCTTTTAGATCTTGCTCCAGCTTCTTGAAGATGATTCAGACAAGCAGATTGAAAACTGCCGTGTCCGCTAAAACACGTTGATCCTTGCTCTCACTTCTTGAAGATGATTCAGACAAGCAGATTGAAAACTGCTGATTCCACTAAAACACGTTGATCTTCATTCTACCCGATATGCTGCCCAAATATACAGGGTGTTCCAAATGTCGCATTACAACTGATTATCTTGTAAATTTTATCTTTATTTACTAGATGGAATCATGTTTCTGTATGTGATAATATATTGTTAAGTAATTTTATTATTTGAATTATGGTAGATGAAGTCATGCAAATTTTCTCCCGTTGCTATTTCACAAGTGTATTATATTTTCTGGCATTTGTTGCGTAACATGAGCTCTGTTACAGTGAAACAGTCAGTCCGGAGATGACAATATATATATATATATATATATATATATATATATAATCCTATTTTAGATTAATGCTGTGAACGTTGGAATTTATATATTACTTTCGTTCTCATCGCATATATATATATATATATATATATATATATATATAAAGAAATATAGTCTTAAGATGTGCTATAGTTATGGGATAAAGTGCTCAATATCAGAAACAGAGCATGTGTAAATATAAAAGTGAACATTGAAGTCAACACTTAGAGGCGACAGGCTGTTTCATGCGAGATGCAATCTTCAGGCCTGATCTAGCATGAAACAGACTGTCGTTTCTAAGTGTTGACTTGTATATTTATATAGTCATCCATATTCTGCCTATATATATTCTAAGACATTTTTTATGTTTAACGTTCTTTTTATAGATACAAGTATTTAAGTAAATGCTCTGTTTATAATAAACAGTATTAAATAACATTTACCGGCCTGAATGTCCGAGAAATTTTCATAGAAAATATTCGTCCTTTGACAGGATTCGAACCTGCATCCTATACGGAACCGTCATTTACGCTGACGTGCCTTAACCGACTCTGCCACAAAGGAGCGTTCGGTAGGCAAGGTCGAATTTACTGCTTATAAACTTCAATCTTCCATGAATCTCGTACATTCATAAATGCTCATGGCGTATCAAATGTAAACAAATGACGTCATACATTAAGAAATGGACAAAGTCCGACAATTTATTTATTAAAGACATTTTTATGTTTAACGTTCTTTTTATAGATACAAGTATTTAAGTAAATGCTCTGTTTATAATAAACAGTATTAAATAACATTTACCGGCCTGAATGTCAGAGAAATTTTCATAGAAAATATTCGTCCTCCGACAGGATTCGAAACTGTATCCTATACGGAACTGTCATATAACCTGACGTGCCTTTTAACCGATTCGGCTACAGAAGATCGTTCGGTTAGCAAGGTCAAATTTACTGCTTTTTAACTTCAATCGGAGGACGAATATTTTCTATGAAAATTTCTCAGACATTCAGGCGGGTGAATGTTTAATACTGTTTATAATAAACGGAGCATTTACTTAAATACTTGTATATATAAAAAAAATGTATAAACATAAAAATGTCTTAAAATAATGTGACATATATATATATATATATATATATATATATATATATATATATATATATATATATATATATATATATATATGTATAGTCATCCATAGAGAGACTGTTTCGCTGTATCACAGCACATCAGTGTGACTAGGCATCCGATTTCTTATAAACACACACATGGACACACACACACACATACACACACACACACATACACATATATATATATATATGTATATATAAA
>OZ010608.1:46803057-46813057 GCA_963932145.1 Acanthosepion lycidas | reverse complement strand
TTGAGGAAATGGATGGCGGAAAAGGGTTTCGGAGAGATAAAAGAAAACCAAATTTATTAAGAAACATCAGGAAATTTAAGAGAGCCCTCATCGTCGACGCTATGAAGAGACACAATAAAAAATAGTAATAATTTTTTATTCTTGATTCACAGAACCAATTCTTGCTAACTTAAATTACCAAGCACACATGCTGATAAATAGTATTAAACCGAAATGCGAATTCTGTTGTGATAAATATCTAACAACAACTGACCATCTTGTTGCACGGTATTGGCACCCAAGGAATATAAAACCCTGCATGACAGATTGGGAAAATATCTGTACTGGAAAATATGCAACATTTACGGAAAGAAAACTAAAGGAATCTAGTACGAACAGCATCCAGATCCGGTTACAGACATAGGACATACAACAATTTTAAGGGACTTTACAATACACATAGAAAGACAATCAAAGTTAATCACCCAGACATCGCGATGAAAAACCACAAAAAAAGAATGTGCTTTCTTATTGACATGGCGGTCCTTGTAATATATCTTTGAAGGTCTTAAAAGAACTATCAAAATGAGAGGGATCTTGAAGTGGAAATCACAAAAATATGGCGCATGTGGACACCAATAATTCCGGCTGTAGTCGGGGCCCTCAGTTTGATCGGAAAATATTCCGATAGACTCCCTGAGACAATCCCTGCGAACTCATACCATAATCATACAAAAAATTGTAATCATAAGTGTTGAGGGGTCCTCCCCTTTTTACACAAATGGACTCACCCAGTATATACATATACTACTGCAACGTGAAGACCCGAGAGACGAGAAGAAAGCAACATAGGTTGAAGGTAACAGACAGACAGAACGAACGTAGCCAGCAAGAGTCACAGCGAGCGAGCACGGAGACTCAATAAGAAGTCATAGGGTGATACGTCGATACCAAAGACTGTATATATATATATTCTGCTACTAACTTGTATTCCTGGAACTACTAACCTGTTTTACCAGTTTGTATTATTACGTTAATACATTATTCTCATATATTCATTCCTGGCGTTTGTTATTTATTGGTAGCGCATTTCATCCCGGAATACACAACAATATGTACAGCTCACACACTATGAAAAGCTTCATCCGTGTCAAAATATGTGTGATTTTAGCTTTTTTTATTAAAAAATTTATAAAAATGATCATTGGAAAATGTCATTTCTGACCATAGATCTCTGGTTGGGACCAGAATGGAAAAGTGTATACAATAGAGATCAAAGGAAATAATAATAATAATAATAATAATAATAATAATAATAATAATAATAATAAAGGTTCTGCGGAAAATATGAAAGTGTCGAATATATTATCTCAGGATGTCCGGAACTAGAAAGAATGATTATACCCACAGACATAACAAGGTAGAGACATATGTGCACTGGAAGATAAAACACAAATTCGAAATCACTGAGAGATAGTATGACCAACAGCCACACACAGTTACACTAAAATATGTAACTATCCTCTGGGACATGCCAATTCAAACTGACAGCGAAATAAAAGACAACACACCAGATATAATAATAAAAGACAAGGAATTCAGGAAGTGTATCCTAATTGACATAGCAGTGCCCATCTGAGAGAAACACCGCCATCAAAATAATGGAGAAATTGACCAAATACTAGGACCTGGAAATCGAGAATAACAGGATGTGGGGAATGAAAACTGAAAGTGTACCAATAGTAATCGGAGCACTGGAACTCGTGAGAAAAGGAATGGACAATTTTAGTAACAGTGTCTCAGCTAACATCAACATACAAGTTGTGCAGTAGATCGGCCTACTAGGAACATCCGATATACTAAGAAAAGTGCTATCAATTAAATATCAATTTTCCTTTATGGCCTAAATACCGTAGTCTAGGCCCGGCTTTACAGGACACAATGCAGGCAACAACATACAAAAATAATAATAATAATAATAATAATAATAATAATAATAATAATAATAATAACCTTTTAGTTAGAGCACACTCTTTAATTATTTTTGCTTGAATTTTTCGGGGTACAGTGCGATATATGAACTGCAAAATAGTCAGCATAATATTTTAACTGACATAAAGACGTTTACTTTTCAAATTTTACATTTATTAGGAATAAATATTTAAATGTAAAAAAGGACGGTCATAAATTTACTAGTGTTGGAAAAAAAATGTCCAAGTTTTGTTTAATTTAAATTGGGCCACACGATTTGTGATTTCATCGAGGAACCACATAAAATATTTAAAATATTTCCATTTGTTACTGTCCCAAATAAAAGAATCTCTCAAAATTAAATTCGGTATTTATTGACCAAACAGCTAATGCTACTTCTGATTAAAATTTATCAAATTTTTCGATTAAAAAAAAAAAAAAGAAAAAAAAAAAGAAAAAAAAAAAGAAAAAAAAAAGAAAAAAAAGCTTTCAAGAAAATAGGTTTCTCAAGGTCACTGTATGGTATAAATGTTTTCATTATTGATAAGGCTTTCTGGAGTGCCATAGAAATGCGATAATAACAACAAAAATTCCATTATGCGCTCTGGTAAAAACATGTGATAATGACATCAACAATTGCAATATGAGCACCGGTAAAAAATAAATCCTGAAGACATTAGGTTCACAATACCCAGACATTCATACATATAGGACAGTGGATAAAAGAGTGAGTCAGATTCGGTGACATGACCCAAAGAGTGTGAGTTCAATACTTGGTTAAGGCGGTTGAGAACTAGGAGAGGATGATTAACCAGAGATAACGGATAACTGACATCCATTAGACACAACACGTATTACTAGAACAGTCTACGCCAGTGAGCGAAATAAAGTGTTCATTTCGACATTCCAACCACCTGAAGAAGGCCAGAGCGTACAACAGCTGAAACGTTGTGATAAATATGGCGACAAAGGTGAGGACAATAGTCCGAATTATGTAAATTGTGTACATAATACCTCATCTCAGAAATATAGACAGAAAGATGAGGACAATAGTCCGAATAATGTAAATAGTGTACATAATACCTCATCTCAGAAATATAGACAGAAAGATGAGGACAATAGTCCGAATAATGTAAATAGTGTACATGATACCTCATCTCAGAAATATAGAAAGAAAGATGAGGACAATAGTCCGAATATTGTAAATAGTATACATAATACCCCATTTCAGAAATATAGACAGATACTGGACGTTTTCCTTCCTAACCTTTTGTTTGAAGTAGTGTGGATCGTCAAATAATTTTAGTATGCAATTATTCTTCGTCTATGTAACATCTGCTGTTCATTTTAATTGTTACTTCTATTGAAAGTCCTCAAGTGATGTGGTCTCTCTCATTTTGTACAGTTATTTGTTTGTGGTTCTGTAGCGTCAGTGAATAAGATACAAAGAAATATTGTTCTCGATAAAATTTACATGAGTCATACGGTCGAAGTCCTTTTTAATCAATGAGTCATGAAAGCTGTTGTTTATAGATTGGATAGTTTATATATTTCTGAACGTGTTTAGCGTTTCTCATGCCATCCATATGCAAGACTCGGCCTGAAAAGGCTATTTAATAATATGATTCGACTTCTTATGTTAATGTGTCAGAGAGTTGCAGTGTTGGGTAAAAGTACACCTTTCGCAACCTGTTCTGTGTTTAACTAGCAGCAAGGCCCCGCGTTGCACGTGCTTGATTCAAAAACCGTACGACTCATACAGCAATCGCTATCACTTGACTTAAAATATTTTTGCCCTTCCTTGCCTTTAAAGGAGTTCCCTTTGCCGGGCTGATGTTGCTACATGCCTTACTTCTTGCCTATCTCACACTGCGAATTTTTTTTGAAGCTCAATACTAAACATTAAATCTGTTACGGAAAAAGAACTAAACAAAATAAACACAAAACGATCAGCTTTAAAAAAAGGACTCGTAACTGGAAAAACCGAATGAAAAAAGAATGTTAGGAACAAATACGTTTTCACACCCAACCCAGTTCTGCGGAATCAGAATCAACGTTGAGTTTAAGCAAGCGAATGAGCCAATTTGAGTAAAGTGCCATGCAGATTTAAATTTTTCCCACTTGTGACGAATGCAGCTATCGAATTTTTTTTGCATGCTAGTTAATATTCGTGTCAGTCAGCTCTTGGCGCTCACGCTGGCCAACAGAATCATCCTGCCTATTCGTAGCAACCAGCTATTGGCTCTCACTCTGGCCATTAGAAAATGACCGCAAACTATATGAAAACTGCCGTAGAAGCATGAAAAAATCGATTATTTCCACTACCGATGTTTAGTTGGAAAATGCAATGTCGGTTTTGGCCTTCCTCCAAACTTGGAGCATGTGCATGTAAATTTTGGTGCAAATCCGCCGAAAATTGCGACCGTGCATTCGTTACACACACACATATCCTGTCTTTTATAGATAGAGATTTCCTTATCTCCTGTACTAAAATTGTCCTAACTAATCCATTCACCGAGACTTTTGAAATCGTTTCGCATTAACTAATTTCTATATCTGATTCTCAAGATGTGTGTATGTGTGCGTGTCTGGTCGGATGTTTTATATGCGTTTCCACAGTTTTCATCCGATTTCGATATTTTTTTTGTTTGATAGATAATTCTTCATTGCCGCTTTTGTGTCTAAATTTGCTGGAAAAAAATTGCAACCTTAGGGTGAAAAATCGAAAAAAAAAAAATGATATTTTACACTTTCAGAAAAAATCAAGGGCAAAATTTAATGTCTGTAAAAACAGCGTGCAATCAATTTATAGAGTTGAAATCTAACGCGAAAGATTATTAGAAATATATATATATATATATATATATATATATATATATATATATATATATATTATAAATAAAAATTATCGTATATTATTATGACTGTCCATGGCAAAGTTTCCTTCCTTACAAGGTTGGGAACACAAAACGGCCTTTTCAGCGCCTCCTCATTCAAATTGTTAACTTCCCCTAATTTGTGGATGTGCCTCAGTTGCACCCAATTTTTGGGTGGGCTGAGTTCATACTTAATCTGCTCCAATGGAACGGCAAATATTTCCAGAAATGAAAAACCTACTCCAAGACGGGTTATACTGCTAGTTCTATATAAATCCTGTATTTTAGTCCCAATTTCTAATAGACAAGGCAACAGTTTTCAAACCAATCTGTATTGAAAAGCAATAAGCCTAATGAACAGACATTTTCAAATTTGGCACAATATTATTTTCCGTTGCGCATATTACATACGCTGGAAGAGTACGTGTCTGTTGATTCCATCGTCATAAATTTTGTCTGAATCCCCTGCAGTTAACCATCAAATATGGCGGATAAGTGTTCGTGGCGTGAGAAGAAATTTATAGCACTGGTAGCTGAAAACTTCCTGAAGAATAATCACACCAAAAATTTTAGAGGAATCCCACGAGACAGTTTTCATACGATGTTCACCAACGTATGTGCTTTTCGTACATTTCTGTAAAGTTCAATACGCAATATCTCGTGCCGTTCCAAGTAACGGCCTTATCAGTAATGTTATAATCACGAGTGCTACTGTCTTTAAACCAATCAATAGTTTGCGCTTGCATTTCATGTACAATACAAGACCTTTAATGACAACTTTCAAAGTCAAAACTCTACTAAAGTTTTACACAAAATAGCAGCACGTTCTAGTGGCCATGTTCAAGGAAAATGACTCAAAGTTAACCTTGATTTCTATTCAAATGGCCGAGACGAGAAAACAACGGATTGAAACGGAGAAAACTGAATTTAAAACCACAAACCTCGGTCATTATAAATATTTTCGGCAATTTCTTTAAATCTAATCATTTTATTCTTTTATTATTTCTACCATTCCCTGTGTCTTTTCTATAAGGCTTACGGCCATATCACGTTGAAATACCGGTTCACGTACGATCACCAAAGGTAAGCAACGTCGAGCCTGGTCAGTAACTTGAGCTTGGGTGTACGGGTGCTATGGATTTTGGCCATATCAGGTTGAAATACCGATCCCCCAAAGATAACCGACGTTAAGCAATGTCGAGCCTGGACGGGTGACCACTTGGGAATACCAAGTACTGTAACTTTAATCAGACCAAGTTTAAATGCGATGTCCATCGTTACCTTCTGTCCTTCTGAATGATCTTTTCTCTTTTTGCTCATTATTAATGTTTGTGTTCCTAATTCTTCCACACCCTGTAACCAATTGTATCTTAGTGTTATTACTAACTTGCTTGGGTTGGTTTCGATTTAAAAAAAAAAAAAAAAAAAAAAAAGGCTTGAATGAGAGGGTGGTATGGCTTATGGCCATATCAGGTAAAACAACAATTCCTGTACGATCACCGAAGTTAAGCATTGTCTGGTATGGCTTGCGACCATATCACGTTGAAACACCAATTCCTTAAGGATAACCGAAGTTAAGCAACGTCGAGCCTGGATGAGTGACCGCTTGGGAATACCAGGGGCTGTAAGCTTGGATGTGCGGATGGTATTGCTTACGGTCATATCACGTTGAAAGACCGTTTACCGTACGATCACCGAAGTTAAGCAACGTAGAGCCTGGTTAGTAACTAGATGTGTGAGCGCTTAGGAATAGCAGGTGCTGTAAGCTTGGGTTTGCGGTGGTGGCTATGGCTTACATACAGATCAGGTTAAATCATTGGTTCCCGTACGTTCACCGAAGTTAAGCAACGTCGACCCTGGATGGCTGACCGCTTAAGAATATTTGGTGTTGTAAGCTTGAATCTACGGAAATTATAAATGCGATGTCAATCACTATCTACTGTCCTCCTGATTACTCACTGACCTTTCTGTTCATCATTGATGTTTCTGTTCATAATTCTTCTACACCCAGTAATCCATTGTGTTTTAGTGGCATTACTGCCTTGCTTGGGGTGATTCCGATTAAAAAAAGCAACTTGGATGGAAGGTTGGTATGGCTTGTGACCATATCACGTTGAAACACCAATTCCTTACGATAACCGAGATTAAGCAACGTTGAGCCTGGTTAGTCCCTAGATATGACCGCTTGGAAACACCAGAGACCGTAAGCTTGGATGTGCTGGCGGTATTACTCACGGACATATCACGTTGAAAGAGCGTTTACCGTATGATCACCGAAGTTAAGCAACATCACACCTGGTCAGTACCTAGATGGGTGACCGCTTGGGAATACAAGGGGGTGTGAACTTGGTGGTGTAGTGGATAATGGTTTTATTATTTGGTAATGCTCTGTCTATGGGATTATATAGCTTCATTATATAAGATCGGTGGAAGTATAATCTTCTATCGGATTTAATCAGTTTGAAACTATTTTAAAAATACATCTGATGAAATGTTTGCTTGTAGATGCTGGGTTAGACATTTCTGTGAGGGTTGGATCCCATGCGTGGCATTCCTATGAGACTTTCAATCAGACAAGGCGATGTAAATTCATGACTAAAGGTCAATATATTGTTTTTTTTTCTTACAGGGCTCGACAAAACTGTCCCTGGTTCAGGCGATTTTAGTCTCAACTTCCTAATATCGATTACGAAGTTTGTTATAAACTGATACATACATTGAATTATTTAATCCTTACGCGATCATGTATCTTTCGATACATTTCTGACGAGGTAGATTTTTCCCGAACTAGTTTGCCGTTTCTTTCTGCGGTAGACCACTTGCCATCCAAGGCTATAGAACCCGGTCTGTCCTGCTATTTACCCATAGTTGGGGTTGGGGAGAAAAAGAGGATTTATATTCAGAGATTTTATCTCCTAGATCGGCTGCCACCCAGGCCTATACTTAGCCTTAGATGGTTCATACCTTTCCCAAAGGTATTAGCATGTAAGTGAATGTAATGCATTCGACTGGAATTACTGAGTTTAAATGGTTAGAAATGTACTCAGAGAATGATTTTTTTTAATTGTTTTGAAATACGACATGACTGACACTAATGTTTGCAGTTATTGTACTAAGATCATCGTGTTTATCTGTATCATACATGTCAGATATATAATGAGCTATAGTAATTTATTTTTGATAGGTCTTTCTGGTCGACATTGATCTCCCAAAATTTAGATGCAGTGTCAAACGTTTTCGTCTGTTGTCTTAAAACATTATTCATGAAATTGTCTAGGATTTATATGCTGAATAGAATCTGATAGAAGGCAAAAATGTTCTCTCATACGATTAAAAGAAAAAAAAGTTTCGTTTTGCAGTCGTTAAAATTAACCAGCCATTCCTTGCCCCACTTAACAACAGATTATTTATAACAAATTATTAATCATTCGGATTTCTGGACAAAAAGAACATTATTATATTACTTTTAACTTAATAATTGGTGTACCGTATCTGGTGAAAAGGAAGTTCTAATGTCTTTTGATTATTGTTACTGGAGATTCAAAACACAGGCCCTCAAAAATCTCCCCTGTGTAAAACAATGTTGGTAATGAATTCTAAATTTCCTTTCGGAGATATATCTCCAGTATAAATATGCATAAAAATTTATTAAATTATTATGTTAAGACAATGTTGTTTATGAATTCTCAGGTCCCTTGGGGGACCGTACCTCCAATATCAGTAGCCAAGAAACAACAGTAAATTATTACAAGAAACCGCACACATTCAACGATAAAAAAAGATATTTCAGTTCAAAAGATAGTATCTTAAAATGTAGAGAGAATATCTAATATGCATACAAATTAATAAGAAAACGTATTTTTTTGGAAGCTTTTACGCTCCGTTTAACTGTTGAAATCATTTTGGATTAATTTTGAATTCATTTTGAATTCCAGCGTTCTAAACAAAATCAGGAAAAAAAAAAAAAACAAACTCCGACCACTTTATACATACATTAGAACCCAGTTTATCTCATTCGAAAATTAGAAAAATGTAATTAAATTTTAAACAGTGAGACCATGACCATTGAACTTTACAAATATTTACACGATTTACATGATTCGAACTCACCTTTGATGCCAATTCACAACGTTTCGGCCGTTGTACTCCACGGTCTTCTTCAGGTGGTAAGAAATAATTACAATACCTCATCTAAGAAATATAGACAGATATCAAGAAATATTTTATAATGATATCTGGCTATCTAAATATGCCTTTGTATGTGCGTGTGAGTATGAGCGTATGCCGGCGTTCCCGTTTTTTAAAGTGTGAGAGAGAGAGAGAGAGACAAAGAGAGAGAGAGAGAGCGAGAGTGAGAGACTGATAATAGTATTTTTATTAATTTATTTTTATTTTGACGTATATACTCAAGTATAAGACGATCCGAATAAAATCCGACCTCATTATTTCATATCTGAGAAATGGGTAAAAATCCAAAGCTGATGTATAAGACGAGGCAGCTGATAAACACATTATCTTCAAATGACGAGTCTCCTCAGTCTTTAACTTCAGTAAGAGATAAGGAATAACGGATAGCCACAAAGATATTAGTCTATTCAACTTCCGTATAAAGGTGAGCAGAGTATTGCGAGGCAGAAGGATTTTTTGGTAACGAAGAAAAGAAAACTGAGCTGTTACGTAACATCTGTCCTTCATTACGGCAACGAATGTTGGACGATTTCCTCAAAGATGAAGAGACCCAAGGCGGCGGAGAGGTGGTTCGACAGAAGGATGTTAAGGATATCATGGATCGAGCATGTGAGCAACGAGGAGGTCAGAGAGGTTATAAACAAGTAGGAGGCTTATACGTAATATCAGAAAGAGGCAGGGAAGTTTCGGGGACGCTGAGGAAGGAAGGTCTGACGAGCCTGATACTCACGGGTCGAATATAGGGAAAGAAAGACAAGGGAAAGCAGCGCGTGACATACCTGACCAGCTTGAGCAAGTGGATGACAGAACGTGTTCTGGGGGAGGAAGCAGAGGGAAGGAGCTTGCTGTAAGCTACAAGAGATGGAGTGGATGGAGAACCATGATAGCCTACGACCTGAAAGGACATGACATATAAAAAGAAAGCAAGAAAGAAAGAATAAGGGATAACGAATAGCCTCGACGATGTCAGTCTACTCAATTTCAGT
>OZ010608.1:46773057-46800557 GCA_963932145.1 Acanthosepion lycidas | reverse complement strand
AGGTGAGTTTTCTTTTTTTTGTACCTCTATAAAAAAAATACATAAGTGTGGTGAAAAATTATTCAATTACGTTAAAATTAACGGAACCACAGAAAAAAAAGCTAAACATACATAATTAGTTTAGTTTAACTATTGTCTGTCTATATTTCTTTTTCTGTAAAAGAAAAAAAAGGAACAAAAATCTGTCAAGATTTTTTTGTGTACCTCCTCTTAGTACACGTGTTTCAAAGCAACAAAAAAGCGCTGTCATTTTTAAATATGGAAGATTTGCAAAAAGTAGTTGCCCAAATGTTAAAACTAAATTTGGACCAGCAACAAAAATCAGAAGAAAGACAACAACAACTATTTTGGGATTTACATAAACAGCAAATGGAATTCCAAAAAATTACGCTTCAGAATGCTGAACTACAATAGGAATAACTTAAAGAATTACTCGTAAATGCATTAAAAGACTCAAACTCTGAAAAAGATACAATATTCTCCCAGAGTACAATTTACAATTCAATAGAAACCTTTGAATACGTACCAGAGAACGGCAAAACGTTCCAGGCTTTTTACATGCGCTGCGAAGATATTTTCAACGTAGACTGTGAACAATGGCCCAGTAAAAGAAAGGTACGTCTACTATTGAGAAAACTGGGAACTACAGAACATAGTAGGTTCGTAGACTTCATACTACCCACAAAAACGACTGACTTGGATTTTTCAGAGACGATTAAGCTCCTATCGGAATTATTCGGGCCTAGCACAACCTTGTTCCACAAACGTTGGAAATGCCTGAACACAGTCAAAGACAACCAGCAAGATTTTCTAACGTTTGCAGCATCGGTGAACAAGCTATGTAATGATTTTAAACTAGCCGAACTGACTGCCGATAATTTTAAATGCTTAATTTTTGCACAAGGTCTAGTATCTGCAGAAGACGCCGAAGTCAGACGACGGGTACTGACTAAGCTTGCGAACGAACAAGGATTGACTCTCCAAAAACTGGCAGGGGACTGTCAAAGAGTAATATCTGGAAAGCGTTACTCAAACACTATCGAGGAATCAGGTGTGACTCAGATTAATAAAATCAGAAGTAAGTCTACCTCCTATTCCCCTCAAAAAGACAAAAGGCAAATCTCATATCCTAAATTACGCAGTAACCAAAACTCAAATAAGTTAAAGAAACCGCCCGGACTATGTTACCATTGTGGTAAATGGCATTGGATGAAATTCTGTCCAGTTAAGAACCCAAAATATTGCAAAAATTGCAATAAAAGTGGGCATACTTTAACTTCGTGCTGGTACGCCAACAGAACGAGAAAACCCAAAAATAAAATTAGGCAAGCTCAATCGGACAATATTGTTGATAGGAATTTAAGAAAATATGTAACTGTGGATATTTTCAATAAGTCCATTAAATTCCAGCTTGACTCGGGTTCTGATATTTCAACCATTAACTGGCGTACTTGGCGAAAATTGAACAATCCGACCTTATTAAAAACGGATAAAACAGCAAAATCCGTAACTGGCGAAAATATTAACATTTTAGGCGAGGTAATACTTACAGTAACACTAAATGGAGTTACCAAAAAGCTCAAAGCCTACGTATTAAAAACTTCAGACAACTTATTTGGAACTGATTCGATAGAAAAATTCAATCTTTGGGATTTTCCAATGAGTACATTTTGTCGCAAGATACAAAGTACAACGTCCAATTTGGTAAATCTAAAAAAGGAACTCAAACAACAATTTCCCCATTTTTTTTTCTGGCGGCCTTGGGAAATGTACTAAAATGAAAGATAAGTTCAAGGTGAAGGACGGTGCACAACCGGTATTAAAAAAGAAACGGAATATCCCTTTCGCTGCTCTAGAGCAAATCAATAAAGAGTTAGATAGACTCGAACAAGAAGGTATTATGTCAAAAATAGATTTCAGCGAGTGGGCAGCACCTACGGTCTACGTAAAAAAGAAGTCCAATCAAATACGAGTATGCACAGATTTTTCCACAGGGTTAAACGATGCCTTGCAAGATCACCACTATCCTCTCCCAAGCCCTGAAGAAATTTTCAATAAACTCAATGGTGGAAAATTTTTTTCTAAAATCGACCTCTCGGACGCATACTTTCAGATAGAGGTGGAAGAACAAAGTTCCAAATTGCTCTGCATAAACACCCATAGAGGGTTGTATAAATACAACAGGTTGGCTTTTGGAGTAAAGGTTGCGCCTGCAATTTTTCAGCAGGTCATGGACGCCATGCTGGGCGATGTGGACTACGCAACAGCCTATTTGGATGATATACTAGTTACTAGTAAAACTACGGCAGAGCACCGGAACCATATAATAAACGTATTCGAAAAGATACAAGAATACGGATTTAAGGTTAAGGAGGCAAAGTGTGATTTTTTCTTACCAGAGATTAAATACTTAGGTCACATCATAAATAAAGATGGTCGTCGGCCGGATCCAGAAAAAGCCAACGCGATCAAAAACATGCCAGCCCCAGATAACGTTAAGCGTTAAAAAGCTTCCTCGGCTTAGCTAACTTTTACCAAGGGTTCATTAAGAACATGCAAAATTTGAGAAGGCCTCTCAACCAACATTTTAAAAAAGAACAAACCATGTTCATGGACCCCGGAATGCCAAGACGCATTCGAAAAGATCAAGAAAACTCTTAATTCAGACCTCTCCCTCACACATTTCGACCCTAGTCTCGACATAATAGTCGCAAGTGATGCAAGCTCGTACGGCATAGGCCCTTGCATATTACATAAACTGCCAGACGGTTCGCGAAAAGCTGTGGCTCACGCATCAAGATCTCTACTTCCAGCTGAGAAACAATAAATCCCAAGAGGAAAAAGTATTAAGTTTTATTTTTTTCTCTCCTTTTCAAAAAAGAAAACTCTTTGGAAGGGGGGTATTGTGAGACCGGAAACTACCTACACAATAGACGCTTCCAGGCCTACAGTAAGTAGGCGACATAGCACTCTACAGAGAGTGACAGAGAGTGGGAGAGAGTGATAGAGACTGACAGAGAGTGACAGTGAGAGTCTAGTACGACTACCAGTGTTGGACACTAACTTAAAGTAAGCTCCGCTTACACTATCTCTGTAACCTGTTGCTAATATATATTTCTTACTTCTAATCCGTGTTCCGTGTTTTACTTCTGTGGGCCCAACTTTGACACCGACATCAAAAACCCTTTGAGTTCTTCACCTAGTAATAAAACAGGTTAAAATCGTTTTGTGGCAGCACCGCTATGTCTTCCCAACTGAGCAATAGTGAGAGGAAAACGACCATTGAGGACTTCAGTAATTTTACCAGAATTCATACACTGGCTTCCGTCTTCAAAGTCTTTTAAAGAAACATTCTGAGAACGGTGAATAAATTTAAAAAAAGAGGGAACAAGAGAGAGGAAAACTTGAATCCTGAGGTCATGACAGCAATATGGGTTATCATTTCAACTTCACAGTACAGTCCAATAGTGTTATAAAAAGCTTGGAGAATTCCAGTAATATATCTTTAATCATATCTAAGTTACAACAATTCAAAGCTTAATGCAGCAATTGGACAATTTTGATGCTACACGATTTGGATAATTTTGCTGTTACACGATGTAAGTAAAAGTTTTACATAAATATTGGAGCTGACAAAAAAAAAATTAAATAACGCCCTCGAACACATATTTCTCTATTTTTACGAGCGGTTCGCTCCTCCATATAGCAGTGAATGCTGGACAATCTCCTCACAGATCAAGACGAGAACTGAATTAACCGGAATTTTATTCTACAGGAGGATGCTGTGAATTTGATGAACGGAACCTGCGAGCAATGACGAAATTTTAGAGAAAATAGAAACAAAAAGGACACTTAAAATTAACATCAGCAAGTAACGGTTGAAATTTCTATAGCACTTCATGAGAAATGAGGACTTGCAAAATTTGATACTCACAGGGCAGAGTGAAGGCAAGAGTGACAGAGAAATACAGCACATAGCCTAGTTAACGAGCTTCAGTAAGTGTTTCAGGGAGATAACAAAAAAGAATACAATATTTAATACGTCTGCAGTTGCTCTCGCACAGACGTGTCGTCGACTCTCTCTGTCTTTTTTACAAATACTTTCATGGTAATTGTTCCCAGACCTCGCGAATTCAAGCGTCCTACAATGCTGGCATCCCACTTTCACCCTTTCCCTGTTGAAAATGTTAAATATAGCCGCCTCTTCTACTGCAATAGCTTCATACCTCGCACCTCTCGCCTGTGGAACTCCCTTCCCTATTCCTGTTTCCCTGATAGCTATAATCTCCAACTATTTAAATGTAATGTCAATTGACATCTCCAGTTACCTTGATCTGTCCACTATCCTTCTCTTCATCCTTTCCTCTACCATTCCCACCTGCTCTCGCTCCAAATCCTTTATAACCCCTTACGTGCTAGGCGTTTCCCCCATTGCTAGGGGTGAAATGCTTTACAAAATTACTACAAAGACTAGGCGTTAATTGTTGGATAACTGTTATCGCTAACGTCCTGAAGGGAGACGGAAAACGCAAGAAGAGTCCTATCTTCCGCGTCGCAAAATGCTGATGTAATACTCGATATCAACTTCAACTGATCTGCCCGAGCAGACTATTATATGTAGTAGCCCCACCCCAACGATGGTACATGTGGCACAAGGCCGAGTTTAACGTGGGGGGTGGTCATCTAAGCCCTTAAGGTCAGCCAAAAAATCCCTGTAGAACCCGCATAAACGTGTTTGAGTCTGTCTACGTCCCCGGACGAAATACAGCCCTTCGACAGAGCCCCGTCCGGGTTCTTCTTCGCCCAAGGCAGAGAGTTCGACAGGAGCTGCGAACGGTCACAGCCTCAGTAGAACAGTCTGTATCACTGTTCTGAGGAGACTATTCATTTTAGAGGAAGTGTATATCGGCTCCAATTTCCGGAGTTTGACAGATGGGGGTCAGAGTTTAGCCATAGTAGGGAAGTCGATTTTTATTGGCTGAGCTAGATAGATAGGAAAGGTTTCAGGGAGCTGGTTCTTACACGTCAGGAGATGTAGACGTGTTCTCTTTCGTGTTCGAAACGGCTCCCCACTAAAGATAGGTAATATAGATATCGAAATAATAAAAATAGTTCATTTAATATTCTGTGCTGAAGTCTTTTATTGCCGATCCGAAACATCTGGCAATCGCCGAGCTATCGTTCACTGCTGTCAACCTGCAACTCACGCTCAAATATCAAATAACGTTGCAAACAACATTTAGCAACGTCAAACTCGATGAGCGACCGCTTGGGAGCGATGTATATTGTAGTCAACATCAAACAATCTCAAATATTTTTCGTTTTTAAATAACACAGAAAAGATTGTTAAGGGGTACAAATGACAGAAAATGCGGAGAGCCATAATCGTCAACATCGTGAAGAGACGCGGTACATAGAAAAGATCTATAAACTTTTCATGGGTCGTAAGAAATAAATAACCTCCCCGTAGAAGGAAGATATTTTATATTTTTTTGTCTGACTGGTATGTCAGTTCAGTTATCTGCCATTAGCGATACACGCTTAGGTGATAATCTATGTTTCGATACGTGACTGACGAGGCAGATTTTTTCCCACAGTAAGTGGCCATTTCTTTCTGCGGTAGACCAGCTTTTATCCAAGGCTATAGAACTCAGTCTTTCCTGCTATTTACCCATAGCAGGTTGGACGGGGAGAATAAGAGGATTAGCACATAAGTGAATGTAATGTATTCGACTGGAATTCGAACTCGGCTCTACGATTCCTCAATCCGAACCGCTATCCATTACTCCACCGTGACTTGTGTGGATCATTCTAAATTCCTAAAATCTGGACAGAGATCAGGGAGGAATCGCAGAAGAAATTAAAAATATTGGTAAAGGTAAGAAGAATAAATATTGCTTCAAGAATGGCACACACACACACACACACACACACACACACACACACACACACACACACACACACACACACACACACACACACACACACACACACACACAAAAAGAAGAGATATGATGAAATGGTCAATAATCAAGAGAAGTGGATAGGCCGAGAAGAAAATATTTGATGAAACCAGTGTGCGGTGTATGCAAACAGTGAAGAGCGGTGCTAAATATTAAAACCATTAGTAAGCAGAAAGGAAAGCAACCAATCCTTTCACCTATAAGTAAATATGCCGAAGGAAAAACGTGTAAGTTAGGCAAACAATCACATCAAAAAGTCATTTTTCATGATGGATGTAGAATTGCACTGTATCAGAGAGATGAATGGGTTGCTTTATGAACAGTCAACCAACACGAAGTACAGAGATACTCAAAATGTACATGTACCAGTGCCGGTACGCGAATTATCGTCTGCCGGTACGCGGCGAGTTTCCAGGCGAGACTGCCGGTATAGCTGAGTGTTCGTTTTAGTTTCATATTTATTGGGATTACATCTTTTCATTTTCTCCTGTTAACAGTCATTGCTATACACTTAAAAAATGCGATAGAATGAGCAGCAAAACAGTGAAATGAAATACCTATGGCAACCCCATCATTATGTACACATACTGCATTTAAAAAGTTTGAAGCAACCCCAGAATTCACATGGGATGAATATGATTGACAGAAGATTGAAAGCTTTCCATACCAAAAAATGAAAAAGCGCTCTTAGAGTCATAGAAAAAAAAAGAATGGAATCACTTATGAAACTTACACTTTGAGAAATTTTTGCAATGAATGCCAAAAGTTTGTGCTGCAGTAATAAAGCTCTCAACCCGAGTCCATTAGAACCTAGTACTTTTTCACGGGAAGCACTCTACTAGAGTCCGTTAGTACGTAAGACTGTTCACGGTAAGTGCTGCACTTGGGTCGATTACAATGTAGGGCTGTTCATGGGAATCGGTGCACTCGAGCTAGTTAGAACGTAGGACTGTTCACGGTAAGCGCTCCACTCGAACCGATCAGTACGTAGGACATTTAAGGGAAAGGGTTCCACTCGAGCCGATTACTATATAGGGCTGTTCACTGGAAGCGGTCCACTCGAGCTAGTTAGAACGTAGGACTGTTCACGGTAAGCGCTCCACTCGAACCGATCAGTACGTAGGACATTTAAGGGAAAGGGTTCCACTCGAGCCGATTACTATATAGGGCTGTTCACTGGAAGCGGTCCACTCGAGCTAGTTAGAACGTAGGACTGTTCACGGTAAGCGCTCCACTCGAACCGATCAGTACGTAGGACATTTAAGGGAAAGGGTTCCACTCGAGCCGATTACTATATAGGGCTGTTCACTGGAAGCGGTCCACTCGAGCTAGTTAGAACGTAGGACTGTTCACGGTAAGCGCTCCACTCGAACCGATCAGTACGTAGGACATTTAAGGGAAAGGGTTCCACTCGAGCCGATTACTATATAGGGCTGTTCACTGGAAGCGGTCCACTCGAGCTAGTTAGAACGTAGGACTGTTCACGGTAAGCGCTCCACTCGAACCGATCAGTACGTAGGACATTTAAGGGAAAGGGTTCCACTCGAGCCGATTACTATATAGGGCTGTTCACTGGAAGCGGTCCACTCGAGCTAGTTAGAACGTAGGACTGTTCACGGTAAGCGCTCCACTCGAACCGATCAGTACGTAAGACATTTAAGGGGAAGCGCTCCACCAGAGCCAATTAGTACGTTGTATTTTCAAGGGACGCGATCCACTCGAGTCGATTAGTATTAGGTTGGTGCAAAAATTAGGACGTAATAATGTCGTTTTTTGATGTATTTTTAACGTCAAAAAACGACATTATTACGTCATTATTTTTGCACCAACCTAATATGTAGAGCTGTTCACGGGAACCGCTCTATTCTAGCCGATGTGTTTTGTAGGACTGTTCTAGAGAATAGCTACACTTGAGCAGTTTATTACGTAGTACTTTTAACGGGAAGTCATTGATCAAATACACTTTAGGTTCTTCTTCGAAATGTATCAAGAAACGTTTATGTGTAGCATAACTGTCATACAGACAATAAGGCGTTGGTACACGTTCTATACGATTGTAATAGCACCAAGCTTAACACAACAAAAATATTAATAAATCTTTCTTAATAGAAGCTAAATATCAATTATTTATTATCGGCGCGTAGACGTTACCAGTGCCTCCAAATATTATTTAGCCTTTCGCAGTGCTAAATTTAATATTTTGTCTTTTTTAATTAATGATCAGTTTATCAAGATAATAATTTTAACAAAAAATGTATATATATATATATATATATATATATATATATATATATATATATATATATATATATATATACTTAAATTATTCCCAATAAAACCTAATCAAAAACACAAAATTTCGATCCGAGGCCGTAAAATAAATGTCTGCTGGAAGTTTTGTGAAAACAATTTGCAACACGCTGGCGGTCAAATGTGATTAGATGGAAAAGACAGCCGAGCAATTTTAATCAGGAATCAAAGACATATTTAATCAGAAACCAGGCTCCAAAAATCAAACCTAAAAAAAAAAAAAAGAGTATTGGGAAAATATAATAAAAGAGAAATAATCAATGACTAGTTTTAGAAAATCAAGAAAAATTCCTTGCCGCATCTAACTGAATTAAGTTTCTTTAAATCTGGAAACAACATGGAAAGAGTGAGTCCTATTAAAACATAAACTGGAATTTCTGAATTGGATATAAAAAAAAAAATATATCAACCTAAAATTATTGGCAAATGTAAGAATCAAATGAGATCTCATTAAATCAAACGTTAGAGCTTTTATTTTTAGTAAGATATCAATTTAATTAAAAAAAAAACCCTTAAAAATTACGACTTAATGTTCGTAATCGAATCAACATACACGAACATTTATTGTTGTTGAATTGATTTTTGTTGGAATTGTCTCTGTTTTTATCCAACTGAATCAGAGGTCTGTGTTCGAGAGATGGTAAAAATAATATTTTCTACGTGGATATATCACACGTAAAAAATCGGTGTACACATAACATCTAAATGATCCGAGCTTCAGCTGATCTCGTAGCTATTAGTTTTAACGCCTCCTAAACGAAACTAGTCCCTTTAAAACGCCCGAGAGAACAGTTTTTGGCTTCCATTATCATGGCTGATAGTAACCTCCAAGAAGGTGGCCTATTGCGCCTTCTCGGGGGTTAACGTTTTCTAACTGCCAGGAAGTGAATATATTGTGTTGAATCAACTGCAATATCTGCAGCTAGGGAAGTTGGTTCACTATGTGATGCTACACAATTTTTCTCGTCAGAATTTATCTCTATCTATAAAAGACAGGATGTGTGTGTGTGTGTGATTTTTTCATGCTTCTACGGCAGTTTTCATGTAGTTTGCCACCATTTTGTACTGGTCAGAGTGAGAGCCAATAGCTGGCTGCCACGAATAGGCAGGAAGATTCTACTGGCCAGCGTGAGAGCCAACAGCTGATTTACACGAATATTAACTTGCCTACTAGCATGCAAAAAAATTCGATAGCTGCATTCGTCAAAAGTGGGAAAAATTTAAATCTGCATGGCATTTTGTTCCAGTTGGCTCATTTGCTTGCTTAAACGCAACGCAACGTTGATTCTGATTCCGCAGAACTGGGTTTAGGTGTGAAAAAGTATTTTTTGTTAACATTCTTTTTCCATTCGGTTTTTCCAGTTACGAGTCATTTTTTAAAGCTGATCGTTTTGTGTTCATTTTGTTTAGTTCTTTTTTCGTAACAGATTTAATGTTTAGTATAAAGCTTAGAAAAAATTCGCAGTGTGAGCTAGGCAAGAAGGAAGGCATGTAGCAACATCAGCACGGCAAAGGGCATTCCTTTAAAGGCAAGGAAGGGCAAAAATATTTTAAGTCAAGTAATAGCGATTGCTGTATGAGTCGTACGATTTTTGAATCAAACACAGGCAATGTCGGGCCATGCTGCTAGTCTTACATATTTATAAGTCTACAAATCGCTCTTGTTTTGATTATTGCTGCCACATCTAATCTGGTTCTCCTGCTATATATTTAGAGATTCTTGATAAAATACAAAGAAGAGTCTGCAATATATATTTGAGTTCTGACATAGTATCACAGCTTCCTTGTGTCTTTTGTATACAAACAATTTCATGATAATTGTTCATATCATCTTTCCTCTTTGTTATCTAGAGTTTATGAATTTAAGAGCAGTACTAGATTAGGGGCCGGGTCATACCATTTTTACAGTTAAAATGCCTAGTTGTAATTTTAAGGTTAAGGCTAATATTTTATTCTATCGCACTTATCCCTTTTGGAACCCTCTATGTCAATCGTTACTCAGTAACCCTTTTAGTCTTAGTGAATTATTTGATTAGAATTGGATAAAATGATTTAAAAAAAAAAGAAGCTACAGCAGCTCAACAGGTATGTTTAAGGTTTAATATTTCATTCTATCACACTTATCCTTTGTGGAACCCTCTATGTCAATCGTTATTTTCTATCTTTTTAATTCCTGTTGTTTTATTGTTCTAAACTGCCTAATAGTTATTTTTTTAAATATTACCTGAAACTCAGTAACCCTTTGAGTCTTAGTGACTTATTTGATTAGAATTGGATGAAATTATTTTTTTAAAAAAGAGCTACAACATCACAACAGGAGAGGAAATAGCTTGTATTTCTCTATAGATCAAAACATCAGTGTGTATAATTTGATCTTACCGATCAGACCAAGAGTTTTCTCCCGTCACGAAGAACTTCTGTAACCTTAATGAGGATCCTTGATTCGAACGTGACTCTTGGGACTTAGATTCATTCCAGACCTTAAGTGGAACTCTTATACACGACACATTGCTAAGAATGGTGAAACACTCTTCGTAACGCGCCAGGAATTACTATATTCTTTCTGGTATGTTTTATCTTTACAAGAGTCTGATTAGACCAAAAAAATGAAGTATCGCTGCCGCGTCCTCACTTTCTTTAGAAAAGCATTTACGCAGCAATTCAGGGAATAACATCGTGTCTACACTGCATCCTCTTTGCTACAGACACAACATCGCACGCCTATCTCTGCTCTGTTCCAGCCACAACATCTTTGGCCCACCATACTGCCTCTACAGCGCCAAGAAATCTTTATTCCCTCCTCCACCATTTGTAAAGTAGTATTTACACAAAGATCTCTTGTCTAAGAACCGCTGCTTTGTCGAACTGATTCCTGTGCGGATGCTCCCCAAACGCCATAATATTATGAGCTTCGAATCTATTGTCAATCGATATCTAAACTCTATTAAACTATACAATAATTATCAATCTATATTTATTTATATATTTCCTGTCTCATCTATAGTGGGAAGGGAGGTAAATCAACCCAAGTTACTAAATTATTGAGTGATTATACTCTTAGTCGTTTTTATAATCTATACAAACAAAATATTTAGACATTATTTGGAAATATTTATACAGTTCCCTAGCGGAATATACCGTTAATTAACCAGTTCCTTTACTAAGACGTTTCTTATATTGCAGTCTTATTTGTTCAAGCCTTTCATGTGTGGCACTCCGATAACTTTGTCCATTAAGTGATTGACTTGCATCAACTTAATATAGGTTTTGATGTTGCTGTCTTTGTCGTTCTGTTGCTAATCTTTTTCTTCCGAAAGATGTTTCCATTTCCCTGTCGTGGTAAACATCACATTTTTAACATGGGTAGATATTGAGCAAAAAGCGATTTATATAATACGAGAAGTAATGAATGAATCATAGATACCATTAAACTTTTAACATATGTAAAGGGAAAGGATTAATTAAATGGTCCCCTGCATACTATTTTAGTTGTGAATTCATCAACCCCGCTTTATTGAATCTCTATACAATATTTCAAGACTTTCGAACTATTGCTGTCATTTTTGACGGCAGAGTACATTAATATCCATATAATCTCCTACTTTCGACTCTTTACGTTCATATAACACGCCAGCTTTCTAAATTTAGCAGTTCTTGTGGCTTGTACTGGGGGAATATTGACAAAAAAAACCCCCAAAAACAAAAAAAACAAAAACAAACTAAAACTAAACATAGCTCGGGTATTGCTAAGGTAGAAAGTCATTGATAAAATGACTGAATGATGTGTGATTCAAGAGACAGAGTTAAGGGTAAGAAGTGAATGAGAAGCTTGGTGTTTTAAGCTTGAATATGCAGGTGATATAATGTTTAATTGCTCAGAATTGTCAATCGGGGACCCGAGTTCCAATTCCAGTCGAGTTCGTTATATTCACTTGTCATTGGCAAAGGTATCTATCCACGTCTTCTCCATCCAGATATGGTTAATAAATAAGACTTGTATCATTAAATCATTATTATTTTCCCTCACCAAAGAAAAAAAAAATCTGGCTTTAAATAAACTACAAAATGTTGATAAACCATAAAAAAAAGAGTCAATGAACAAAAATCAGTCAATATGGAGGAGGAGGATAGATAGCGACTGGCCCTTGACTTGAAGATGGTAAGATTGTAGTTTTCAGTGGAGTATATAAAGGAGGGTTTGTTTTATATCATTCTTTGGAGAAGAAACTGACTGAATAGAAATTCCATATTCCATTTGAAATACGGGGTAAAATGTGGGGGATTTGATTCCATCGCAGTAGCCAGGCCTATCCTAGCAGTAAAGATCTGAATTGGTGGAAATAATGAATGGATCTGATCTGAACATTTTCTATATAAATAGCGGTTTCATAGCAATAGATTAGCGATGCATCTTCTGTGACAAGTTACAGAGTGGCGTCTAAGAGATCCCCACAAAACCCCGAAACGATTTTGAACTCTATCGAAGTTGGAAATGATAATAGAGGAGATCCAGGCCAGATATGAAAGAAATACTCTATTCTTGGTCTAATCTGGCAGGTACTAGGGTCAGCTGAAAAGTTCATAGGCTGACCAAGCTATAACTGTAAGTAGATAGTATAGCTAGTAGAATAGTTGATAGCTAGTCGGCCAGATCTTGTAGTCTGGCTCAATTTGCTCAGCCTATTAATTTTCCAGTCGACCCACTTAAAGTCAATAAGAAGGAGCTGGGTTTTTTCTAAAGTGATAGAATGATCCGTCCTGCATCTTTAACAATGGATCCTATATACATGTGGAACCCCGTTAAAATTTGTAAAAAAATCATTAGATTTAAGTAATATTACACCTGTACCAACATCGGCTCACACAGAAATTGACTCATTTTGTGCATAAATTAGGCTCACATTTGAATTTCCCCATTTGCATTTATTAACCACTCAGTGTTGTTATGTCAAATGCTCGTGGATCTTTGAAACGTCACGAATTTATTTGTTCTCAATTAAGAAAATTGAGAGGTCACCGCAGAAAATGATCAACAATATTTTGCCTCCAAAAATAGATATTTAACGACTAGGAAAAATATATATAAGTTTTAACTCTTATGATCCACCTACTTTCGAAAAAAAAATCTTTTTATATTTCAGTTTCTCGGTAAATATCTGATAAAGGTTATTGTTTATGGCTGTGCACAAACGGATTACTCCCACATTTCGTATAATTAAATTGCTCAACCACTCACATATTTTATCGAGTAACCACCTGTAATAGCCTCACGATATTAAAGTATACGACTGGAATTTTGCCAACAAAAATAGTAGTAGTAGTAGAAATAACAAAGATCTCATTTGCTGACTGCTGGAAAATTGCACGCATTCATTAAACAGCTTAAATAAGTGACACTTTCGTCAAGTAAGCGCATTCATTTTTATATCATGCTAACGCGTATATTTCTATTGTGTTGTACAAAACAAAACGCTAAGTATTTGTGGGACTTTATTTTGCCATGATCTCTGTAATTCACTTCTTTTAACTTGAAGCAAAATACTAAGAAACATTTATTTCAATTTGTAGAGCTTTGCTTGAGGTTTATTTATTTTGTCCGTTTTGTCTAATAGGCGTTCAAATCATGGAGTATCAAATGAGAGGGAAACAGCTCATCATGATTGGAGAAATCTTAAAGTCTGGTTCGTGATGCTGAAACAATATATGCTTAGTTATTGAAGTACTGTAAGGTACAAGCCAGATTTTCCCCATGATATTTTAGATTTAGGTAAGAAGAGAGATCAGCAGCATGGCTCCTATCATCAGCATTATCTGAATCATTTAATGTCAAGCTAGGTGATAATGCCGCTGAGCATCAATAAGGTCACAGTCAAAGAATCGTAAAACATTATTAAGAAGAGAGGACAATAAAAGGAAACCTAAGATGACTAATGGCACTGCATTTGAATTTTTGAGGATCAAAGACGATTTGAAAGCTAGAATCTTGAAGGAAATTTTACATGTGAAAAGTGCGAGAGAATAAGCTGATATAGAGCTTACGATTACATCGAGTAATTTCTGCTGTAAAATAATGAGACATAGCTAGTACTACGCTCAAATTCATAAAATCGTAAGCCACGTAAGCCACCATTCTGCCACTGGGTGGTACGACACTAGCGTTTACCGGTGTTGTTCCGCTGTCGGACCGCCGGTGTTTTCGTCTCGGTAATGTTACCACCGGCGGATCCCTAGAGACCCACCTTTGGCCCGCCAGTTGCTGGTACTAGAGGACTGTTGGCGTTGCCATCAGCGGCCCGCCAGCGGAATACTACCGGATGTATGGTACGAAAGAGGAAAGCACATCAGAACAATTACAGTGAAAATATTTATAGAAAACTTAGAGGGAAACTACGACACGTTAGTGGATTGCTGACTCTGAAGCCGTCCCCAAACGTGAACTTTGTGCACGTTTGGATATCTAACTTAATTTCTCTGTTATATATATATATATATATATATATATATATATATATATATATATATATATGTGTGTGTGTGTGTGTGCGTGTGTGTGTGATCGATTCTTTTCACGCGTACTATCCCAGGCACAGCTGGATCAATAACATTTTCCTGTCGTAGTAGTGAAGGAATTGTGAATCTGTATTCCTGGTAAGGAAGTTTTACCTCGGCTCAACACCGCACCTAGTTGATCTGAAGGACACTGAGTATAAATTCTATTATATGTTCGCAAGCATTCTCTCATCGAAGTACTGACACTGTGTAACTTCGCTAATCGAAAGAGAACCCGTGTCTTTAGCGTGATTTGACTGCAAGCTGGTTGCGTAACTTAGATTCGATTTCTTAAAGTCCAAATACGATTAATACATCATTATCCTCAGAAATCTAGAAGTAATTCACATTTCACTGACACCGTACAATATATAATTCGAAGAGAAGCATGAAAAAGAACTGTATGTACAGCATTCCATGTAGTTGTGGCAAGGAATAAAATTGATGCCGGGGAAACATTCTCAGTTTATAAGATTAGTCCGATGTTTGGAAATTTGGTCAGATTTTTGGAGGTTGGCCGGATCGTGTCGAACATTAAATTTTAAATTGAACAGTGGTCTCGGACGATAGAACTATATGGATAATTTGGAGCAACCTGAAATATTATTTTGTGAATTTAATAATGTTAACCCACTTAAGGAGAAGATTAAAGCAAAACTTTCACAATTCATCTACTATGTTCCAGGGGTGGACATATTACACGAAGGGGAAACTGCGTGTCTTTCATTTTTCCAAATTGATGATTGCGAAACAGTTTTATATATATATATATATATATATATATATATATATATATATCTTAGGAAGATATATTCCAAAATGGAAAAGGTGCCATGTGCTTGTAAGCTGTTGCGGAAGGCAGATTTAGCCTCAGACGCCCATCACCATGACCCAGGCTAAAAAAACAACCGCTCGGCTTGGAATAATTACTAACCTCCCCAAGAGGTAAGATGTGGCACAAGGCCGAGTTTAATGCTGGGAAATCCGATCCCGTAGGCTCGGCCAAAAATTCCCCGTATAAAGCGGGGTCGGATAGCTGCTTCCCACAACGAGACTCTGCCCTTCGACATAGCCTCGTCTGGGGATCCTCTCTGCCCGTAGGTAAAGAGTTTGACCAGCACAGCTGGAAAAGATTCTAGTTTGGCTGATGTAGATAAACTGAATCACTAGCCACTGTCGTCACTACGAAGTGACGTCAGAAAGCGGTCATCACGTGAGCCGTGACTAATCACCACGAAAGGGAGATAATCGGCTTCTGTAGCCCCACAAATGCATAAAGGTAGGAGGTACAGAGAAGGAAAATAGAGCTTTTTAAATAATAGAAAGAGAGAACGGGATGAAGAGGGGGATAGATTCTGGATATTACTAATGAATAGGGAGTGTGATGAGTCATGATAAGTATGTCTCCTTAGAGGCAACAAAAACCGATTTCCAGGGATACAAACGTCACGTCTTATCCTTTTCATGTTGAAAAGCGTGTAAACAATACAAGGTAGAAATACAAAAGAAATCCGGAAAGTTCGTGATTGAAATCAACGAAGGGAACGGAGTCGAGGCAGAAGATAAGCAACACCGCCATAAATAGTTCAGCATAAAATTGCATTCTTCCACGAGAAAGGTATTGCTGCTCTTTCAATCATGACTTATCTAAACAGTCTCTGTAATCTTTCTTCTCTATACCCCACGTATCCTTATCAACCCTGTAAGAGGAAGCAAAAACATGCCATCATGACATTCAGTAATTCTTGCTACTTTGTGAACCCTATATTATCTGTGTACTTTTTTTCGTGAACATTTCTCGCTTTTTTCTTCTGTTTCCATAGACACCGAGGTCCCCTATGTGTATGAAATTCTCAAAACCATTTTTCTTACTTGTCAATTACGACACCCTTATTATATAGTTAGTTTCTCTTGAAGTCACGAAGCCCAGTGTGTGTAAAATTCTCCATACCTTCTTTCTTACTTGACAGTTAGAACACTCTTCTACTTTAATTATTTTCTTTTGTATTCATGAAACTCAGTGTGTTTGAAATTCTCCAAGCATTGTTTCTTAATTGCCAAATTGGACACGCGTCTTCTTTAGTTCCTTATGAATTCATAAAGCAATGTTTGTATGAAATTGTCCAAACCTTTTTCTTTCTTGTCAATTAGGGCGCTATTCTGCTTTATTTCTCTTGAATTCATGATGCCCTAGGTGTATAAAATTCTCCAAGCCTTCTGTCAATAAGGAAGCTCGCTTTTCTACGCAGCTTCCATTGTCTTCGATGTGCCTTGTGTTTATTTTATCCAAGCCTTTTTCTTACTTGCCAATTAGTAGAACCCTCGCTGTTTTATTCAATTTCTCTTGAGTTCATGGAGTCTTGTAGGTATGCAATTCTCCAAGTCAGCAAGTAAACTCGCTACTTTACTCCGCTAGACTTGCCTTCGATGTGACCTGTGTGCATTAAATTCTCAAAGCCTCCGTTCCTCATTATATATATATATATATATATATATATATATATATATATATATGAAAATTTCTCCGATTTAACGAGTAGCGAAGACAATAGGAAAACTGATAATTGCTGGCGCGTTTCGTCCAATGTCGACTTTATTAAAGCAAAATACGAAATATGATTTTCGTAATTTCCTTTGATAAAGTCCACATTGGACGCAACGCGTCATCAATTACCAGTTTCTTATTATCATTTTTATTCATATATATATATATATATATGTATGTATATATATATATATATATATATATATATATATATATATATATATATATAATATATATATATATATATATATATATATATATATATATATATATATATATATCTTGTATTATTCTTCATATATAACATCAAATTCTCAGGAACGTTTCACGCCATAAACCAAAATCAATTAAAACTTTCTACATTTGTAATATTAAACAACATATTTACCATATCTTGCATCTCTATGGTACTACCTTGCAAGGATCAGTTCCTCGTGTATAGTCAGCATGACAGTGTATAAAAGACTGTTAGACGAACGTAGTTCAGGTATAAATAGTCTCAATTGTCAAAGTGCCTATACGAACTTGGGAAAAGTGTCAACAAATATTCCCCTTGCTAAATACCGAGATCCTCGATTTTGTATACATGGACATGTGTGTAGGTCACAAGCAAGAACGAAGTGTCACATACGTCACAAACTGAACGAGACTGTCAGATCCTCATATGTCGAAATCGATGGGAATGTCCAACATATATATATATATATATATATATATATATATATATATATATATATATATATATATTCAAATATAGGATTGGTGTATAAAGAATAAATTCCTATAACCAAAAAATACTATTATTAAAAGAGTGCTTAATACAGAATAGAGAAAACATTATTTATTCAAAAATTATAGCATAAATATGTTATAAAATCACTACAAAAATAGCCATTTTGTTTCAACACTTCTGGGGTCTTATAAAGTGATGGTGTTGAATGTAGAATAAACAAATCGACCAAACACTCATTAATATAGATTAAATTTAAAATTTAAATTTGTTAATTTTTAATTCTCAATTTTATCTTAAAATTTAATATTAATTATTTAGAATGATATCCATTTTCATCTAATCCTAACATTAAGGAATTATTTATTACAACCAAGGTTCGTTGCCAAGTTTTTTGAATTCTAATATACTTGTATTTTGATTGGTCATTCCAGCTTACGTAACAGCGTTTCCCCTAGCAAGGTGTGCTTGATTGATTTGAACCTTTTAAAACCCTTTATTCTACTTTCAACACCATCACTTGAAAAGACTTAAAATGGCTGTTTCTGTAGTGATTTTATAACACATTTATGGTATAATATTCGAATAAATTATATATATATATATATATATATATATATATATATATATATACAAACACAGTGCGATGGGTAAATTATTGCGATATTATATTTTTAATTTTGCACATGCGCATGCACGTTGTTTGTTTTCGATTTTATCCACTGCACATTATAGTAAGGTCATTTGGGCAGTGTTTTTGAGAAAAAGAGCACCATGTCGCAAATTACTAAGCCACAAATTTGGAAACGGTATGCTATATTGCTTGGTATTCGCGCACGAATGTCCAATGTGTTTTGGGTGTCAGTCTTAGGGCAGTGCCAAGGAGTCGTTGATTACTTAGGTACATCAGCTCGGAAAACTCATTCTGGTCATTTTAATAAGAGAACATCCGAATCTGTTAGTGAGGGTCACAAACACAACACGGCGGTCTGCATCAAATGCCTTGAGAAAGTAGTACTCTCCTGTATCACGAGGGTGGCTGCTGGAAGACATTGCCATACAAGCAGGAGAACCCTGTCATGGCTGTCAGATAATTTCTTCGACCACCTAACATCTGACCACCTAACTCATCCGACTGAAATCCTCTTGATTATTATGTATAGGACGCAGTTGAGCGAGAGACCAACAAACACCGTGTAACGCCAAATATGAACTGAAGGTAAGGATTATGACAGCATTCACCAACTTAAACATGGAAACACTCCAAAAGAGATGCAGAAGATCCCGAAGCAGGTTGGAGGCAATGGTAGCAACCAATGGTGAATTTATTGAATAAATTGACTATTTAGTATTTCAAAATATTTTTGTGTAATTCTGGTAAATATATGTGTTAAAATGAGATGCCAGTTTTACATTTTTGCGTAATTTAGACGATAGTTTATCAATCGCACCTTACACACACACACACCACACACACACACACACACACACACACACACATATATATATATATATATAAATATATATATATATATATATATATATATAAATATATATATATATATATATATATATATATATATATATATATATATATATATATGTGTGTGTGTGTGTGTGTGTGCGTTCGGTTAAATCTCACTGAAAATAATGTTTTCCATGGATGAGAAGTGGTAGTCCTATTGATGTGGTCATATGCTTATTATTATTATTATTATTATTATTGTTATTATTATTATTATTGTTATTATTATTATTATTATTATTATTATTATTGTCGGTTTTATTTTCTTCTAAGAAATTGTTGATTAATTCTTTGAATTCGAGGCAATTTAAATAAACCGTTTTCTCTCTGATACTTTCAATTCCTTGAAATAATTATTAACGACTTATATATCTGACTTTTTTTCATTGCATTTTTAAAGCCTGTGAAAAATTGAAAGGTTTATTGATAATTTATAGACATGCGATTCCCTTCCAAAATCTGGATAAAATGCCACAGCGGCTTGGGGTTCATTTTGGAATCACGTGTTGGTAGGATCGAAAATTCTTGATACCGTCGTTGTTTTACAAATCAGCTTTAATTCAAAGCGATTTCTGAACTCGACCATTTGCAACATGATACCGAAATAATCATTACACGTAATTCACACCTGGCAATCACAGAAATCCGATACACCGCGGTTTAACCTGGCCGAATGGAGAAGCACCTGTCTTCACATCTGCATCTGATTTTGCAATCGTCGTGAAAAAGTAATCCACGCGGTTTTACTGGGAGCGAAAGAAATATCTTTGATGTTGACGAATACTCTAAGGTAAATTCTATTAAAAGGATATTTCACTGTAGCTTAAACAAGAGGATATATTGTATTCATTTGATTTTTAAAATTACATACTCCAGATGTCGACCTGTATCCTCCATATACTGTTGCAGACAATTTCTAAAGATTTCCATCACCTGGTAGTTTGAGTACTTCGAGATCTTGCAAGTTACATTTTTTAAAAGTTGAACCTGTGGTCCTGAAACTTGTAAGCTATAAGAATATCAATTTTCTATCCGGAACAATATCATTCCGACGTAACATGAAATGACCACGAAAAGTTCTCTGCGTTGCAAATGCATAACTACCAGTCTTAATAAACGGTTCAACAGCAAACACTTGGTGGACATCGTTCAAAGATGGCTACCGATGGTATCTGAAAACAAAAATGGGAAGACATTAGCGAAGATACCTTTTCCATTTACCT
The DNA here is from genome assembly GCA_963932145.1 of Acanthosepion lycidas. Classification (NCBI taxonomy): domain Eukaryota; kingdom Metazoa; phylum Mollusca; class Cephalopoda; order Sepiida; family Sepiidae; genus Acanthosepion; species Acanthosepion lycidas. The sequence goes on along the minus strand of OZ010608.1, from coordinate 46,779,712 downwards.
AAATTCACTAGTACCACAGAGGTGACAATTTGGCATTTCTACAGCACCCCCCCATATATATATATATATATATATATATATATATATATATATATATATATATACCGAGAGAAGATTTGGATAGTCTTGTAAAATTCGTTTTGCAACATAAGCATTGCATTTCACATTGATTGTTTTTATTCTACTCATTGCAATGAAGTCTTTTACGAATGTTCTGTAATTATATATATTTTTTTATTTAGAACATATTCTTTCTTGAAGTTTTATTAACCGGCCATGAAAATGGTATAATTTTATAATATTTGTTTATTGTCTATTATTTATATTAAGACAAATATAATGCATTTCAAAAGTGTAAATATGTTCGTGAATTGATTCATAGAATCATAAAAAATCTGTGTAGTAATATCAGACAAATTGTAAAAAAATTAATAATCATATATTAGGTTGGTGCAAAAGTAATGACTTAATAATGTTGTTTTTTTACGTTAACAAATATGTCAAAAAACGACATTATTACGTCATTATTTTTGCACCAACCTAATACATAATGTATTATTATATTATTTATTTATTATTTATTAGATACTTATTATTATATAGCTAATTATATAAGTGTCCCGTTCTTGGCATCATTTTACATACAATTTGTCTTGAGTTTTACGTAGGTTTACTTATGTGTGGTTCTTATACAGGCGTTAAAATACATTATGTAACTAGCGCTTTTGAAGGCTCACTTTGTGTCACATTTCAAGAAGAAGGCAGTGCCTTTTGTGAAGGCGAAACGTAATGAATATTTTAACAGAAATTTTTTTACACTAGTTCGATTAATTTACCAGTTTGTTCGACCAATGTTACCCTGATAAGATACTTGTGGAGCGTTTTAAGAGTTAGACTTATATTGGTGTCAAGCAACGCTGAAAAAATGTATAGTCTGTTTCGTATGCAGATATATCACATGCCACAAAATCAATGGCGGTTCAAGTTTTAAAAACTCTCTTCAGGGCATAGACATTGCATTTCACATATTGATTATAGTAAATATAAACCATTGCACTCATTGCAAAGAAAATCTAAGTTGTTTTATATCAATTCACTCCGAGTAAGGCGATAAAGCGACTACGGCGCAAAAGGGTCCTAATGATGAAAAACAATAAAGCAATTTTTGAAAATTAATTCACCTCAAACAAAGATGCAAGGAGCTACTGGAAGAGAAAGAGAATGAAATTACTTTAGACGGAACCGGAAACCCAGTCTTAAACAGGAACGAAGTTATAAACCCCTACTCCTGTTCAAAAGTTTTGGGGTTTGTGTAGAACGGAGTGTAGGCAAACCTATCTACTTCTATAAAATATTCAAAATGTATGGTTTTGTCAAATTCACGAGTGTTCTGGAATTAGAAAATTTTAATTTTATCTTATTCTTTGTCGGTGTTTCATTAACCGGGTAAAAATCATAAAAAACGTTGCCACATCATGAGCGCCAAATGCTGTCTCCTATTATTTATATTACTCAAAATATCCGGCACATTAAAAGTGAAAAATATTTCCATGAATACGTTCATTAGTTTTATTAAAAATCTAAACAAATAAAAGTGTCCAATAATCCGAGACGTCGTCTGAATATATGTTGTCTTTTCTAAGACTGGAGACGACGTCTGAATATATTTTGTGGTTCCTTAATTTATATTATCATTTTCTAGACAACGTGTCTTTGGCTTTATTTGCTCAGAGATATCTGACAGAGTTTTATTTATGTGTTAGATATATTTTATACAGAGGATTCAATATATTGGTCAACTAGCGTGAAATTGTCTATTTCTACGCGTATGAAGAACTTTTCTTTTCTTCATATCTCTCATTTTTATTATTTTCAGTCTGTCTATGGTCCTCTGCTGGATGCGCGGTGTAAAATAAGAGACCCGGGTTCGAATTCTAATTGTATTCAATTCAATTACGTGCAAATATCCTTAATAAAAAAAAAAAGAAAGAAAGATGTATTCGATTCATTTCTCTCGAGCCATGGCTAAAAAGAAAGGCATACTGGGCTATATAGGTTTGCTTGGCAACCAATCTCCAAGAAGGAAACTCTGCATTCTAACCAGCCAGGAGATGGTTGGGCTCTGACAACTATTGCTGTTGTTTGTTTAGCGGCATATCAACACCTTATGGGTCATTTAATGTCGAAATTTAATTTTCTTGGGAGCATTAGTAATTTATTTAAAACAATGTATTGCTGGTAATTTTTGTTTTTCACAAATCTATTACTGGTATTATTACCATAATAATATATTTTTATACTTTCATAATATTTTGACCGCACTCTGGGTGGGGTTACATATTTCCGCATAGTTGGGATATTAACAGGTATTAACACCAGGGGTAAGGTTAGACCTCGGAACAACAGCAATTAAGAGGTAGTTCCACGCTACTCAGTACCTCCTAATCTCAAATATTCCTTGCTGCCAGATGTAGTTTATCGTCATGCCCAGGAATCGGCTCTGACAATACTAGCTCGCCCAAGACACACCATTGCAGTAAGGGTTGTGCCACTACGACCCTACGGGATTGCGGGTCTCGTGATCTGGAATGCCCTCTTGTTTATTTACATACGGACTATTGTTCTCATCTTTGTTGTTAACAAAATGTTTCGACCGTTTTGCTCGTTGATTTTCATCAGAAGTATGTCCATCCGTGTAACCGAAAAAAAAATCCCAAATTGAACCATTTATTTAATCTACAGGGGTAGGCTGTTCGCATTCGACTGTCCATAGACCAAAATTTGAAATAAATACACTAGGGTATCCAGAAAAATTATTAACCCAAGAGTTTCTTCAAAAATTTGATTTAATTTTTAGCACCCTATATATATATATATATATATATATATATATATATATATATATATATATGAAGAAATATAGTTTAAACGTGTGCTATATTTATGGGATAATATGCTCAATATCAGAAATAGAGCGTATGAAAATATAAATATAAAAGTGAACATTGAAGTCAACACTCAGGGGCGACAGGCTGACGATTGCGTCTAGCATGAAACAGACTGTCACCTGTGAGTGTTAACTTCAATATTCACTTTTATACTTGAAGTAAATAACACTCAACAAATAGCAAATTTCTCTCATCTTTTAACATAAATACACGGAAGGCTATTCGTGAGTATGAACATTAAAGGAAACCAGCTGAATCTGCTTTAAACAATGCCAGTTTTTCCCGTGATATGATCAGCCTGGTGCACTTTTGATCAGGTATCAGAAGACGTGGCACCCACCGAGTTGAAACCTTCATCATGCCATGTTTCATTGTGCGGAATATTCTAAACTCTCTCGCGGGGCAGGAGCATTTGTTTTACAGCCAATTATCCATCACCATATTAGGAACACGACCAATGTTGGTGGCTGTTAAAGGACGTCCAAACCTTGCTTCAGAATACGCTCTTCCTCTCCGTTATTCAGCAGTTCCCACATTTGCACTGTTGGTAAAGCTGGAGCGTCACCTATGAATGTAGCAATCATGTCAGCTTGACTGCATTTGGGGTTAAAATATTTTTCTGCGTGTACTTGATGACACTATGGATTCAGTGACTTTCCCACCACGGCTAATTGTTTTGATGAAATTTTATATCTAATCACAAAAGTACTGGAAACAAAAAGAAAAAGAATCTAGATGAAATCGACTAGATTTCATACTCAAAACACATTAAAAAAAATAATTTAAAACGCGTTGCAGGAAAACTTTTTCTATTTTGTGAGCTGCTTTCACTGGTTCCCAGACTCCATCAATTCAATCGCCCTAGGAGGCTGGCATCCCGCTCTCACCCTACACCGTAGAAACTACTAAATGTGGCCGTCTCTTCTACTCCAATAGCTTCATGTCTCGTTCCTCTCGCCAGTGGAACTCCCTTCCCTATTCCAGTTTCCCTGACAGCTATAAACTCCAACTATTAAAATGTAATGTCAATAGACATCTCCAGTTGCCTTGATCTATCCACTATCCTTCTCCCCATCCTTTCCTCTATCACTCCTATCTGCTCTCACTCCAAATCTTCTGCAAACCCCTGCATCCTAGTGGATTCACGCCTTGCTCGGGGCGTAATGTTTAAAATATATATATATATATATATATATATATATATATATATATATATATATATATATATATATACAGTCCCGTTCGATAAAAGTGACTGACCTGATTTTTTTTACTAAATGTTCTCTTCTCCTATGAAACGAAAGTTGAACTAAATTCTAAAATCCGAAGAAAGAAGCTTTGAAAGCTCTTTGAATTTAGCAGTAAGTACTGTCAAGCATCCGTTCAGTATAATGTTCTGGGGATGCTTTTCTTTTCATGGAACTCGTTTCTTAAAACCTATTGAAAAGACCCTCAGGAGCGAGCAGTACAAGAGAATTTTAGAGTCTTGTCTGTTCCCTTCTGCTGCATTTCGACCCCACCAAACTCATTTTTATGAAGGATAATGCTCCCTGTCACAAATCAAAATTGGTGAAGAAATACTTTGTTGAGAAGCATGTGAGTGTTATTGGCCGCCCCAATCTCCTGACCTCAACCCCATAGAAAAATTATGGGGCATTGTAAAGTACAGGCTCACGAGAAAGCAGTTGAGCAACAAAGAGGATTTGATTATGAATTTCATATCCGAATGGAATTCAATGCTTGGAGATGAGATTTGCCAGAATCTAATCAAGTCAATGCCAAAAAAGGTTGAAAATGTTATTCAAAATAAAGAAGGACCCATAGATTATTAAATATTTCGAACTATATTACCTATTATAAATAAATTATATCTCTATTATTCTTCATTTAAACCTGTTTCGTTATGTTTCTATTTATTACTAGTTGCAGGAAATAAGTGAGTAATTTTTTTTTGCTAAATCTCATTTATGTCCCAAATTATAATTATCAGTAGAATACCTTAGGGTGAGTAAACGTTTTTACTAGGTGGTCAGGAAGGGGTCTTTATATTAGTATGATTAATAATTAGTTTGATCCAAAAAGCAATAGGCGAAAAAACATTTAAGTAAAAAAAGTCACTTTTATCGAACAGCACTCTATGTTTGATTGAATAAATTACTGTCATTATATCTGCTAATTTTTACTAAAATCTCTTCATACTCACAACTAACCTTCCGTATATTGATGTTAAGGGATGAGAGAAATGTGCCATAGCTGTTTAAATTTCTTTTATTTTCATTTCCCAAGTATTTCACCCCTGAAGATGATCTTGGAAGAAGATCGAAAGTACTTGGGATATATATATATATATATATATATATATATATATATATGCATTAATTATGCTTACTGTATATGTTGTACCATCAGTGGGATGAAACTCGAGGTATTAATTCCGGATTGGTCGTCGTATAATACTAGAACTGAATTTAAGTCTTTGAGCCGATAATCTCCAAGTGATTATTCCAATTGAATTCTTTAAGAGTCTGGTTTATTTTTCTGTAAGTGTGCGGGTAAGAATTTAAAATAACAAACATAGACAGTATTAAATCGGATTAATCCTCTCCATCGCGTTACTAGGCAACAAGATGACCTCAGAATGTATCGGAAAACATTTACGAATTGATTCAAAAAGAAAAATGCTATTACAAGTTAACTTACGTCAAAGAAAACTTGTTTAGATTTTCAACCAAAACAAGACATTTTTTTTTATAAGCATTTCATCCCAAGCCACTAGGACGCAAGGGGTTACATAAGATTTGGAGCGAGTGTAGATAGGAGTGATAGAGGAAAGGATGAAGAGAAGGATAGTGGAGAGATCAAGGCAACTGTAGATGTCGATTGACATTACATTTTATAGATTATAGCTATCACAGAAACAGGAAAAGGCGCGTAGTGCGAGATACGAAGCTATTGGAGTAGAAGAGACATGTTTTCTTTTAATTTCTTTTTTTTTTAAATGTGTCGATAAAGATTTGGGAGAAAATAACACCACAAGGAAGAGAGAGTAAATTTCAATTCCCCTACCTACTTACCTTCCTACATTCACAACTACAAAATTTTTCCTTCTCTCCCGAAACGAAAAGCATTTAAAGATTTTCTTCTTGACTGGGATTTCGATGAGGAATAATCTTGTCAACAACATGTACAAACAGTCAACATATATCCACGAAATATAGAATTATATTGTTAGTTTTATTAAATACATTTTTACTTTAATGCTATGTCTTTGCGCGGTGGGGCAGGCGTTCATGGCTCTCCACAATTTCATTTGCTTTTATTAGGTTAGTGCAAAAAATTCTTCAATCCGTGCCACTATCCACTACTATCTATCTCTCTCTATATATATCTTTCAAATTTAAACAAGTACACAAACATCGAGACCTTTCTGACCATGAGACCCGGGTTCGAATCTCACCAAGGAGAATTTGTGAGTGACATTGTGTAGACAGAATTCTTGAGGGCAGTTGATAGTTGTGCTAGCACAAAGCATTAAGTCATCGTGGGCTTGGGCGTGCTTGCTGGCTTTGTTCAAATTCAAAACGCTAGATAACACGCTCTCTCCCACAAACTGTAACTAAGGTATCCTCAGCATAGTTGCACGACAGGTGAGCTATGTGGTGGTTGGGCAAACACAAATGTGCCAGAGCATGAGTCTGCAATTTGTA
>OZ010608.1:46750557-46768057 GCA_963932145.1 Acanthosepion lycidas | reverse complement strand
AATTTAAACTCAGTACAAGATTGGCGTCGAGATCTCATCAATTTCCAGTTGAACTGGGTAGATATAACCGTAAATTCTATGCTAACAATTTCCTTTCTCGCAATTCTCACTTGTGGAATTCCCTTCTGGCTCCATGATTTCCAACCAATATTAATCTGCAAAAATTTAGATGCAATATCAATCGCTATCTATTGTCCTCCTGATTACTTTTTTTATGATATCAACGAACACTCCTTGCCACTTTTGTAATGTCAACGAATACTTGTTGTCACTTCGAAATGATCGTTGTAGTAGAGACTTTGTGATCGCAGATACGACTATAGTAACGCCGTTGAACATTTGAATATCACTCGCAATAATAGTACTTACTCGATAATACTCCCTCGTATAGTAACCCTTATAGTGATCCGAATAGAGGAATAGTATAATAAATACGGTAGAGAATAGCGCTCCATATAGTAATAGAAGATAGACTAGAATTGGAAAACAGTTAACCGTCTTGCGACTACCTATATATGTGTTTCCTTTATGGTCACGTGATCTACATAATTCAATAATGGGATCGGCTGTGTTTGCTCACTGGCGATCTATGTTCAAACTCAAGTGTCGGCAGCGATACTTTATTCCTATATAACAGTAAGAATCAGTGGTTTAACATAAATCATATTTTGTATGAAATAACCTCCTTCTTAGGCTTTTCCTTCATGGTCACGTGGTCTACTTAATTGAATAATGGGATCGCCTGTGTTTACTCACTGGCGATCTATGTTCAAACCCAAGTGTCGGCAGCAACACTTCATTACAATATAACAGTTTTTGTCCTTCCCGCTCATTTTTAATTTTTCTGTTCTTAATTCTACCACACCCTGTAAACCTGTGTAGCTTAGTGGCTTTAGTGCCTTGCATGGGATGATACAGATTAAAAAAAAACAAAAAAAAAACAGCTAAAATTATAACTCGACTCTTCGTAGAAACTGACTGCGTATGTTTGATTATGGAGAAATTTAATATAATAATATTATTAGAACAATCACTTACTAACCGATACAAATCAACTCAGTCAAAATAACGATGTGTTTTCCAGGCAAGTAGTACTTTTATTTTCAACCATTTTGTCAATGCTTTTTCTTTCATGCAATGTAAATAGTAATTTCTTCATTTTAGAATTTTTAAAAACCATTTCTTAAGACTTATATGAAAATATTCCCAAGATGGTAAATAAGTGGTCGACCCAGCTGCAATCGACCTCCATTTTTGAGGCTAATGACAATCATTTATTTCTTCTGTTTTCAATTTTCGCTGCAGTTATTCATTCAGAAAGAGATATAAAATCCGAATGATGTCAAAATTCTTTTTGAAAGAAGTGGCTCTTTATTAAAATATGTAATTGTTTTCTTGAAGGAATTGTAGTATTTTTTTGGAGATCTAGAGAATGTTATTTTCCTGCGACATCAGACACATGTATGAAAACACGGAGAAAAAAATTCTTTGATATATCGAACCTCCCTGTAGAACTCACTTCCGGCTTCTTGCTACCTAGTGAACTTTGATCTTCTTGCTTGGGGAACTCCCTTCTGGCTCCATGCTTTACAACCAACTTTAATCAGTAAAGATTTAAATGCAATGTCAATCGTTATCTACTCTACTCCTAATTACTCTTTCCTCTTCCAGCTCATTTTTAATGTTTCTGTTCTTAATTCAACTACAATTTGTAATCCCTCGTGTCTTAGTGACTTTAATGCCTTGCACGGGATGATACAGATTAAAAAACAACTGAAAATAGAACACGACTCTCAGTAAAAATTGATTGGATATGGTGCATTATGAAGAAATTTATTATAATGGTATAATTAGAACAATTTCTTACTAAGCACCTCGGTCAAAATGACGATGTGCTTTCCAATTCGTACTTTTTGTTTTCAACCAATGTGTCGATCTTTGTTCATTCATGAAATGTAAATAGTAATTTCTTCATTTAAAAATTTTAAAAACCATTTCTTAAGATTTATATGAAAATATTCCCAAGATGGTGAATAAGTGGTCGACCCATCTGCAAATCGACGTCCATTTTTTTAGGCTCATGAAAATCATTTATTTCTTCTGTTTTCAATTTCGCTGCGATTATTCATTCAGAAACAAAAAAAAAAAAATCAAATTCGAATAATGTCAAAATCCTTCTTGAAAGAAGCGGCTCTTTATTAAAATATGAAATTGTTTTCTTAAAGGAATTATTGTATTTTTTTCTTAGATATTTTCCTGCGTCATCACCCACTTATACGAAGACATAATCGAAGAAAAAAATTATTTCATATATTGAACCTACAGTTCGTAGACCTCAAGACATGCACAAAATTCCAAGAAACCAAAGAATAAAAATTTTCTTTTTATTATATTTTCTTTCTTTCATTGGTACCTGATGACATTTTGCCTTCAATCCATTTTCGCGAAAATTGATTATTAATTTGGGAGAAACAACATTAATATATGCAATTTGGAAGATGCCAGATATAGTAAAGATTTCTTGATATGCCCAGTCTTCCGAAAGACCAACGGTTGCTTTTGGAAAGAGAAGACCAGTGTGATTTTAATTGTTGAATATTTTGAAAGAAACACTTAATTTCTAGCAATGGTTATCTCTCAGGTTTACTAGACGTGTTCAGATTTCTACAGGCGACGCAAACTCGCCAATGGGCAACTATAGCAGTTGTGGTACATTAATCAAAGCAGACGGCAAAAGCGTTTCTGATTGGTTAATAAGAGATGACTGAATCAATTTCACAAATACTTTTTTTATGTCTTCTTTCAGATTAATGACGAAATTTTTCAAAAGTAGTCTTGAATCAATATTATGTTTTAGGTCTCTCGCTTTTTCTTTACCGGTTTAATACAATAATGGTTTTATATATATATATATATATATATATATATATATATATATATATTATATATATATATATATATATATAATAAATTCATGAATCATTCATACAAAAAACAAATATAGCGGTTAATGATTTAAATGGCGAGAATACTTCGTCGCAAACAATATAAATAAGATACATCATTAACCTCTATATTTGTTTTTTTGTATGAATGATTCATGAATTTACAAATTATATTTGCACCTTTTAATTGAAATTAATATATATATATATATATATATATATATATATATATAATCTAATATTTAAAAATTAATCACTAACTCACATCAATTCAACTAAATATATATATATATATATATATATATATATATATATATATATATATATATATATATATATATATGCATGTTTCATTAAAGTCGACAGACAAGGTACTGCGAATAAGTATTTTATTTAATTTTTCCTGTGTTCGAACAAATGTTTTCTATTCGGGACACAGAGTGTATAGATACTGTCTAAATATACTGTAATTCCGAGCGCTTTCGGCTTTACTGTTAGCCATTATAAAGGATGTTTTTATGTTTGCTTTTTAATTGGGTGTGTGTGGGTTGTGTGTATGTTTCTAGACTTCCTAGAGGGAAGTTTTATTTTCCGAACACATTTGGCTCATTGTAGCCGTCTTTTTTAAAGAATTCAACAATGCAAAACAGACACTTGTTAAAAATGGCGTCCCTAACCACCTTATAGACCAACAAATTTGACTATTTTTCCCAAAATAAATAACAGGGTTAGTGGACACATAGTCAAAGTAACATAAATATTTTCTACAAAAGTCAAATGCACGTCAACTACAAACAAGATGAATCTTCACTTCGAAATATAAAGAAAGGCTCCATATTTTCTCTATTCCCTTTTATTAGAATTAAGATGTTCATTTCAGTTCTATGTAAGGCAGTTGTTATCGAACTTTTTAAAGTCGGTGTGCACTTGAATCCTACCAATAATTATAGCCGCACTATATACAGATTTCGGAAAAATATGTTACAATGAAATCAAATATTGCAGAAAAGAAATAATGCAATACAAATATAAAATGAAGCATACATTAAATTTATTCATTCTTGTGTTTATGAGAAATATGAAACTTGTGACTCTTAGCGATTTCTTCAATATTTGGGCAAATATTTAATAGGCATTTCCTCCTCATTACATTGAAGAGTTCCTCTCTTTTTGTACTTAATTGTGGTGAGAGCCGAAAAGCCCAATTCCCATGAATATGAATGTACCGCAATGTAATAAAGTAAATATACTTATTACTTATATCTGGATATATATTTCTCTGGAATGACAGGGTGCACCTAGACATCTTCCAGAGTGCATCAGCGTACCCAGGTGCAATATTTGAGAACCACGATTTAAGGCTCTAATTAGATTTTGTAGTATTACGTCAAGAATTAAGAGATTTTTAATCCAGCATATTTTATTACACCAAACGTCATTTAAAGCGGATATCCGTTACTCGCATTTGAGTAGACGCTTCGTATTTTTTTAAGCAGTGTTTATTTGGTCTATCAGACTCTAAAGAAAACTTGATAAATAAAACGTCCCTCCCGGAAAGATTCGAACCTCTGCCTCTCTTTACAGAAGAAGCCACCATCTTATCCGGCGTGTGTGAACATCTCGGTTACGGAGAGCTTTACAGGTAAGGGAATTTCTATTACGCTTTAAAGCATATTCACTCGTGTCAGATTTTTCCGAAAGCCGTATCTGAAATGTAAACAAAACAATATCTAAAAAGATTGATGGATTTTATATTTTATTCTGATATATTTATTATCTCTTCAAACTTTATGGAAAGTAGAAACATGTTTACACTTTAAAGTTCTCCTAGACTAGCCACGACAAATAAGACAGTTGTTTATTCTGCTAATCAGGGCCCATTTTCTTTATTAAGATTTCTAAAGTCTCCGGGTAGAGGGAAGAAAAATAAACATGCTTAAAAAGAAAGCAAATAACAAAGCAGTGCGCTTGCACAAATATGAGTAACCATTATAAATAATGTCTGAAGTAATACATTCCGTGTTTAAAATAGATGCCTCGTTTTTAATTTAAACCGTGTGTATTAAGTCTACCAGCCTGAGCAATCAAGTACCATCAGCAGTTTCACCTACAAAGTGGGGCGCAGGGTCGAACAATGCCGGAGAACATATTTTCGTTGTTACAGTTCCTTCAATGCGCAGCTTGATAGAAACGTAACAGACACACTTACAAAAAAAAAAAAAAAAAAAAACGGGACTAAAAATAAAATTAAAAAAATAAACGGGGTATGCACGAAAAACAAGGTTTGAAATAATAAAAATTTTGGATTAATATATATATATATATATATATATATATATATATATATATATATATATATAACAATGAATCATTCATACAAAAAGTAGATTAGTAAAGTTAATGATATAAAATGGCGAAATCCCTTCGCAAACAAAATTTTAAAGGTGCATTACCTTACAAATCACTCGATGAATGTTATGATCCCTGTTTTTAAAATCTATAAGCTGTATAAGGTCTTTCTTTAATACGCAAGCACTTTCTACTGTACATTCAGTCATCTTCAGGCATGGAAATTATTTTGTTTTTGGTAAACTTCAGGTAGTGTCCGAGACGAAAAAAATAAATGCGAATAGAAATATGTTTTCTTTGAAATGTGTTATTGTTAACGGATACAATCTTTTGGAGCGTGCAGTCGCAACGTTAAGATTGAATTTTTTGCCATATTAGTAAAAAACACACTCTCTTAAATTTTCCAAAAATTCAGAATTGACCCGAGTTACGCCTGCAAGGATATGAGTAAAAAAAATTGTAGCTTGAAATATACTACTTTTTTTTTTCGTTTGAATTATTCGATCTTTTGCATGTGAAATCACTGGTACAGTAATGCATGTCAGTACTAAGAGGCTAACTACTTTACCCGTTTTTCTCTAACTACATTAATGAGACTATCAATCCTTTCTCCAAACCCGGTATCATTGAGCAAAGCCCATAATCCATCAGTAGATTATCTTGTGGAAACATTTTCAGCAAAGCCGGAAAAAGATTGTGAAACGGTATTAAAAGTATTCAAAGATTACTGTAAGAAAAAGAAATAAGGCCACATTGCACAGTGGATAAAAGCGTTAGTTAGATCCAGGGACAGGACCCAAAGAGTATGAGTTCAATACCCAGTTAAGGCAGTGGAGAACTTTAACTGACATCCGTTAAACATGGCACATGGAACTAGAACCGTCTACCCCAGCGAGCGAAATAAAGGGTTCAGTTCGACATTCCAGCCACCTGAAAAAAGCCGGAGCGTACAACAGCCGAAACGTTGTAATAAATATGGCGACAAAGATGAGGACAATACTCCGAATAATGTAAATAATATACATCTCAGAAATATAGACAGATACAAAGACATGGTACTTTTAATAGTATGCGTGGTATCCAGACTGTGCATGACTCGGATATCTGTCAACACTTGGTGGATAATTCAAATTGTGCAGCCGGATACAGGAACGATTCCTTCACTATTTTGTACAGAACTCAGTTCGCTCAACAGTTTATTAGAAGCGGTCTTCATTAAGTTACATCAACCGTCTCTGTGCAGACAGAGAAAGCATTTTGTTCGCTCACTCGGTCTCGGTATGTGAATAAAGTTTTTTTTTCTGTTTTATACTCACCTGGAACCATTTACCTTATTTTCTTCGTATATTTCACGACTTTTTCCTCCTCCCGTTTTATTAAATTTTATTAATGAAATTGCATTTTAGTCTTGGTTATTTTTTTTTCACCTCATATTTTATCGCAGTGCGAACGGTCTTTTCTTTGTCAATCGACATTAGCACATATTATGCTTATGATGTGTCAATCGTGATTGGATCTCTGAAGTAAGAAGAATGACTTCCTGCATTTTGAAATCTCTGTATATGCAAAACCTCGTACCACTTGGTGTTATTAGTACAGATACATGTTGTGATATGATTTCATTCATTTTAAAACCTTGTTCGAATGTGCTTGACATTTGTACGCGTTGTGTTAACTATGAATCCGATGTTGTATTTTAACCATTAGGTCGACATCCAAGCTGCATAGAAAAGAGTGAGCAGGTGCAATTGACGCTGAATATTACCCAAATTCAACGAAGTTATTTTCGCTTTGCCTGTGAATATAGACTCCTTTACAGATGAAAGCATGAAAGAGAAACACGTCAACGTAGAGCCTTCTTGAAGAATTGGCAGATCCAGACGAGAATGAATGAAACTGACTCCCCCGAGCAGAACATTTTGGAGGGGGGCATTTAAGTATATTAATATAATTAAGTTGTAAGCGCTATCTTTATATTCTCTTTCCACTTTTTTCTTTTTTTATCTAAATTCAATTTATACTAATGCAATACACCGAAAAATTACCCGACGAGATATATTATCATATTTCTATTATTGTTAAAGTATATGTCTTTTCTTTTAAAACTTGTTATTCAATAAATAAAGCTTTTTTTTTTCTAAGTATTCTAAACTCTAAAACACTAACCATGGGTACCCATAGTACCCAGCGCAAATTTTCCTTTACAATTTTCAGTACATGATTTTCTTGCCTAAATAATGTTTTTCATTTCCTATTAATGTTAACTCAAAGTACAAAGTTTGAAGTGCCTGCATGTACAATATTTCAAATAAAGATTTATATTTAATATTTGCTTTTGATATTTTCAAAATCGGGTATGATATATCCATGGTTAGTAGTGGTATAACTTTAATTGATGGTTAGTGTTCTAGGGTTAAATATGTTTCTTCAATATTTATTTTGATACTGTGTTTACTTTTTTTATTTTTACTACTATTATTCGCCCAATACAAGATCCGAGAGGCACTCATGGTAGAGCATGGGTGGGCTGAAATGGTTATTGTAAATGAATTAAAAATGAAAGAAAGAGGAAGGAAATTAATGACTTGAAAGGAAGGAAGGAAGGAAGGAAGGAAAGAAAGAAAAACATTAAAAGGTAAATAATATGACTGAGACTGAAATATATAATAGGAACTAAATTATATATATATATATATATATATATATATATATATATATATATAGAGAGAGAGAGAGAGAGAGAGAGAGGGAGAGAGAGAGAGTCAGAGAAAGATAGATAGAGAAACGGGAACTTAAATGACTGAGAACGAAAGATAGGATAGGAACCGTATCAAAGGAAGAAAATTATTTGGGTGTGGGTGAAATAATTATTGTAAATGAATTAAAGAATGAAAGAAAGAGGAAGAAAAAGTAATAGCTGAGAAAGAAAGAAAGAAAGAAAGAAAGGCTGAGAGGAAAATTAAAAGAGTAAGAGCAAAAGATATGACAGGAACCAAATGAAGAAAAGAAAGAAGAGAAGAATGAAATAAATGAAGGATGAAAGAACTCTAAAAATATTTCTTGTCTTTGCAACCAACTCAAAAGAAAGAGAAGCGGTCGAGATGCCGACATGAAGAATCTGAATCGATCTTGCAACATCCCTCTGTTCAATCAAATTGCAACAAAGGGTAAACGAAATAAAGGTAGCCTTACGAGACCGGAAACCACCAACCGTCTTCGAAAATTGCTGTTCTGTAATATTTCTGTCCCTGACATGATTCAAGAAATGTATGCAAAAGATAGGGCTCAATATTCGTTCGCAACACCAAAGCTTAATAAAAATAACATGGATCCCATGGACCCCTCGAGGCGTCATGGAAGGATTTCGTGGGGTTCGTGAGAGACAGTTAAAAATTAACATTTATATTCGTATACATCCCTTGTCCCAATCAACGGTTTGAAATAAATAAAAGAAAATGCATCCTGCCAATGTTTGAAGGAAACACACCCGACCCCTAATTCCAGTGCCAGCCGCCAGGCGTCTCTTGACTCGCTGTTTAAACGGGTACCATCACTCTCTACACGGTTGCCATCTTGTGCCCCTCCGTAAAAGCAAGTGATAATTGTCATTCATCACGGTTTATCATGGCTTGATTATCTTTTCGTATTCTGGTGACAATTGACCACAATTTCTCTCAAGCTGAAAAGTGATGCCTGTGCAGTGTTCATGAGAGTGCAATATGGAGAAATGCCTGTATAAGTGTGATGACAAACCAATCACACTGTGGGTATCCGTTTGTCTGTCTATCTCTATGAAGGGCTAGTTCTTATACAGGCCGGTGACTAAAGGGGTCAGTGACTAAAAAAAGGTTCAGAAACCCTCTAACAGAGTATTACTGAATGATTTCATATTGACTCAAGAGGAGGAACTAAGTGTAAATTATGATGATATATAAGATAGCTAACTGTTGACACTTGACTAGAAATGGTTAAGTCCGTACTAATCGAGGGAGCATATTCTCGGGAGTCTGTTCCACTAAGAAAGAGTTCTTGGGAAGAAGATGTTTGGGTTGGTCTTCCGTCTTGCGAAAGGAATACGAAGAGAGAAAAGGATAAGTCAAAAATGTGGCATCATGGGTACTAGATGTCAAGGTCTGAAATGGTGGAGCCCAATTAATGTAGTTCGCTTGAACATCTGCCATGAAAATAGAGATAGGTTAACAATTTTTCGATTGTTGGGAAAAAAGTGGTAGGGTTGAAAAGAATTAGACTCTCACAAAGCCATAGAAACGCTTTGAAACTTTGTCAAGGCTGGAAAATGAGGATTGAGTAACCCCTTAGAAAGATATGGGAGAAGTACTCTATTTTCGGTCTAATCTGGCTCTTGTAAAAGTAGAGGACAGGGGGAGAAGTCAGGTACTTACAGGAGGGTTACAAGGAAGACACCGTTTTTCCAATATTTTTATCCGTGGTGGGGCGAATATACGTGTTTTACTTGAACTCCGCTGTGAGTTTATGTCCCAATAGTTGATTGTAGTTCTTTATTTTCCTGCAATCAAAACAGATGTCCGTAATTGTAATGATTATCTAAATATTGTAGATCCAATGACCTATCGGCTGGCGAGAAAATCTCTGTTGTATTCAAGTCAAGAGACGACACCAACTGTGACAATCCTAACATTTACAAACGTTCCCTATCGTTCAGCCAACGTTGATTTTGCATCCACAGATTGATTTTGTTCCAGAAATTGAAAGCAGCCAATAGAAGGCCCATGTTTTTCATCCAATGCTGAATTTGAAATTGATGTTAAGAACGGCATCCATAACTCGATCGATACTAGAGCAATGATCCATTAAGATGAAAGGATTTTGCCTCACGGAGGTACTGTGTTTTGACCGTATATTGTGACTTAAATTCAACTCAGACCATAACATGGAACTCATATATGCAATCCATTCCTTGAGATGCTGCAAAAATGGTCGATTCCTTTATCGCTCCAGTAAGTACCTGACCCTTCCCGTTATGCTCTACCTTTACAAGAATCAGATCAGGCGAAAAAATCGATTACTGTTGTCATATATGGACAGGAGCTGCCCATTCTTCACTATTCAATCTTGATACAGTCTAAACGTTCCTCAGCGTCAATGTGGGGGAGGAGGAAATATTTTCCATCCGACAACGACTTTCACATGGATGAAACGTCGCAAACCTCTCGCTATTCCCATGGTAACTGTACAGACCTTCCTTCCTTTCACTTGTTCTAAACTACATGGCGTATTACACGCATTACCTTCGAGTTCCATTGGCGAGATGCAAGTCCCACTCGAGCAACCTCTTCCCACGAAACGCTACTTTGTGGGATCCAATCTTAACCTGAGCTTACCGTTTATCCGCATAAACCGTGTCTCTTACTCTGTCAACCTCTACCTCGAGTGGTTTTTTGCTCTTGTACAGCTTGAGAAAAAAAGGTTCTGGGCAGAATGAAACAGCAGATACATATTCTTAAACAAACTTGTCGAGATAAATGGTGATTAAGCCGAAAAATATACACGTAATTTTGAAGATAATTATATTTACTTATTATTATTATTATTATTATTATTATTATTATTATTATTATTATTATCCTTTAGAGCGTCGGCATTCATAGCCCCCAAAGCATTCTTTTCTTTATAATATCTGATTTGCTATGAGCTCTTGGCAAATAGGGTGCAGTGGTTTGCCAAGTTATTAAATTCGGCATATTCTTTTTCTCTTAGTAAGCCAAATCTAAAGAGAGCAGACACATTTGTTATTTAACCCTTAGCTGATAGAAAAGAGAGCATTTTTTTGAAAGTGAATAGAGTAAGTAAGAATTTGAACCCACGATGACCCAGTCCGTTTTTCTGCGTTTTGAGCAATTAAACTAATCGCACATCTCTTGATAAGAATAATAATTGATAAATAAATTATATTATTCAGTGAACTCGCTTCAGGGAAAAAAGACCACGGGAATGCCCTCTTCGAAGATAAAAGGACCAACTCAAAAACAACACCGAAAGGCACTGGACTTCAGCCGAAATCGTTTGAGACACAAGCCCACAGAATTATAATTACTTCTATAGATTTTTCACATATATGTCCATGTGTCAGTCAGAGTTAAAATATTGATACGGATATGTATGATTAAAATTATAGCCATGGTTGATTATATATATATATATATATATATATATATATATATATATATATATATAGATAGATAGATAGATAGATAGATAGATAGATAGAAAGAAACACTGTCTTCGATGGTCAAAACATGTAGCAAGACTGGAATAGTCAATAGTTTCCATGTGGTCTTATTTAGAGAGTCCGCTTCAAGGGAAAACCTCTTCGAAGATACACGTGGTTACCCTCTTTGAAGATACAAGGACCAACTAAAAAAACAACACTTAAAGGCACTGGACTTGATCCGAAATCGTTTGAAACACAAGCCCGAGACCATACCAACTGGTGGTATTCCATCACTGTCAGAACTTCGAAGTCACCAGAAGAGAAAATGAAGAAATCAGACGACAAGAGAGAATAAGGTTCGACAAAATCGACCGCGTCTTCCATCCACATTACTCTGCAGTCAATGCCATTGACTCTTCCATGCAAGAATTGGTCTACTTAGGCATCAACGCCGCCATCATAAAGGAAGTGATCAGAAAATAAATTTAATTATTGAATACGAGATAAAGCCGACAATGATATTTATATAAAGGCCTCGAAATCTGATAAAACCTGTTTTCAGTAATTAGAGGCCATTTATATTGTAAGGAATACGGCGAATCTTCTTAATGTTTGTGCTGTATCCATTCATGCCTCTCCACTACTTCCTGGCTTTTTTAGCGCATAGTAAATCCGTGATGTTGCTATCTCTCTTAATCCCTGTTCTGCCAACCATTTACACAAGTTCATTAGGTAGGTTATGCGCTGCTTTCCTTTGTCTCCCTTATCTTCTATCCGCCTTGTGAGTATCAAATTTTCCAAGCCCTCTTTCCTCATTATGTGCCCTAGAAATTTGAACTCTCTCTTCAGGATGTTAAGTAAAATATATTTTTGTTATTATTTACTCTAAAACTTTATTGTTGTGAACACGTTCGGTGCGTGTCATTCTTAGCATCCTTCTGTAGAATCATGTTTCTGTTTGCTTATTCATCAAAATATTACAACCATTATATGATCACTATCACAAATAGAACATTCACGAGCTCGCTCTCTCCTTTCAAACATAGTTGGCACTGCCTCTAACAGGGCGTAGGATCACCTTCCAGAAGGGTGCCTGTTGTTTTCCAAAATGTTGTCGGAATCTCCTTTAAGCTGCAATTTCTTTAGGAGTCTACGACATCATGAG
Source organism: Acanthosepion lycidas (assembly GCA_963932145.1). Lineage (NCBI taxonomy): Eukaryota > Metazoa > Mollusca > Cephalopoda > Sepiida > Sepiidae > Acanthosepion > Acanthosepion lycidas. Next base: position 46,755,405 of record OZ010608.1, on the reverse strand, counting down.
GATCCACCAACTGCAAAAGAGATCTAAGATAAATCTAAGAAAGAGCAAAACCTTAGACAATATGATGAATACTTGAATATAAATTATGTAATAAATGTATTTGGTACTCTATGTCGTTTTTATACTCCAAAATACTTGCATTTAAATTCTGACCCATCATTATGGGACACCATATATATATATATATATATATAAAAGTGAACATTGAAGTCAACATTTAGAGGCGATAGTCTGTTTCATGCTAGACACAATCGCCAGGCCTGACGATTGTGTCTAGCATGAAACAGACTGTCGCCTCTAAGTGTTGACACGAATGTTCACTTTTATATTTACAAACGCTCTATCTCTGATATTGAACACTTTATCCCATCAATATAGCACACCTTAAGACTATATTTCGTTATATATATATATATATATATATATATATATATATATATATATATATATATATATATATATATATATATCATACAATCGGAATTAATATACCATAAATGAACATTTTCAGCTACTAAAATTAAAATTACAGGATTTTCAAACAGTCAATGGATGATAAACATTTTATGTAATAATAAAAAAAAACCAGACAAGTGCGAGGAAAAGGTAGGAAGAAAAATATAATGAACAGGAAGGTGGGAAAAGAAACAGGAAGTAGCGTAAGTCTTGATATGAGTTGTGGTCAGAAGGGAAAGGAAAAGAAAGAGAGCACAGAGTAGATAGGTCAAATGAACTCCCATCGACAAGGGGAAAAAAATTAAATTTTAGATTTAATATATAAGAAAAAAGAAACGTTAAAAGTGGAAAAAAATGAATGAAAAGTACCTCAAGAAAAAAGGAATTAAACGATACTTTTAGAAACAATACATAATACTATTTAAAAATAAAAATATATAAATATGTTAATTAATTAATTAATTAGTAACAAAATATATTAATTAAATTTATTAATTAGTAACAAAATATATTGCTCTGTTTATTATAAAACATTGAGCTCTATGTATGAATCAGTTTTAATATTTAATATTTTCTATTTTATATTCTGTTAATAGGATGCACTTGGATTATATAGAAACGGATTACTGCTTGTGTTTATATATATATATATATATATATATATATATATATATATATACATTACTGCCCGTGTATATATTAGGTTGGTGCAAAAATAATGACGTAATAATGTTGTATTTTGACGTATTTTTTGACTTCAAAAAACGACATTATTACGTCATTATTTTGCACCAACCTAATATATATATAAATATATAGTCAAACCTAGAAAGCCAGACAAGGTTTCACCTAAGCGGATCGTCAGGAAAAGCTTTCCCTGAGGATCCGCTAAGGTGAAACCTTAGTAGGTTTGTCTGGCTCTCTAGGTTTGACTAGGTCTGCTCTACTTTTGTATTGAGCACTTTTAAGTTAGTTGATTACTCGTATCGTGTTTTTTTTTTCTTTGGGCTTTGGACTTGTATGCTGTACGATTATTTTTGACAGACATTCATGTTCATAGCTTTTTTTAAAACCATTTTTTTCCTCCAAGATTGCTTTGACCATTAGCAAATCAAAAAAACCGAAGGTTTTCCGAGACGAGTGTAGTTACCTATATATATATATATATATATATATATATATATATATATATATATATGTATATGTGTGTGTGTGTGTGCGTGTGTGTACAAATTTCAGTAAAGATGACTGACTGCGATTAAGCTTTAAAACAAATTTAACACTCAATGACATCAAATATGAACGCGGCCACAGTGTGCTGATGGTTTTTGGGAGAAAAAAAACTTTCTGGTCACTCTAGAAATATGTATAAAAATCTACATATTCAGTTAAAAAAATAAACAAAAACAACCAAAAATTCACCCTTGATAATGTGTTTTATATACCGCACCTAGGAAAAATAGCGGGTATGTCCCAATCCTCATAAATACGTTGGACACTATTATAAGTGGCGGGGTAGTATGCTGTCTAAGTAGTCAGTGGTTCACCGCTGGTCAGTACTGTATTTTGTTGATTTTATAAAGATTACCATTTCATTTCCAACCTCCGTTTTGTTTATTCCTCATTGAGTAACCCTTCTTAAGTTGCAACACTGATAAATAGAACAGCCGAAAGCTCTCGGATAGATAGAATATTCCAGCAGTTTTTGTTCAGAAAAGAAATCACTTATAGGAACAGGAGAAAATTGAATAAAAATACATTGTCAGTATTATCTAATGAAACTTTCATAAAATTGGGATTGCTGCCCAAATAAACAAAGTAAATTAGTCAAGTTAATGATATAAAATGGCGAAATCCCTCGCAAACAAAATTTTAAACGTGCATTAACCTACTAATCACTAGATGAATGTTATGATCCTTACTTTTTAACAAAAACAAAATAATTTCCATGCCTAAAGATGACTGAATCTACAGTCGAAAGTACTTGGATATTAAAGAAAGACCTTATACAGCTTATAATTTTAAAAAGCAAGGGTCATGACATTCAACGAGTGATTTGTAGGTTAATGCACCTTTAAAATTTTGTTAGTGAAGGGATTTTTCCATTTTATATTATTAACTTTACTGATCTACTTTTTGTATGAATGATTCATTGTAATATATATATATATATATATATATATATATATATATATATATATATATATATATATATGTAACGGAAAAAAAGACAGACAATAATTTTAGTCGACGCGTTTCGTCCAAGGTGGACATTTCAATGCAAAAAGCAGAATGAATTTATTGAAACAAAGTATCTATAAACAACAAATAGACGTCGTGAATAACTAGAAGAATTATTTAGAAACGTTCTTGTATATTCATTTGGTTAATTGATAAATTACCTCAATTATTTTTATGTTGAAGAGAATATTTTCATATGTAGAAATATTGTTTGTATTTTGCTGACGGATTCAACTGTTTTATTTTGATTTCTTGATAAATGTATTGTACACCTTGGCTTCGGGGAGTAGTGTTTCTGTTAGGACAGGTGATATTGGAAAAAAAAAACCGGTGTGTACATTAATATTTGGATGATATTCAGTGGCAGCACTCTCGAGGATTTTCCTTCTAAGTGAATTATTTTCTTTGTTTATGGGTGTAGCATTTTTAAAATCAAAATTGTGGTTGAATTTATTTCCATGCATGATGAGTGCATTTGTTAATTTGTTATACATGAAGTCTCTTTTGTGCAAATAGTTGCGTTTTTTAAAAATTTCTGCATGATTTTCCAATGTAATTTGCTTAGGTCGGTTATTTAATAGTTAGTTAAAGCTATTTATTAATGCAATGTTTAGATTGCATTTTGGCGAGTTGACAGTTTTTAATTAATTTATTTGGATTAATTGGGAAATATCCAGTATTCGTGACCTGACGATTGCGTCCAGCATGAAAGGGCCTGTCACTTCTGAGTGTTGACTTCAATGTTCCCGTTTATATCTACAAGTATATATATATATATATATATATATATATATATATATATATATATATATATATATATATAATGGATTCTCCCGTCGCTTTCGACGTATGAGAATCTGACAACTTAATTGATTGAAATTTTGTGCAATAATCTTAAGTGCCACTTAAAACCCGCTAGTGATTTACAGAGGAGGCCGCATACGGAGCAAAAGTAAGGATTGTGGGATGAGATCACTGTTAGATTGGCTTACCTTTTAGATCTTGCTCTCGTTTCTTGAAAACTGCTGAGCCCACTAAAACGCGTTGATCGCCTTTCTACTCGTCCCAAGGATAAGCGCTCGATAGTGTCATGAGGGATATATATATATATATATATATATATATATATATATATATATATATATATATATATATATATATATATATATGTATATATTAATTTAAAAGAAAGACAGACCACTTTAAAGCTCCCTTGTAATAAATTATTTCACCAGAGACGGTAGCGAGGGATGGTGTGAGAGATATTGTCGAGTTTAGAGAAGGAAGGGAGTGTTTTAAAATTTATTTTTATATTTCTTTTTATTATAATACTTAATATTGAGGAAGGCGGGTTAAGGATCAGACACGGAGCTGTTTAATCGGTCAACTCAACGGAAATGATATAGGGAAAGGAAAAGGAGAAAAAAAAGTGAAAAAGAAAAAGGGGGAAGTAAAGAGAAAAGAGATGTACTTAGGGTTTTCCGAGGAAAAAGAGCGGTGGTATAGCTTTAGCAATTTAGATAAAAACAGATTTTAACGTTTGATAGTAATTTAAATGCTTATAAAACTCCCCAAATAAATTAATTTAATGCTTGTTAGCAATTTAAATATTCAACTTCTTTACGAATAAATTAGGGACTTAATATTAGTTGAATACTATATTAATAAACCTCAATAATAAAAAAATAAAAATTTACTGATAGTTATATTTTAATATTTACTGTTAAGGTAAAATCTTTACCAGTTTGGGTCTAATTCCTGAATTTCATTTGTAGCTATTTTTAGATGAGTAATATTTCTTAATTAAAGTTTAGGTTTCAAAACAAGATGGAGTAAGATTTGAAGGCAATAGTAAAAAAAAAATCTGTTTTTTCATTCATATAGCACATATATGTTTACGTAAAAATCACATATACATACGTTGATGTACATGTGCAATTACACATATAACCACATACACATGTATCGATATACACCGGTATATATGTATATACATATGCAAATACCTACACATTCATATTTATACCGATTTAATTTTTTTCCTTTAATTTTTCAGTTAAATTGAGTGAATTAATTGGTGAATTAAGTGTTTAAAATTTCAAAAAATATATATAATTTTTAATATTTTTAACATCATGACTAATATTTAAA
>OZ010608.1:46683057-46745557 GCA_963932145.1 Acanthosepion lycidas | reverse complement strand
TGACAGTTTATTGCGGATTGGACGCCATATATGACACCAATAAAAAAATATATATATTTCCAATCTGGTGGCTCGGTTTCAGACACTTTCCCACCGCCGTAAGGTGGCTTTTCTGTATTTTTCTATAAATATGTTCATGATAATTGTTCGAATTAGCTGTTCGCTCTGGTACCTAGCTTATTTTTTTTTGCATTAAGCGCAGTATTCGAGTGACGTTGAAATCTCATCAGCTGATCGTTGAACTGGCTAGATGTTGGTACAAATTCGATGCTAACAGTTTCTTTTCTCGAACTTCTCGCCTGAGGAACTCCATTCTGTCTCCATCTATTCCAGCCCTCTTTAAACTGCAAAAATTTAAATCCAGTGTCAATCGCTCTTTGCTATCCTCTTGATTACTCTTTTCTCTTCCCACTCATTATTACTATTTCTGTTACTAATTCTTCCACACTCAATAATCTCTTATGTTGTAGTGCCTTTAGTGCCTTGAATGGCGGAGTATCGATTAAAAAAAAAAGAATATGAGTAGAAATTTTTTTTATTTTCAGTCCAGTAACTTACAAGGGAAAACGAGTAGGAAGAACTGACAGTTATAAGCCAACAAATCTAAATTAAAATAATAAGACACTTACACGTTACAGTATATGAGAAAGGGCTATCTCCAGACTGATACAGAAGGGGGTGCATTTAATCCTTACTTGATATAATGCAACTGAATTACATAATACTTAATTACTATTCAGCATGGCAACTTTAACAAAATATTGCAATAACAATCATAAATATGAATGCTGGTCGTCATTTTAAGAAGTAAGGGGAAACAAATCAATAGATTTGAAATAGAAAGTTTTCACCATCCCACTGGAACTACCGTCAAACACTTCTACATTCCTTCTTTATTTCTTTCATTTTCTTGCTTAAATCAAGTGGTGAATTTTCCTCTCTTTTTACGCGATGAAAACGGAATACACTATGTATATTATTTGGACTATTGTCACAAAGTTTCGCCTGTTGTACGTGTCGGCCTTCTTCAGGAGTGTCGAACTGAACCCTTTATTTCGCTCACTAGTTCCACGTGCCATGTCTAATGGATGTCAGTTATCTCCTGTTAATTCCCCCCTTAAAGTGCCTTAACTAGACACTGAACTCACGCTCTTTGGGTCCTGTCCCTGGATCTAACTAACGCCTTTATCCACTGTGCCATGCGTCCTTGAGAACATTTAAGTATGAATTTCTGGGCATATAAAACTAATGTCTTCAGCAACAATTTTTACGAGTGCTCATATTACAATTTTTGCTGTTATCATGCATGAATTTTTTTTTTTTTTAACAGAGCTCATATTGCAATATCGATTTTCTCTGGCACTCCTTATTACTGGTTCACAAATTGTATTCATTTCTATGCTTGGTCGGCTACGGAGATTTTTGTGGACTAGCAACCACCTGAAGAAGGCCAGAGCGTACAACGGCTGAAATGTTGCGATAAACATGACGACAAAGATGAGGACAATATTTCGAATGATGTAAAAAGTATACATAATACCTCATATCAGAAATATAGACAGATACTGAAGGGCCGAAACGTTGTAAGAAATATGGCGACAAAGATGATGACAATAGTACGAACAATGTAAATAGTGTACATAATACCTCATCTCAGAAATATAGACAGAAACATGAGGACAATATTCCGAATAATGTAAATAGTGTACATAATACCTCATCTCAGGAATATAGACAGAAAGATGAGGACAATAGTCCGAATAATGTAAATAGTGTACATAATACCTGATCTCAGAAATATAGACAGAAAGATGAGGACAATATTCCGAATAATGTAAATAGTGTACATAATACCTCATCTCAGGAATATAGACATAAAGATGAGGACAATAGTCCGAATAATGTAAATAGTGTACATAATGCCTCATCTCAGAAATATAGACAGAAAGATGAGGACAATAGTCCGAATAATGTAAATAGTGTACATAATACCTCATCGCAGAAATATAGACAGAAAGATGGGGACAATAGTCCGAATAATGTAAATAGCGTACATAATACCTCATCTCAGGAATATAGACAGAAAGATGAGGACAATAGTCCGAATAATGTAAATAGTGTACATAATACCTCATCTCAGAAATATAGACAGAAAGATGAGGACAATATTCCGAATAATGTAAATAGTGTACATAATACCTCATCTCAGGAATATAGACAGAAAGATGAGGACAATAGTCCGAATAATGTAAATAGTGTACATAATACCTCATCTCAGAAATATAGACAGATACAGAGCGGAATATTTCATGATTTATGTGATATTGTCGTGAGAGTTTTAAACACTTTTATCTTGACTTATTTCTTTCTTTCTTTCTAGCCAATTCTCTGTCTTACGGACATTTCTCTTAATAATATTTTTAAAATACTTCAGCAGGTGATCTTATTTCATGCAATTTATTGTGACTGGTAGATTGCCAATAACCTTACTCGGTTTCCGATTTATACGTCAGATAAATACCGTATTTATCCCGGTCGTCATCGTTTGTCGGCGGTGTCCGTGTTTGGGAATGGTCAAAAACCTGAAGCTCAAGCCCCAGTGCGTCCCCCAAGCAGTATCTCTCCTTTGAGAGGGGGCTGCATTTATTCCCCGGCACCTGAAACGTCTCCAAAAGAAAAAAGTGCCGAGGGAGCTTCGCCAATTTTTCTACGGTATTCCGGTTAAACAGACGTAAAATGAACTTGTGTCACGTTCGGTAGTGATATGGGAGCGTTGAAAAATACAATCACTTCTCGGCTTTTTGGCTGAGATCAAAGTGTAGTATCTGATTCCCTCTCTCCAATTCTGTCTTCCCTTCTTTCTCTCTTCTTTCTTTCAGTTTCTCACTAAAAGGTGCGATCAAAACGTGGAATAGTCAATAGTATTGACAAGACGTAACGGTCGTGCGAACTAAATAAGTAATGGGCAAGCGCAATTATAATATAATAATTTGCATCAGTACTTAATGGATATGCGAACGATCATATCTTACGTGTAGAAAGACGGCATATAGATAGTTCAATCCAAATAATACGTCCCTTCATAGAAATTTACAGCTTATGGTAGACCCGTCAGTAGTGCCAAACAAACCCGTGGCAACATTAAGAGGCTGTAGATTTTAGAAGCTTCATAAGGGACTCGGTATCTAGGAAAGAACGTATAATCTAGCGTGAGCAACCGTTTTGACCAACACCAGGGCACTCACACCTTTGATCACGATGAGTTGTACCTTCGTACTAACAAACTCATCGACGACGTTTTTGTATAATCATTTTCACTGACAAGGCTTGCGGGTAACGCTTTTCATGGTCATTAAACCCTCCACTAAGGTTTCTCCCTGAGCAATAGGGCGAATCGCCTATATTGAGATTTGAATTCCGGTCTCGTGATATCGAAATCTAATGTGCTAATTACTCGGACACGCGCCAAGAACACTTAGTGTACGCGCTTGGAAAAAAACATTAGGCGAATCGTAGAGAGACATGAATCGCAAAAGAGAAACGAAATTAAAAATGGACGAAGATATTAGCAAAAATAAATCAATGAATAATGGAGATGCACAGATCAAAGTATAAAGATAAATAGACGAAAAGTTCTGAGGATTCAATGTATAAAATAGAGTTACAAACTTTGGGAGCCGGTTCCTCACACCAAAACGAGGACAAACGTCCATACAAATATATGTCCACAAATCCTTCGTTTTTTAGTTATTAAATTTAAAGTTTACGAGCGACTCTGTTAAATGTACAATTCAAGATGCAATCAAAACATACTTTTACAAAAAATCGGACCGGTTCTTGACAAAAAAAAAAAAGCATAAACGAAAATAAATTCCTACCTTGCTATCTACAACCACATCACAACTCAAAAGAATTAACAAGTAATAATCCATAATCTAAATCTAATAAACTATTTCAAATTCCAAAATTTAGAACGGAAAGAAAGTATACAAAAATAAATGAATAAATTAAAAATAAATATAAAAGTAATGAATAAATAATTATACTATAAATAATATTTAGATTATTATATAATTACATTAGCTTTAAACTAAATAAAAATGAGTTAAAACAGTTTTACCTCCCTTCACTTTCCATAAGCCCCCAACACCCTACACAAAGAATAGTTACACATGGTCTGATGATTGCTTGATGCATGAGACTTAAAGTTACCATGGAGTGTTGATTTCTATATCCACACTGGTTTTATCTATCTATCTATCTATCTATCTATCTATCTATCTATGTGATAGGCTGTCACCAACATTTTTTACTGTTAACTACTGGGAAATAACGATCAGTTGAGGTGGTGACCATGTTTATAGCATCTCAGAAAAGTTAAAATCTTCATATAAACATATATCCAAAAGGTCATCGTTAGGTCCTCAAATTAGTAACTCATAACAAATGTTAAAAATGTCCTCCGTTTCTTTCTAAACACTCAGATCATTGACAAGCGGGCCCTTTCAAATACTTTCACACGGTTTCGAATAGATTTGTCGGCACCCATGACACGTTGATGAAGCATCTCTGCATTATTAATGTCTGCTGCATAAACCAATTTTTTAAATGAAAATTGCAATCTGAAACAGCCGTGCAACCTCGCGTCCATTACCATTTGTGCGACTGTATGTAAAAATCATATCTGCCTGCTCACGATATGAATATCTTGCCATTATTAAACGAACTTCTCAGTTAACTCAGTACTACACACGTTGAACTTTGAAGACAGAGTAGCCAATAATGTACAAGAATAACAAATGTAACATGGTCTATATGGCAACATAATGCTAGTTCCTGTAAACTTTCTTTAAGCTTAATAACTCAAAAACGAAAGATTTGTGAACGTATGTTTTTTCTCAAAAACGAAAGATTTGTGAACGTATGTTTTTTCTTTGTTTTGGTGTGAGGAATTCACGCAGCAAATTTGTAAAAGTATTTTTAATACACCCTTATACATACATATATATATATATATATATATATATATATATATATATATATATATATATCAGGTCATCCCATAAGTTCTGTCTGAATTTTGAATAAAGAAAACAAGTGACCAAATGTTACATTTAATTACAGATTCAATCAACAATGTATTTTCCTTGATTATCTATGACTTCCTTCCATCTATTAACAAGCTTACTAATTTCATTACTGTAAAATTCTTTTGGCTTTGATTCGAAGAACTCACAAATGTCAGTTTTAACATCTTCCTGTGTTACAAAAGCTGTTTCTTCCAAACGATTCTGTAAGCTACGAAACAAATGGTAGTCTGAAGGACCAAGATCGGGAGACGGTGGATGAGGAATTTTCTCCCAAACAAGTTGTTCGATCTTTTGTGACGTGATTCTTGCATTGTCCTGATGAAACATCACCCCTTTTCGATTCACTAGAGCAGGGTTTTTTTCCTCAAAGCTTGGCTCAATCGCTCTAATTGCTGACAGTATATTTGAGCATTAATTGTTGCTTTAGGTGGTAAGAATTCAAAGTGGATTATTTCTTGGCGATCCCACCAGATTGAAAGAAGAACCTTTTGCCTATGAAGTTCCCTTCTCGGCTGTGGCTGGGGTCCTTCCCCTTTACCAAGCCACTGTCTACAACGCTTAACATTTCGATTTCCATTTTTCGTCGCCAGTCACAAGTCTATCCCAAAAAGGTGAAACAAGTTGGCGAGAATGGAGAGAAGAGCAGATGTCAACTCGGGATTTCAGGTTGTTTTCAGAAAATTCATGTGGCACCCATTTTCCAAGTTTAGGAACTTTTCCAAGTTGTTGAAGATGACGATGAACAGTTGTATGGTTAGAACTGAGAACCACTGCCAATTCCTCAACTGATAAAGCAGGATTTTCTTCAAGGGCTGCTTCAAGAAGCTTTTCATCAAACTCAACTGGACGTCCGCTTCTATCTTCATATTCAAGGGTGAAATCTCCACCTCTGAATTTTGCAAACAATCTTCTGCAAGTTCTTTCATTCACGCATTCCTCTCCATAAACTGAGTGACTATTTCTAGCCGCTTCGGCAGCTGAGTTTCCTTTCTTGAACTCATAAAGCATTATGTGCCTCAAATGATTCTTGGGTACTTCCATGTTAGCAGGGTTTTAATCAAACAAAATTTAATTTTATTGTTCTCTGAAATAAAATTTGATCAGTTTAAATGCATCTAAACATAAAAATAATGTTCAGCTCCATTAGACATTATAAAATACTTCTTAAATGTCGTTCATTTTAACAAAAAGTTAAAATTCTTACAGAATGACCTGATATATATATATATATATATATATATATATATATATATATATATATATATATATATATATATATATATGTATGTATATATGTATTTATGTATGTATGTATGTATATATTAGTTGATGTGAGTTTGTGATCCTGGGTTTCACACTCACAGGGCGTGAAAACCAGGGTAACAAACTCACATCAACGCAAATAAATAAGTTAGCTCTATCACTGATATTGAGCGCTTTCCAATAATTACAGCGCATTTATAATATATAAATAATATATATATAGGAATTGCATACATATATATATATATATATATATATTATTTAAATGCATATATATTTTGCACACACACAGATATATATATATATATATATATATATATATACACACACACACACACACACACACACACATATATATATATATATATATAGATATATATATATATATGCGCGTGTGTGTGTGTCCATAATAAAAGTTTTAAGTAAATGATAGGCCAGAAAGAAACCAAGTAGACTGGACCTGAGAGTTCGAATTAGTGTAGTATAAAATCTAAGAATTATGGTTTTTTCAATTACCAAAATGATTAATCGTAGAACTTCAACAGAATCTCAGGACAAGGCGAATACCGATATGGTTTAAAATGAGAATTCGAAACAAGAATCTCGAACATGCAGCGGATTATATTGTCCTGACCTTCTTAATCATAGAATCCCCCACCCCCAAAAAAAATGATAACAAAGCAGGAAAGGGCTTGTCACAAGGTTTCATCTAGAGAATTTCAACGATCGATAATGTGAGGAAGAAACCAAAAAGTTCCAAACTGAAAACAAAAAGTATTCATAACGATATGAATTACGGTATGTTCCTGATTTTTCGCCAAACTTCCAATTAGAGGACGTATTATGATATTCTTAGTACTTGTCACAATACCTCATCGTAAAATTTGAAAGGAAAGAAAGAAGGCGACACGTTCGAAATTGAAAAATCAAACAATATTTATAACGAAATGAATTACAGTATGTTCCTGATTTATCGCCAAACTTCGAATTAGATTTTCATAGAACGCTCAGTAATGGAGGCAACCAATCTGGTTAAACACAAAATAAGAAAATATAAAAATATGATATTACCATGACATTTCACAATACATCATTTTATCATGAAGATAGGAATTATGATATTTTTTATCATTTATGACAACACTTTGCCGTACAATTTCGAAGAATGCTGAGGAAATTTTGGAACCAAACCGACTGAAATTGACCGTTAAAAATACGAATCGTGATATTTTCATATATTAATTTCAAAGAACGCCGATTAAAGTCAGACACTGACACGAAAGATAATGTCAAGTATATAACAATAATTATAAAAATAAATATGATATTCTTAGGACTTGTCACAATACTTCATCGTAACATTTCAAAGAGAAAGAAACTGAAAAATCAAGCAATATTTATAACGGTATGAATTACGGTATGTTCCTGATTTTTCGCCAAACCTCCAATTAGATTTTCATAGAACGCCCAGTAATGGAGGAAACAAATCTGGTTCAACACAAATGAATAAAAATACAAAATATGATATGACCATGATATTTCACAGTGCATCATTTTATCATGAAAAGAAGAATTTTGATATATTTATAACTTATGACAATGTTTTGTCTTATAATTACAAAGAATACGAAGGAAAGTTTGGAACCAATCCGACTGAAATTGAAAGTTCAAAGACTATAACCCTAAAAATGCTATTTATGATCGTAATAATTTATGACAAGAAAACTCAGTAACGGTGAAAACCAACCAACAACTGATCTTAACAGTTCAAAAACTATAATCATAAAAATACGAATATTGTCATATATTAATTTCAAAGAACGCCGAGTAAATTCAGACACCGACTGATATTGCCAAGAAAATAATAATAATTATAAAAATATGTATTATGTTATTCTTAGGACTTGTCACAATATTTCATTGTAAAATTTTCAAAGGAGAGAAAGGAACTGACTCGTCCGAAATTGAAAAATTAAACAATATTTATAACGATATGAATTACGTTATGTTCCTGATTTATCGCCATGCTTCCAATTAGAATTTCAAAGAAAGCTCAATAAAGGAGGAAATCTACCCAGCCGAATCTGACAGGTTCAATAAAATAATCATAAAATAAGAAATACGATATTACTCTGACTTTTCACAATCCTTCATCTTAGAATGGAATTTCAAAGGACGTTCAGTTAAAGAGGAAATCAACACAACCTAAAATGAGAGATCAAAACACTAATACTAAACCCAAGATCGGTCATATCATTCATTTTAAAATATATCATAGATGAATCGTTGTCATAATACTATCATAATTTTTGAAGTGAAAGTAATATTTTCTGTATCTGTCTATATTTCTGAGATGAGGTATTATGTACACTATTTACATTATGCGGACTATTGTCCTCATCTTTTTGTCTATATTTCTGAGATGAGGTATTATGTACACTATTTATATTATTCAGACTATTGTCCTCATCTTTCTGTCTATATTTCTGAGATGAGGTATTATGTACAATATTTACATTATTCGGACTATTGTCCTCATCTTTCTGTCTATATTTCTGAGATGAGGTATTATGTACACTATTTATATTATTCAGACTATTGTCCTCATCTTTCTGTCTATATTTCTGAGATGAGGTATTATATACACTATTTACATTATTCGGACTATTGTCCTCATCTTTCTGTCTATATTTCTGAGATGAGGTATTATGTACACTATTTATATTATTCAGACTATTGTCCTCATCTTTCTGTCTATATTTCTGAGATGAGGTATTATGTACACTATTTATATTATTCAGACTATTCTCCTCATCTTTCTGTCTATATTTCTGAGATGAGGTATTATATACACTATTTACTTTATTCGGACTATTGTCCTCATCTTTTTGTCTATATTTCTGAGATGAGGTATTATGTACACTATTTACATTATTCGGACTATTGTTTTCATATTTCTGTCTATATGTCTGAGATGATATATTATGTACAATATTTACATTATTGAGACTATTGTCCTCATCTTTGTCGCCATATTTATTACATCGTTTTGGCCGTTGCATGCTCCAACCTACGTCAGGTGGTTGGAATGTCGAACTGAATACTTTATTTCGCTGGTTAAAGCAGTGGAGAACTTAGAGAGGGGAATTAACAGGGAATAACTGTTAACTGACATCCAGTAGACATGGCACGTGGAACTAGAACAGTCTGCCCCAGCCAGCGAAACAAAGGGTTCAGTTCGACATTCCAACCACCTGAAGAAGCATAAAAATAGTCGAATCGTTGTAATAAATATGGCGACAAAGACGAGGACAATAGTCCGAATAATGTAAATAATGCAAATATTTTCTGTTTGTAAATATTAAGCATGAACAGTAATTGAAAAATAATATTTTTATGTTAATAATTATTAGTAACGAAATGCCAAACTGAAATTTACGTCAGGTCTATAGAGTGCTAGAGAATGCGTTGGGTAGCTCAAAATAGCACAAACTACCTTACTGGTCATAACTTTCGCGACCCTTACTGAGTGGGGTTGGTTTTAACCTACCTGCGTCTGATGTATTAGCAAGAATAGAAGCCGCTTCCATATCTTCTAGTTATACGAGCTACCACGTGGTGATGGGTAACTTGCCAATTTGCTGACGTGCATCTTCTCGCTTCTTCCAAGAATCGATAATGGTCCTATAGTGACACCACAATGAAATTCAGCAATGAAAAGAGAACCTAAAAAAAAAAACAATAGTCCGTCGTTCATTCTGTTCAGGGGACTGAAGATTGCCGACGCAGCATGGATAGATAATTTTTTAAAGGGTACTATTTCATAATTGCTATCGTATTATTACAGGAAATAGCGTAAATCTATCCGCCTATGATGAAGCTTTGTGTTTCTTACAGAATAGGGTCAGTAGGAATAATATTATGTTCTTTCGGCATTTCAGGTCGGTTACACTGAACCATTTTGGTAATGTGATGGCAGTGTAAGGGAAATGGGCAAGTGGAATCGTGAAAACTGGTTCAAATTCTGTGCTAGATTGTTTTGTTTTCACCTGCGCACTAAAGTCCTGAATCTGTCTTTATTCCTGCACAGATCTAGCGGTTACTACGTCGATTAGATAGGGCCTCGCTAGGCTTGTCTGGCAACCAGAATAATCAAAAACAAAAAAAAGCAAAAAACAAATAAACAAAAAAAAAACAAACGAGGAATCTGTTGAGAGACATGATCGTATTGAAGGAAGATGGCATATAAAATCTTAATTCTTACGTTAATGAGTGAATAAACTCATGACAAGTTCTATGAATTTACGTGCGTTGTTTTGAGGAAAACCTGAAAGGAAGATAGCATTAAAAACAGTCATAGTGTTCTTTTTAAACCTATTATTTCGAAAACAAATCTTTGGTACTCTGAATAAAATTTATTCAACGCATTGTCGTTTTACAGGTTTCAGAATGTTCATTTTGAAGAGGATACATCATTAAACACAGTTTCCTATTTTAAATTTTCTGACGAATTTTAATAAGAATTAATGATTTTAAAGTGGCTTGACAAATTACATTGTTTTGCAAGCATTTGCAGTTTAAGGGACATTCATTCTTTATTCTGCAGTTGTATTAATCTCATACACAAAATACTTCCCCGCATCAAACACTCTCCACAAGGTATTTAACAAAGATACAGTAAACATCACCTACAATTACACTGAGAACTTTACACAGAGAATGAAAAGTACAATAGGAAAACAATCAACAAACCACCTGAACAAATTAAACCCATGTATGTATACACACACACGCACATACACGCACACACACATACACACACATACACACACACATAGACACACACAAACATACACACACATATATATAGGATGCGAGTACTATTTAAGGACATTTTTAGTATGTTAAATAGACAACAATATTTTTGCAAACAATGTATATATTTTATTTAAATATCCTTCATGGTACTTCTTTTTCTAATTATTCTATGAAACCACCTTTGGCTTCCATTCGGAATCGACACCGTCTACAAGCTGCAATTAAGTGGTCCCTATACATTTTGGACATCGCCTAGACAATGGCGGCCTTCAGTGCAGCTATGGTACTATCAGGATGTCGATTAGTCTCCCTTTCAACGACGCTTCACACGTAATAGTCAATAGGATTCAAATCCGGCAAGTTTGGGGGTCACATTTTTGAGGATCTCTTGATCGTAAAAATTCTCTGATAAGCAATCCTGGGTTACAATGGGTTTGTGAGAAGGTGCTGAAAGACATGTGGCCTTCCATTGCATAATTTATTTATCCAGAACTTAACAACGGTTTTAAGAACATTAATTTTTCCAACAGGATTGACCTTAAGACCTTGTGGGAAAATGTAAGTTGGCATGATATGACCTTCACTGATCACAACTCCTAAAATCATCAGAGTAGCCGGATATTTGGTGAGCATCACGCTGGGTACTTCAGAACGAGATGCACATAGCCACCTGTCATTCTGTCTGTTTGATTTCTGATCTTGGACAAAGATTTTCGTCAGAAAAAAACAAACAAACCATGCTATGTTCGTGGGGATTTTTCACTTTGTTCAGTAACCCTTTGAACGCATGAGACGGTTTTCCTGTGTCTTCGACGATATGAATTGGCTTTGCCTCATTACATATGAGTTATAACGAATGTACCACGGTTCTGATAGTTTACTCTGATACCTGGAGTTCTTTAGCGATGGACCTCATTGATCTTCCGGGGTAATCATCGATGATGTTTTGAACATTCCGTATAAATTCTGGTGTTCTCACGGTATCAGAGAGCTGTGAAGGCTTTTTTTACTTTTTGCTGTAGGGGAAACATTGCCATCACGTCCCTCTAGCTTCAACCGAATCTTATGAACAAATGATCTGGCAACATGCAAAAAAGTTACTGATTTTTAAATCACTATGTTTTGCAGCTAAAGCAACAATGATTGCATCTCTTTTCATTTCTTGGGTTAACATTTTCCTCTGACTGGGTTATCTGAAATAAAAAAAAACAATAATATTAAAAATGATTTGAGTGTGTAGTGAACTTAAAAAAATATGTCCTCAAATAGCACTTGCACCCTCTACAAACACACACACTTACACACACACACACTTACACACACACACACACACATATATATATATATATATATATATATATATATATAATTATTTATTTAAAAATATGATTCCAACTCGCTACATAAAAACAAAGAGCCGAAAACTTCAAAATAATATTTGAATTAACTTGAGTTAAAGTAGGCTCTCTTCCATCTTCAAGAGAATTTTTTTTGAATATATATATATATATATATATATATATATATATATATATATAGTTTATGAAAAACTAGGTAATCCGTATAGGTAGACCCAAGAAGGATAAAATCCACAGAGCTCAATGTAAATCCAGAGCAAATAATTTAAATAAAACAGACCACTTTAAGGTTGCATGTAATAAATTATTTCATGACAGCCCTCTTAAAAGAACTGCGGATCATCATACTTTACTTTTGGAAGTAAAGTCTGATGATCCTCAGTTCTTTTAAAAGGCCTGTGGTGAAATAATTTATTACATGGAACCTTAAAGTGGTCTGTTTTTACTTAATATATATATATATATATATATATATAACTTATTTTAGGATATTACATCAAAAAATGTCAAAACGCCATACAGTTCCAATCGTATCGACGCATTCCATCAAGTGATTGTAAATTACTGAAGAATGCACGATTTATTCATATTTAAAAAAAAGAAAAAGAAAAAAGTGTGTGATTATAAGGTTTGTGGGATTTACACAGGTCAAGCAATCGAATATGATCTACGTTAAATCTAAACTAAACAACCGTTTTAAGTTTTAACCGAAGAATCAAAAATTTGAAAAAAAAAAATTATGAATGGGTAATGACCCATAGATTTAATCTATTACTTAGTATTAGTTTGGCCATAGGTTCCTCCAATTGATTGATTAACATTTTCCTAACCGTAACCGTAGTAAAGTATTTTACCGAAAAACATTAAAACTAAGTTATAGAAGCACCAATAATCTTGAGAAGATAATAAAGTTGCACAACAATAAATCTTTAAACCAATTTAATAATCTGAATCATAATAAAGTCCTGAGGAGAATATTGTTAAGGATACTGGCCAATATAATTGTAGGAATCCTGAACAATTCCCAATGCCACACAAATATTTAACTAAATCTCTTGTTTATCTTTGTTCAATCACTACAATAGAAAATCCGACTGTTGAAAAGTTCTATAGTGGTAGTACTAAAAATTATTTCAAGACTAGGTGGTATCAACATCTGTTGTCCTCTACTAATAATAATTATAGAAATAATACATCGCTTTCTAAATATTTTTCTAGTTTGAAAGACGATAATAAGTCTCCTAAAATGGAAAACTTTTAAAATGACAAGGACATGTAGATCCTTATATGAACCCTGTTTTCAGTGTTTACATGAAAAATTGCAAATTGTCAGGTTCTTTCATAGGAAAGCTTTATTAAACCAAAGATCAGGGTTAACAGTAAATTGTAAAGACAGTCTACATTTTACCTTACAATTCAGTTAGACTTGAAATTTGACAATACTTTTTCTTAGATTTTAGTAGAACGGTGCTGTGCCATATATGACTTATATTTCTGTGGTTAAGATTAATTTGGATTTATATAATTTTTTTATTAATCTCTTGGTAGTGTTAGGAATATTTTGTACGGATCTATTGGTATTTGATTGGTATTTTGAGATTTTGCATTGATTGGTTATTGTTATTAAAATCTTATATAAAGAATCTTTAGTCCACAGTTGCATATTAATTTGCCAAGTAAGTCTATACGCTTAAATTATTTACTGGTTTCACAAAGAAGCTATTTATTTATCAACTATAGAAATGTTGTTTTTTTATGTAGGAAAATCACAAAGCATGTAACTTGTCACGTATTTTGTTAGTTTATTTCATTTTTTTTCTTAGGAAATGACATTGTCTAATGTATAATACGAATTCATTTACTTCCGCTCCTATTTAACGTCTGTTGCTCTCATTGATTTCAAATCAAAGGGTCATGATCCATTTACAAAAGTAATTCCTTAATTTTTGCTTCTTCCCTTAATAATTCATTTTCGATTGGTTTATCTGAGTAATGCCCACAAATCTTATAACCACTCCCATACTTTTTTTGTTAAAAGGGCTGTATTTTGCTTTTAAATCTGAATAAATCGTTCTCTTGTCAGTAATTTAAAATTGCCTGATGAGATGCATTGATACGCATCGAAACACGACTGCAATTGTGTTGCGATTTTGGGATGTTTTTAGATGAAATACCCGAAAATAAAGAATATTGCTCTACTTTGTATTGATCACTTTTAAATTCAATATTACGAAGATGGAATTGTACTATATTCATTCTCATATATATATATATATATATATATATGGGGTAAGGTATCTGGTGTTAAATCAGTCGGGTTTCGATCCCGGCTTCATTCAATTGGACACCTTGCCACACTGAGGAGCTGTGATACATAGACACAATCCGTCTATGGATGACTATATATATATATATATATATATATATATATATATATATATATATATATATATATATATATACCCACGGTGTAAGAGCAAATTATCCCAAACGCGTGACAGCATGCGATAATTGTCCATTCCACAAAATGTGAAAAAAAATTAAACTAATTGAGTTCCCTGTTTCCAGGTTTTCAGATTAGACGTTTTCAGCATTTGTCGAAATGATCAGTGAAAAACCCTTTGAGTTATTCAGCAGAACAGGTTAAAATCATTTCGTGACAGCCCAGCTGTCTTGCCAACTGAGCAATGATGAGATGAAAACGACCATTCAGGCCTTCAGCAATAGTATCAACATTCATACTCTGACTTCCATTTTCAAAGTCAATTCATGAACCATCAAGTGAACGATGAATAATTTTTTAAAAAAGAGGCAACAGTAGTGACGAAAACTGGATCACGAGGTGACAACAGCAGGAGGGACCATCATTTTAAATTAGAGCTAAATACATTCTTATTGTTCAGAGTAGAGTCCCTTATTGTTCAGAGTAGAGTAGAGTGTTATTGTTCAGAGTAGAGTAGAGTGTTATTGTTCAGAGTAGAGTAGAGTGTTATTGTTCAGAGTAGAGTAGAGTAGAGTGTTATTGTTCAGAGTAGAGTAGAGTGTTATTGTTCAGAGTAGAGTAGAGTAGAGTGTTATTGTTCAGAGTAGAGTAGAGTGTTATTGTTCAGAGTAGAGTAGAGTAGAGTGTTATTGTTCAGAGTAGAGTAGAGTGTTATTGTTCAGAGTAGAGTAGAGTGTCATTGTTCAGAGTAGAGTAGAGTGTTATAAAAATCTCGGAGAATTCCAGTATGATATCTTTTAAGATACAACGGTTCAAATCTTAATCTAACAACTGGACAATTTTTCTGTTCCTCCCATATATATATATATATATATATATATATAGATAGATAGATAGATAGATAGATAGATAGATAGATAGATAGATAATCGGAACATGCGTATTTGGTAAACTTCGCTTCAAGGATGTTCTATCTAATTCGTATCAGACCAATTACGACGTATAATCAACCAAATAAAGAATAATTTGTAACTGTAGAGCTTGGAGCAAACACCAAAAAAAAAAAAAAAATCAAAAAAAATCTTTGTTCCAATTAAACATACCGGAAAACAAGACCGTACACAAATCTAATCGAGCATAATATTTTCCAAGAGAGAACTCCAAACCTTCAGTTTCGGAGCAAATTTTACAACCGGAATTAAAATGAAAGATATAATGGTTACAATAACTAAGAACCATAAGCAGATGATGGGATATTGGCTTCAACAAAGGACTCATTCAAGAAATAATTGGTGCGATAGTAGGAAGATATAATTGTCTATAAGTACGGCAAAGGCATATACAAATCATCACCAAAATAACTATTTCTTTCACTGTCTCAATGGAGACTTAAAGTTATTGCTTATTGGAAAATTACAAACAAAAAAAAAAACAGACAAACAAAAAACAACAACAAATCAGTTAGATAAAAACAAGGAACACGAAGCACATTTAAGAATCAATCAATTATGTGCCATGCGTGATACACGATTAGGCGATCATGCATCTTTCGATACATGACTGAGGATGCGGATTTATTTTCTCGCAGTAAATTGTTATTTCCTTCTGCGGTAGACCAATTGAGAGTCATGGTTATAGAACCCGGTCTGTCTTGCTAATTACCCATATCTGGCGGGATAAGAAAAGGATTCATACGTTTCCCAAGGATATTAGCACGTAAACGAATGTAATTGATTTGACTGAAATTCGAACTCGGCTCTCCGATTTCTGAATTCGAGCCTCTATCCATCTTTCCACCGTGCCTTCCGTTAAAGAATAGTTTTCATGTCCTCATCCATTGTCTGTCAGGTTACATTTTAAAGAATTTTCGTTTTGGAGAATTAATATATCGAAAATTATGTATTTATTTTTTTTGAATCCAGTTCACCCCAAGCAAGGCAGTAAAGCTACTAAGACACAGGGGTTACTGGGTGTGGAAAAATTAAGAAAAAAGAAATATTACTAAGGAGCAAAAAAAAGAAGCGTAATCAGGACGACAGCAGATAGCGATTGATATTGCATTTATTTTTTACAGATTAAAGTTGGTTGGAAAGAATAGAACCAGAAGGTAGTTCCACATGCAAAAATTCTCCACTATTTAAATTTCTCAGACTATCACCCTCATCATTGTTGCCATATTTCTCACAACGTTTCGGTCGCTGTACGCTCCGCCCTTCTTCCGGTGGTTGGAATGTCGTACTGAACCCTTTATTTCGCTCGCTGGAGTACACTGTTCTAGTTCCACGTGCCATGTTTAATGGATGCCAGTTACCATTTATTTTCTGTTAATTAACCTCTCCGCGTTCTCAACTGCCTTAACCAGGTATTGAACTCACAACACTTTGGATCCTGTTACTGGATCTAACCAACTGATAACTGAAGAACGCCGAAGCGTACAACAACCAAACCTTGTGATAAATATGGCAACAAAAATGAGGATGATAGTCCGAGCAATGTAAATAATGTACATAATACCTCATCTCAGAAATATAGACAGAAATATGAGGACAATAGCCCGATTAATGTAAATAATGTGCATAATACCTAATCTCAGAAATATAGACAGAAAGATGAGGACAATAGTCCGAATAATGTAAATATTGTACTTAATACCTCATCTCAGAAATATAGACAGAAAGATTAGGACAATAGTCCGAATAATGTAAATAGTGTACATAATACCTCATCTCAGAAATATAGACAGAAAGATGAGGACAATAGTCCGAATAATGTAAATAGTGTACATAATACCTCATCTCAGAAATATAGACAGAAAGATGAGGACAATAGTCCGAATAATATAAATAGTGTACATAATACCTCATCTCAGAAATATAGACAGAAAGATGAGGACAATAGACCGAATAATGTAAATAATGTACATAATACCTCATCTCAGAAACAGACAGAAAAATGAGAACAATAGTCCGAATAATGTAAAAAATGTACATAATACCCCATCTCAGAAATATAGACAGAAAGATGAGGACAATAGTGCGAATAATGTAAATAGTGTACATAATACCTCATCTCAGAAATATAGACAGAAATATGAGGACAATAGTGCCAATAATGTAAATAGTGTACATAATACCTCATCTCAGAAATATAGACAGAAATATGAGGACAATAGTGCCAATAATGTAAATAGTGTACATAATACCTCATCTCAGAAATATAGACAGCGATATTTCTAGAAAAGAGATTGTTGGCATAGAATTTAGTCGGTTACATCTAACTAGTCCAACTGTCAATTGATAAGACCTTCCTGTCATCCTATTACTACGCTTATATTCGTAAAGTCTACGTACCACAACGAAGAGCTTTATTCGAACAGTTGCTGTCAAAGTATTTGTAGAAAAGGCTCAGGGAATCAACTTTATGCCGATAAGAAAAATGATTAAAATAGAAACAGCAGATCAGGACCAATAATATTACTGATTCTTCTTTGGATTTTATAAAAGACTAGCAGTATGGCCCGGCGTTGCCCGGACTTGATTCAAAAATCGTATGACTCATACAGCAATCGCTATCACTTGACTTAAAATATCTTCGCCCTTCCTTGCCTTTAATGGAGTGGCCTTTTCCGTGCTGATGTAGCTACATGCCTTGCTTCTTGCCTATCTCACACTGCGAATTTTTTCTAAGTTCTATACTAAACATTAAATCTGTTACGAAAAAAGAACTAAACAAAATGAACACAAAACGATCAGCTTTAAAAAAAAATACTGGTAACTGGAAAAACCGAATGAAAAAAGAATGTTAACAACAAATACTTTTTCACACTCAACCCAGTACTGCGGAATCAGAACCAACGTTGAGTTTAAGCAAGCGAATGAACCAATTGGAGTAAAGTGCCATGCAGATTTAAATTTTTCCCACTTGTGACGAATGCACCTATCGATTTCTTTTGCAAGCGAGTTAACATTAGTGTCAGTCAGCTGTTGGCTCTCACGCAGGGCAAATACAATCTTCCTGCCTATTCATGGCAGCCAGCTATAGGCTCTCACTCTGGCCAGTAGAAAATGGCCGCAAACTACATGAAAACTACCGTAGAAGCATGAAAAAATCGATTATTTCCACTATCGATGGGAATTGGGAAATGCAGTCTGTCTTGGCCTTCCCGCTAACTTGGAGCATGTGCATGTAAATTTTGGTGCAAATCCGTCGAAAATTGCAGCCGTGCTTTCGTCACACACACACACACACACACACACACACACACACACACACACACACACACACACACACATCCTGCCTTTTATATTGAGAGATTTCTAAATGTACAGCATGATCGTCGAATCATATATCATATATGGTAGCAATATTCTAAGGACGCATGAATAAAAGACGTATAGATATGTAAGATGTATTAAAAATTTATTTTAACCGCATTACAAGATTCTGCACGGCAATGGCAGAATATACCATGGAAAACTGAAAAGCATTATATATATATATATATATATATATATATATATGAAGAAATGTAGTCTTAAGATGTACTATATTTATCGGATAAAGTGCTCAATATGAGAGATAGAGCGTGTGTAAATATAAAAGTGAGCATAGAAACCAACACTTAGAGGCGACAGTCTGTTTCATGCGAGATGCATTCGTCAGGCCACGAGTGCTGCTATTTTTTCTCGGCTATTTATATATACGGGTCAATGGTGCATTGTGGGTAGTCTATTTTGGAGGTTATTTTACCGGAAGTGGTTTATTTATTTATTTGGGTTAAATTATTTTGCTTGTTTTCATTTATTTTTATTTTTTTATTTTTATTTTTTTTCCTGTCTTATATATTTCTATATTATTTTATTTTATTTTTTTTATTTTAATCGGTGATTTTATTAACATAGTAACATTTGTTTATATCGCTTATTTAATAGTTTTGTTTTGATTTAGGAAGATAAAGGTATTTATTCAATTTTGCGGTTGTAGTTTATTCTAACTATTATTTTCGCGGGAACAGTTTCTAATTTGTTTATTACTTCATATATTTATTTGGATTTATTATCTTTATTTGATTTTTCTAATGTTTTATATATATATATATATATATATATATATATATATATATATATATATATATATGTATACACCAATTTGATTACTTCCGTGTGGATATTTATCAAGGTAAGTTTATTTGGTAAAATTCCTCAAGGAAACTCATTGGCGTAGAAGTTTTCCTTTTGTCTTTTCTTTTACGGCCAAAGTCTGTTTCATGCTTAGACGAAATCTTCTGGCAAGGATTGTATTTAAGCAGGACACAGACTGTCACCGCCGTGTCTTGACCACAATGACCACGCTCTCTGCAAAAATCACTATTCCCAAAATGTTATTATTGCAATATTCACTGGCAAAAAGAAAAGGAATTATTCTTAGAATCCGAAAAATGGATTGATAAATCATAAAAAAAATGTCTGAATTGCAAAATGTCTCACACACACTTGGCTCAAGCAGATGCAATAAACCAAATGAAACTGTGATATAGCCTTGATCTAGGAGAGTTTTTTTTTTTTCATTTGCAGGAGCTATGTTTGCGGAAGGAGACCCAGAATAACTGTTTTATTAATAAGAAGTACATTTGCTGCCTAAATATACGGAATGAGGCAAATATATATCAATTATAATTGATACTTTGTGTCTAACTCTTTTTTTATCAGAATTTTTGCTGTTTCCGAGTACTGCGAGCGAGACAGGATCTTACGCTTCGCCATCTCATCTACTGACGTCATTGGCAGTAAATATACAAATAACTTAAAACAATTTCATTTCATTTTTAGATATTATTTCCATTCCATTTTCAATATATGTCTTCATGTTCTCCATATGTATTTTCAGTCCTAATTATGATAACATATGCCATAGAAATATGTTTTTATTTCCAATATTATTACTCTACTATTGTGTTAGCATACAAGAGTGATGTAAGTGCTTATTCCCGAGCAAGCGCCGATACGTTCCTACTTACACAGGAATGCGCGTTAAGACGCAACTTAGGAACGGAACTCTGTCGTAATCCGATGAGCACCGGGATGCGTTTAAATAAAATGTAAATTAATATTCGAACGATAAATTTCATAAAAGAAAAATGGAAGATATTTCTAAAGTAAATTAATCGTACACCAAATTTAAATAGCCAGACGTCAAGGTTTACTGCAAACACGCAAAGAAAGCATTCTTATGAGATCTCTCAAATACGTCATTCGAAGTGCTCCTAACGATATCTATAGGATATACTCATCTTCTTTTAGTACGTAGACGAATATAGCTCTCCATAGCTTCCTGTCATTTATAGGTCTAAGCAGTGCTTATTGCATTGTTATCCCTCTCGGTCATTCCAGATATATAGAATAATAAAAATTATATCTGTATTTGCAACGGAATCAATTGTAAGAATCAAATGTCGAAATACCGACATTTTTTTTTTATGTTCGAATGAATCTTTGTAGACATATTTCAAGCGAGAATATTTTGAATATCTCTCAAATGTCTGGAGTTTTCGCCGACATTATACGAGACAAACGTTTTTCTTGTGCCCTTTTGCTTACCGTTAAAAAGAAAGAAAGAGAGATACGTTAAAAATATAAATATTCTGGTAAAGAAGAAAATATTTTGACAGTTCTATATTTATTCGAAAGGCTATATGCAAAGTGATACCTGCCTCTTCAGTTAATTCGGTTTTAAAATAGAAAATCTGCTGGAATGAAACACCATTTCATTCATAATAACAGACACACACATACACACACACACACACACACACACACACATATATATATATATATATATATATATATATATATATATATATATATATATGCTACCAGTCAAAGTATTATCTTTAATGGAACAGGTTAAGCACCACAATGATTTTTTCATTATACTAAATACAAGTTTTCCTTAGTAACTTTGATCTTAGTATAACCAAATACTTTTGAAAAATTGAAAAAAGGGGTTTTCTTCTTTAGTACTGAGATGAAAAAAAAGTTTGCCAAAAGTTACATTATACAACCACTTGAACTCATATTAGACTATGTTGTGTTGAATTTTATTAACACCGGAAATATATGTTTTATTATTTGACCTTAGTATATACAAATATCTTTTGAAAAATTGATTTGAAGGCGTTTTCTTCTTTAGTACTCAGCAGGAATAAAATGTTTTCCAAAAGTTACATTATACAACCACTTGAACTCAAATTAGACTATATAGTGTTGAATTACTGCTTGCTAGTTAGTACCTGTTTTATTTATGCTCCCAATAGAGTTTGCCGAGGAGTTACATATGTTATTCTTATTTTGTTTAAATTAAAACCTAAATTTTGCTACTTTCTCCCGGATCAAACCTTTTTCTCAACAAAATCCCCAAAATGCGTGAACTTACACTTGAACAGAAACAAGAGATCATTAATTTTAAAAATAGAAGAATCTACAAGCAGAGCAATTTAAAGAAAAAGAAAAAAGACCGAGTGGATTGTACTGTTAGGAGACACCAGAAAACGGAATAATCAAGGCCAAATGCAGGGCTGGTAGGCCATAAATAACAAGAAGAGCAGAGGACAGTTTCATCAAAGCCACCAGCTTTCGTGACAAAACGTTGACTGCTCCAAACATCACTGCACAACTGAACCAATGTCGTGAAAAAATGTGTCAACATCCACTGTGGGGAGATGACTCTGTGATGCTGGCTTACACAGAAGAATTGCTGTCAAGAAACCATTGTTGAGGAATCAAAACAATGTCAAAACGCCCCAGTGGACCAAGGCGCACAAAGACTGGATACTAGAGCAGTGGAATAATGTCCTTTGGAATGACGAATCAAAGTTCGAAATCTTTGGGTCAAATAAGAGGATCAATCTTCGGCGAAGAGTTGGTGAAAGAGCTGCAACCCCCTGCATCACATCACCCGTAAAGCATGGAGGAGACTCTGTTATAATGTGTGTGTTGGTGTCTGAGGGTCTTTTGGCAATTGCAAAGTCGGTGATTTGGGCCAGGTGAAGGGCAAATTGAATCAGACCGGCTACCAAAACACTGCAGCATCACGCGATCTCATCTGGAACTCGGCTTGTGGGTCAAGGATCTGTTCCACCACCCAAATCAAACTCTGCTAGAGGTACGTTAAAAGCAAAGAGGAACAACACGTCCTTCGACTGATGTCTTGGTCAGCGCATTCAACGGACTTCAATCATATTGAACTAGTGTGGGATGAACTTGACCGAAATATCAGACTTAAACAACCCTCAAGTGGGCTCACCTCTGGGAAATCTTGCAGCAAAGCTGGACAGAACTATCTTCAGTGTACCTCCAGTCGTTGGTGGAAAATTACCAAGGATCTGTGAAGCAGATAAAGCGGACAAAGGGAGTCATTTTGAGGAATCAAAAGTTTAATTTAATGTGGCCCAAGAAGACTTGTATTTATTTGTTTTTGACGTTAAAAATACGTCAAAAAACGACATTATTTTTGCACCAACCTACTAGTATAATAAATAAAAATATTGTGGTGTTTAACTTGTTTCATGGAAAATAATGCTTTTAGTATGAGAAATAAAATAAAAAAATTATGGGTTACCAAATACTTTTGACTGGTAGTATGCATATATATATATATATATATATATATATATATATATATATATATAAGGTTGGTGCAAAAATAATGACGTAATAATGTCGTTTTCTGACGTATTTTTACACGTCGAAAAACTACATTATTACGTCATTATTTTTGCACCAACCTAATAGATAGATAGATAGATAGATAACTGTTTTGGGGGAACTGTTGTTTAATTTTTATAAGTTTGGTTTATGACCAACTAAAGTTTTTTAGGATTTATTTATTTATTATCCGAGTCCTCGGCATGACGATAAACTAAATCCGACAGCAAGGGAGATTAGAGCATGAAACCACCTATTAATTGCTGTTGTTCCCATGTTTACGTGATGGTAGCACCTGCTAGGAACCCAGCTATGGAAAAATAGAGACCCCCCAAAAAAAACTTGGATCAAAACATTATGAAAGTATAAAAAATAGTTTTATAGCAAAATGGCCAACACTACATATTATAGTAGAAATAACAACAATACATTTTATAGCAAAATGACAACAATATATTTGATCTCTATGTGAAGGCATACACTTGCGTTCAAAATATATTTAGTTGAAGCCCTAACATTGTGTTCTAGATATTTAGATTTCGGCATTAAATAAAAGTTGATATGAACAATCAATAAACCAATCAACTGACCTTAGAGAAGAATTTCATGACATTGATCCATATATCATACAATTTCTTAAATCAAATTGTATTACAAAATATAACTACAGCAAAAAATACAACATAAACACATACATCACTGTCTCTAGTAATTATGTCCACACAAATATGTATATGGCCAAACGCTATCATCTACTATGTATTAAAATGTAAATGCAGAAAGAGAAGTATAGAAATATGGAAAATGTATTAAATAATAATGAAACACATTTAATAAGTAACATTCGTTGCTATTTAGCATGTTTCTCACTACTTACATTATTCGGACTATTGTCCTCATCTTTGTTACCATATCTATCACAACGTTTCGGCCATTGTATGCTCCGACCTTCTTCAGGTAGTTGCAATGTCGAACTGAAATCTTTATTTCGCTCATTGGGATAGACTGTTCTAGTTCCACGTGCCATGTCTAATGGATGTCAGTTATCAGTTATCTCCTGTTAATTCGGCTCTCCGAGTTCTCCATCGCCTTAACCAGGTATTGAACTCACTCTTTCCGTCCTGTCAATGGATCTAACTAACGCCTTTATCCACTGTGCCATGTGTCCTTTCAGGGTTCAGTTCGACATTCCAACCACCTGAATAAGTACTCTAACCCTGCCGAAACGTTGTGATAAATATGGCAACAAAAATGAGGACAATAGTCCGAATAATGTAAATAGTGTCCATAATACCTCATCTCTGAAATATAGACAGATAACATATTTCTCACACTTTCGCTCTCTCTCCCTCGCCCCTTTTCTCTCTCTCTCTCTCTCTCTATATATATATATATATATATATATATATATATATATATATATGTATATATATATATTTAGTGACTGAGTTTCACGCTATTTGCGTCAGACAAACTAATTAATTTTAAATTTTTGGATTTATATATGGTTGCGTATATCGGTGTTTTTATGGTAGTCGGAGGAAAAATTGTCGTCAGGACGCCACTCATACTTACGCAAATATACATGCACGCACCTGCATCCATTGACGTACGCATCCATTGACGTACGCAGACCCAGGAAGGACATTCCTAAACTTAATAGAAAAGCACTTCCCTGAAACAAACCGATTAGCAAAAATATTAAACAAAAATAACGTTAAAGTCAGTTACAGCTGCACAAAAAATATAAGACAAATAATAAAAAGCCACAACAAAATATAACAACCTATAATAATGCAACCCAGGAACTTCAGAAGTAAAACAACATGTCCACTCCAAGGAAATTGCCAACAAATAAATATAATATATAAAGTCAAGGTAAGTGCAAACAACAACAAAATGTACTACATCGGTGCCACTGAGGCACCATTCAAGAACAGAAAAAAAACTACCACGACCTTTCATTCTCCAACAGAATACGCTCTATCTCTGATATTGAGCATTTCCTCCCATGTATATAGCACATCTTAACACACTATATAGATAGATAGATAGATAATAAACAAATCAATCAAAAATCACCTCATATGGGGAATAGCCTATTTCGGAAGACAAAGATATCAGTCGTATGTCTTATCAACCCTAGTGTGGAATGAGTTCATGTCTATAAAGTTAGAGGAGGCAGGAAGTAGAATTTGACTGTGAAAGCTAACAAATCAACCCAAAACTGAAAAAAAGCCGAAAACTTCTAATATAGAGTTTACACATTTCAGTGTTTCATTCAGATGAAAGGCATGAGGCAGGGGTTAGTATCTGTCGTAAAGGGAAGAAGTTTGACTTTTTAAAAAAAATATCAACCTTATGACACCAATTTGGGGTTATATGAAAAAATGATTTTTAATTTAAAATTAAAGTAGAAATAAAAATGAATCCAAAAATAAATTTAAAATATATAGATAAAAGGATGTAAGCAATTAACGGAAAGAGAGTAAGTGAGATATTCAAGTAGGGGGAAGTTTATAAATGATAATTAATATAGTATAAAAAGGTTTTAGAGTGGGGGGGGGCGGAATTTAATATGGAAATTAGTTTTTGGTTTTTCTGTTGACATTTGAAGATTTAGAAGGCAGTGATTTTAGGTATATATATAATGTGTGTGAAGATGATGGGAGAAAGTGGAAATTTTAGTAATGGCACTTCCTCGGGTTGGAGTAGAAGAAACCTGAGGAAGACAAAGAGAGCATAAGGTCAATTTATCCACGGGTTTTCCAGCCTCTTGTTTTTAATCTTGACATCTCTGTAAAAAGAATTTATTTGTAACTGGCATTTAATCCAATTCTTCTCTTGTCGATTTCACAGGCGTTGTCTGTCGAATACTGTCAACACTTGGCCTGTCAGCACTTAGCCTGTCGTAAAAGCCAAGCTTTGTTCTTATCCGGTTACCTGGTTCATTTTATAAACCTTTTTTCTCTGGCAATCAATTGTTATCAGTCTATGACTCTTGATATTCATTTAACCCTTTTCATGGTAGTTTATTCGTCAATATCTCATCTGCGTTGATATTCCAAGTCTTTGTTATTCTTGATTACCAGCAACACAAATAGTGTTACAAAAGGAGAAATAAAAAATGAATCCAAAAATTAATTGAAAATATATAAATAAAAGGATTTAAGGGATTAACGGAATGAGAGTTAAGGAGATTTTCAAGTAGGGGAAGGTTATAAATTATAATTAATATTGTTATAAAAATGTTTTAGAAGTGCGGTGAATTCAATATGGATATTAGAATTAGTTTTTGGTTTTACTGTCGACATTTGAAGATTTAGACGGAAATGATTTCGGGTATCTAATTAGAGCAAAACTATATTATGGAAATATGGTAGCTCATTAAGGTAAAACTATATTACTGAAACTTGAATTTGTTCTTATGTCGACATTTTAATTTGATTTCTTACTTTTCACAGTTAAATTCTACTTCCTGCCGCATCTAACTTTATAGACGTGAATACATTCCACACCAGGCTTGATAAGACAGACTACCTATATGATCGTCTGCCGAAATAGTCTATTCCCTATATGAGGTAATTTAGATTTTATTGTTTATATTGCTCTGTATTAAACTTTCGCGTTTCAGAACTACAATGGTTCCCTCTTCGGGTGACAGTAGAAAAGAAATAATAAAAATGATTTATTTGGGAAATTTGAAAACAAATTTGTCGCCAAATACAAAGTTCACAACTAAGAACTGTGGATTCTAACTTCATCTTTTCTTTCTCTTTCTTAATATATATAGGAAATGAGTTTGTAAGCAGTGACTATTATGGCTGATAATGTAAGACTCTTCGGTAAAGCGAATCGAGTTCTCTCAGTGACTGTGTGTAATCTCCGACTGACGCCAATTCAACCGGGTTTGATAAGCTGTGATACAGCGAAAACAGTCTGTCTGTGGATGACAATATATATGCTCCTGAAAAATTTATTTCGTTTGAGCTCTCTGGGGAAGGAAATGTTAGTTTGTAAACAGTGACTATTACGGCTGATAATGCAAGACTCTTCGGTAAAGAGAATCGAGTCCTCTCAGTCACTGTGTTTATCTAAAAATAAATACACTTAAAATTAATCTTATTCCCTACTGTACTCCAACGTCTTAGGGGTAAAGTCTCCGACTGCCGCTAATTCTGCCGGGCTTCGATCCTAGCCAGAGCAAACCAGACGTCTAGCCGGATTGATGACCTGTGATAGAGCGAAACAGTCAGTCTGTCTGTGGATGAAATACATCAGATATTTTAAAGGCTGACAAAAAGACCCAAGTAACTGCTATTAAATAAATTATTTCACTCTTGTTTAAACAAAGGTCGATAATTTTTATTCATTTTGTTTGAAAAATGGCAATTTCCATATCGTGGTCGCTATTCGCCATACACTATTGTAGACGATTTCTAGAGTTTTCCATCACTGAGAAGTTCGAGGTTTTCGAGGTGGCTTTTTTATAAGCGCTGAAACTCTGGCCCTGAAATTTTCAGCCCATAGTAATATCGATTATCTCTCTGGATGAGGATCATTCTGTTGTAACATGAAATGAGCACGAAAAGCTTTTGGGGCTGCGATTACAAATTTACCTGTCTTAAAAGGTAAAAAAAAAACAACAAAAAAAAACGTTTGTACAGCAAACTCACGGTGTACACCGCTCTGGGCGATGATGTTAAGAGATGATATCTGAAAAAAAAAAAAAGATAGTAATGTATTGGCTACAGGAAGATATCATTGCCACGAGCCAAAGTTCATTAACACTACAGAGCTGACATTTTAAATTGTTGGGTGGTATTTCTGCCGTGCTCTTATATTTATATCTAATCACGTCGGTTCAAATGGTGGTTTCTCCAATGAAAGGGGACATAAGCTTGAAGCCTGCCCACGAGCATCTTTTCTTTAACTTCTCTCGATTGCACAGACCGGTAGAGGTAATACACAGTTTAAAATAATAACAAAAACGGAACGTCTATTTCAAACACGGGTATCCAAAAAATAACGTTTGTAGTTAAAAGCATATGGGATTAAAGAGAAATAAATTAACTCTTTAGAATTGCATACACGCGCGCACACACATACACACACACACATACACACACATATATATATATATATATTTATTTATTTTTGGATATTAAAATAACATGTTAAAATCGTTACACAATTGCAGTTGTATTTCAACGCATACGATGGCGTCTCCTTAGGCGATTGTAAATTACTGGCGAGTGAACGATTAATTTGGTTTCAAAAGCAAAATACATCCGCTTTTTACGAAAAAAAAAATGGATATAATGCTTTGGGGCTTTTACCTGACCAACCAATCGAATGTGACCTCCGATTAATTCAAGCTAAGCGACGAAGAAAAAATTAAAAGTTTTTAGAAATGTCTCAACAGTCTGAAATTATAAATTATAAATAATATTGTTCTCTGTATTGAGCCCTATTTTAAAAATTAAATGTATGAACATTGGAACTGTACTCTTTTCGTTTTCATCTTACCTAGACACACACACACAAGCACACAATGCAATTCTAAAGAGTTTTTTTTTGTCTTTAATCCCATATGCTTTTAACATCAAACGTTATTTTTTGGATACCCGTGTTTGAAACAGACGCTCCGTTTCTGTTCTTATTCTAATTGCCTTGTCTAGAGTATATATCATTTAGTCCTTATTTTCATTTACTACTATTTAGTTACTGAACACCCGTTTCGACAGAGTGAAAGGACACACTACCCGACCCACGTATTGAACTTACAATTACTATCCAACGCATTAGGCTCTTTTCCCATAGACATATAGATAGATAGATAGATAGATAGATATGAAGAGACTGAAGAAGATAGATAGATAGATAGATAGATAGATAGATAATTAACATCTTTAGATAGATAGATAGATAGATAGATAGATAGATAGATAGATAGATAGATAGATAGATAAAAAGAGACTGGAGAAGATAGATAGATAGATAGATAGATAGATAGATAGATAGATAGATAGATAGATAGATAGATAGATAGATAGATATGAAAAGACTGGAGAAGATAGATAGATAGATAGATAGATAGATAGATAGATAGATAGATAGATAGATAGATAGATAGATAAATAGAGACTGGAGAAGATAGATAGATAGATAGATAGATAGATAGATAGATAGATAGATAGATATGAAGAGATTGGAGAAGATAGATAGATAGATAGATAGATAGATAGATGAAAAGAGACTGGAGAAGATAGATAGATAGATAGATAGATAGATAGATAGATAGATAGATAGATAGATAGATATGAAGTGACTGGAGAAGATAGATAGATAGATAGATAGATAGATAGATAGATAGATAGATAGATAGATAGATGTGCGCACGAGCGATTGTGGGTGTTCCCGCGTGCACATGCGTGCTGCCAAAGGACTTCGTTTAACTCCAGTGGATGGTGTGATATTCAGGACTATAAAACGATGGAACTTGAACTCCATACTCTCTCTCTCTCTCTCTGTTTTGCCCGCAAGCCAATAGAATGCGATAGATAAATGTCCATTCTTCCTCAGCGGAAACATTTTCAGCGTAGCTAACTACGTAATTTCAACCCAACCACGTTGCACATTCACCCCACACTCACTACGCTAATCCCATAACTGTTTTACTTTTTCTTTTACCTAAATATACACACGCGATTTTTATGTTCTCTATTCTTCTTGGTTTGCTTTCTTGTTCTTTATATAAATATTTTTGAAAAAATCCTCTACGTGTTGAATGCAGCTGCTTTGAAAGCTTTCAAACTCACTGCCACAATTCTTCAACAACCAAGTCTGTACGAAGTGATAAACTCACAGATAAATATCTATTATTGATGCACATCATATTCGGGACACGAGAAAAAGTATGGCATCTACATAAATAACGATCGGACGAAATACAGTTGTGATATCTGGCCAACCAACGGATGTATCTCTGAAAAACGTTCTAAACAACCGCTTACCAAAATGAAAAATGGCCGCAAACTTGATAAAAACAAAGTTTTATCGCTAAAATGTTATTATTAAAAGGAAAATAAGGGAAACAAGTTTTGAATATTTTATTAATTTTTTTTTTTAATTATTTCTAGTGCAGTCGACATTTTGGTTAAAAATGTTTTTCTTTCGTCAGCTGGTGGGCCAAAGGTTAGTATAGGCATTTATAGGGATCTCTTTTGGCGTTAAAAACAGATTGCATTTCTTTTTAATTCTCGGAAAACCAAATAATAGCCGGATTTTAATAAAAAGGTCATGATTTATTCACAAATAAATTACATTATTGTTGTATCCTTACAAACAGACAAGGGTGGTACTCGAGGGAAGGAACAGCAACACGCACGTAGTTAAAAGAAAGGGAGGTTTATGGTAAAAGAGAATACACTACTGAAAAAAAGGGAATCCGATGGCAGTGTAGTAAATGCCGAAGCAAATTATTTACTTACCTCCTCGCGAGGCAGGATGTGGCAAAAGGACTTTTTCAATGCAGGAGGAAAACCGAACCCGTATGCTCGGACAAAAATTTCCCGAAGACCCCATATACACGGGGTCGTGTAGATGTCTACTACCCCAGACAAGACTCTATCCTTCGGCATAGCCTCGTCTGCGTTGCTCTCTGCTCGAAGACAGAGAGTTCGACCAGCATAGCTGGAGACGAATCTCCAGATAATTGCCGAAGGAAGAATATTTAACTTACCTCCTCGCGAGGCAGGATGTGGCACAAGGCCTTTTTTTTTTTTTTAATACGGGGCAAAACCGAGTCCGTAAGTTCGGTCAAAAATTCCCCGTGTACATGGGATCTGGTAGCTGTCGCCTTTTAATTTTTTTCATTGTGAGTTTTCCCCATTAAGCGTATATGCGGCCTCAAATTACTGGTAAGAGCAAAACAAAAACTGGAATTAACTCCCTCTCTCTCTCTCTTTTCTCTCTCTCTCTCCATCAAAATCTAACTTTTCTTTTGAATATTCGTTCACATTAATTTTGCTATGGGTTGACATTTTTTTGCTTAGCGGCATATCAAAATCTATCGGCTATTTAATGTCGAAATCTAAATATATTGTATGCAATTTTATTTTTTTTTAAATTTTTGGAGATATTAATATTTTTACTAATACAAGTCTAACTTATTAACACCTAGCTGCGTGAAAAAAAAATATATGTATATATATATATGTGTATATATATGTATATATATATATGTATATATATATATATATATATGTATATATACATATATACATATATATATATATACATATATATATATGTATATGTATATATATATATATATGCATATATATATATACATATATATATATATCTATGTATATGTATATATATATATATGTATATATATATATATATATATATATGTATATGCATATAAATATATGTATATATATGTATATATATGTATGTATATATATATATATGTATATATACATGTATACATACATATATATGTATATATATGTATATATGTATGTATATATATGTATATAAATATATATATATGTATATAGGTATATATATATACATATATATATATATATATATGTATATATATATATATGTATATATATTTATGTATATATATATACTTAAATATATATGTAGATATACATATTAGTTTGGTGCAAAAATAATGACGTAATAATGTCGTTTTTTGAAGTATTTTTAACATAAAAAAACGACATTATTTTTGCACCAACCTAATATATATATATATATATATATATATATATATATATATATATATATATGTAAAAAACAGACACATGCGTTGAACGGGTGCCATCATTCGTTGAAAAAGGCACCATACCCTATCTTGACTTAACCTCTTTTCGAAAGTAACTCATATTTTGATATTAGGTTGGTGCAAAAATAATGTTGTTTTTTGACGTTAAACTTCAAAAGAAAAACGACATTATTTTTCCAACTAATACAATAGTTGTCAGTGAAAATGAATACCCTACCAGCCCTTGTCAGAATGATTGAATTTTTCCGTATCCTTAGGAACTTATATTATGAATGTATGTGCTTATAAAACACAGTAATTTTTTTTTAAAAAAAAAGCTATTCCGAAATTTGCTTGAAAATAATAACAGGAATAGGGACTTTAATTTAATTCTATAATTTGAATTTGAAGTTTTTAGTATCTGTTTTTTAAACATGGTAATTCCTGTGTGGTGATGGGAGCATATCTTTAAATTAGTAAATTTATAATATATATATATATATATATATATATATATATATATATATATATATATATATATATATGTGTGTGTGTGTGTGTGTGTGTGTGTGTTAGTTATACTAATCGTAATTCTCGGTTAGTATAAAACGTCGGATAGTACAACTTGTAAGTATATTAAAACAAATTGGTACCGGAGGAAAAAAAGAAAGAACTAGATGGTCCAGTGCCATAAGTTTTTAGTCCAAAGAAGAAAAAAACCAAGCGAGTAATAAGATAAAACGTAGCTGGGATAAATAAAATAAGTCCTAAAGAGCCAGGAAGCAGCTACCTAGATGATATGAAACCTCGGTAGGTTGTACCTGTCTTTTTAGGATTTATTTAATATATAGTCGATTCGACGTATGAGTGTCAAGCAGATGAGTTCCCAGGAAACCGACAGCCCGACAACAGCACATGAGATTTGATTATAGTGGTGAAGGTTTCGTGCAGGACCATCCATACTTTTTGAAGGGCCGATTACAGAGACCTGGTGCACTAAGTGCCACTAGGTCTCCAAACGACTCTCCGCAGGTTTTGAATTCAGAGTTGTCCTTCTCCTAGACCAGTTGCCATCCCAGGCTATAGAACCCAGTCTGTTCTGCTATTTACTCATAACTGGAGGGAGAAGAAGAGGATTCACACCTTTTCCAAGGGTGTTAGCACGTAAGTGAATGTAGTGGATTCGACTGGAATTCGAACTCGGCGTATATTTTTTTATCACACCAATATATATATATATATATATATATATATATATATATATATATATATATATATATATATATATATATATATATATAGTTTATGCAAAACTAGGTAATCCGTACAATAAAACAATAAAAATGTATTTTGACCTAAGTTGAAATGATGATCTCTCTTTCTGTTGTGACCTTCTGATCGAGTTTTTCTCTGTACTGTTCTCCCTTTTTCTCTTGATGGTTTTTGAATGGACTTTGAAGATGAAAATCAGAGTATAAATGTTGGGACCATTACTGAAGGCCGGAATAATTATTTAATATATTTTCTCTTTGTACGTTATTTTTATAGATACAACATATTAAATCAATCAATCTATCTATCTGTATATATATATATATATATATATATATATATATATATATATATATATATATATATATATATATATATATATATATATGTGTGTGTGTGTGTGTGTGTGTGTAATTTTAACGTATGGTATATTTATGGGTTAAACTGATCAATATCAGGGACAGAGCTTATCAAAATATAAAATGGAACAAGTCAGTCAACATCCAGAAACTACAGTTTGTTTACTGCATAACGCAGATTGTCATCTCTGGGAGCTGATATCTATGTTTAATTTACACACACACACAGACACACACACACACACACACATACATATATATATATATATATATATATATATATATATATATATATATATATATATATATTATGATACAAGAAGAAATGTTTTGTTGGCAATCTAATTTCAACTTCCGGGCTGATTTCAAGATTCTGGAGACAAAACCCAAAGCGCGCAAAGACAAAAGTAAAATAAAAACTAGCGAATAAAAGCAAATGGACGAAAATTATATCAAAAAATAAAAAATAAATGCTCTCATCAGATTCCAAGTTTGTGAAGTTATTTTGGCTCTGCAATACAGGCACTTCGAAGAACACACACAGAATCAAGGGAAAGAGAAAAGACGACCGTCAAGAAATTTCGACTTAGTATTCGTCATCAATCAAATCTGACAAGATTTGGAATCAAACCAAAAGACAAGTGCAG
The DNA here is from genome assembly GCA_963932145.1 of Acanthosepion lycidas. NCBI lineage: Eukaryota > Metazoa > Mollusca > Cephalopoda > Sepiida > Sepiidae > Acanthosepion > Acanthosepion lycidas. Next base: position 46,710,820 of record OZ010608.1, on the reverse strand, counting down.
GAAAAATCAGGGAAAACAATTTTTCATTTGTGTCTAGTTTTGATTAACATTTACAAATTTTTAATGAAACATTTTTATCATTGACATATATATATATATATATATATATATATATATATATATATATATAGAATGCTGTTTTTTCTATCTCTTGTTATCTTACACGATATATATATATATATATATATATATATATATATATATATATATATATGAAAATAGTATAAGTTATTTTGAATGATAAAGTGGAAAAATCCGTCGTAGTTTGTCTTCAAGGACTTCATCAGATTAAAAGTATGTTTACAAAAAAAAATCATAAAATCATTAAATTGATAAAAAATCAATAGTTAGAGCTCCTTCTAGAGGACTAAATGCGTTACACAGAATTTTTCCATGTTGTCATTGTCAGAATTAATAATTATCGCAATCGAATTAAGTCGACTCCCCATGAAAAATTATTACCTGTAGACCAACATTTCCGCCTGGAAAAACACGATTTCAAAACCCATGCCAAACTCACTATAATTGGGAGAATAGAAACGTTCAGAGCAGATAACATTAGAAAGATTTTTGAGTCCCATGAAAATATGTGGATAAAACGTCTAAAAACACAATATCCAGCTGGGCTAAACCATAAATTTAACAATATAGATAGTACTAGTGTATAACTCTACAAATCAAAACCTACGCACATTTGTCACCCACACAAGACAGGCATGCTTACGGAGGTGTGGAGACCTCACACTTATACACTCACCCACACGAATATACACACTTACACACATCCTACGCACTCACTCCCTAATGAGCCAAATGATAACACACACCCACAGCAATACACACGCTTACACATATCATACTTACTCACTTCCTAAGAACCAAATAACACACACACAAACACTAAACAGAGACACATCCCCACTCCAGGACCAATAAAACTGTCAAACTGACCAAGGGAATTAAGGGAAACATAGATCCATCCAGCTCTTATATCAAATAACAACTTTAAACAGACTGTTTGACCAACACAAGGAATGTTAAAAGATTCATGTTAAAAAGATAAAAAAAATAAAAAAAACAAATGAAAACTTCAGACAAAAGTTCATTTTCTCCATCAAGACATTCATTTCTGTAGTTCACTGCTACCAACAAGGAGAAATATTTCTTCTCCTGATGATGGCCATTTTGGCCGAAACTAGTCGAGGAATCTAAATGGAATAATAATAATAAAAAAACGAAAGAATATTAATCTACAACCCAGTGTGTCTGAAGATTTATTTTAATTTTTAATATTTTTTATTGTTCAATATATATATATATATATATATATATATATATATATATATATATGTGTGTGTGTGTGTGTGTGTGTGTGTGTGTGTACGTATATACTTAGAAAGCAGCTTCCAAAAGAGTTTCCTAATATTGCACACCGGAATAAAAGTGGCCAATTCCATAAAATGTCAGAGCGTTAATATATTTTAAGTCAAATCTGAAACTGGTAGTGACCGACCAACTTTCCCAGATTCATACACTTTCATTCAATCATCAGGCCGACCGTCTGATGATTGGGTGAAAAATCATGAGACTGCCCATGTGAGATTTTTCTCTCTCTCTCTCTCTCTCTCTCACTCACTCTCTCTCTCTATATATATTGCTAAATCGGAATAGAGTGTCACTGCCAACACTTGAGTTTGAACATAGATCGTCATTAAGCAAATACAGCCGATCCCATTATTGAATCAAGTAGACCACGTGACCATAGAGGAAAAGCCAAAGTAGGAATTCGCATGACGTCTAAATGATCGTTATTTCTATTGTATCCTCTATCTATACCGACCTCTATTCTCCACACTATTCAGTATACTATTTCTCTATTCAGATCATTATACGGGTTACTTGTTGAGCGAGTATTATCGAGCAAGTACTATTGCTGTGAGATTATTCGAAGTCGTCTGACACCAGCACTGTTCAACGGCGTACTATAGTTGTACCTGCGATTACAAAGTCTCTACTACAACGAGAATTACGAAACTGACATCAAGTATTCGTTGACATCGCAAAAGTGTCAAACACGTGTTCGTTTATATCGCAATATATATATTCTAGGCTGATGAATTACTATAATATATATATATATATATATATATATATATATATATATATAAGCAAAACTAAGATATACAAGATATATGAGTAACCTCTCTCTCGGTAGTTTTATTTCCATAGCCTTTACCGTGTTTGGACATGATTGCAACCCAGCGGAGGTTTAAACTCAGGAATTTCCTTCTCTTAGATGGAGGTTATAACTTGGCGGACACACTCCATCTACCTAAGGTAGCTGGTTATGAGGCGCCAGTTGTCAGCCTCCTCCTATTCTTCGACTTGGAACTGGATTTATGAAAATCCTCACCCTAGGAAAAGATAAACAAATATATGATATTGGGTCAGCTGAAGGTCGCACTTGCGTTGCACATCCAGATTCGTGGATTGTGGGGAAGAGACTTAATTGTAAAGTGAGTGTCTCCTTGCAATTTTTTTTTTTACTGTGAATGTTTCCCATTTAGCGAATACGCGGCCTTAAACTGCTAGCATTAGCAAACCAAAAAATTGGAATTCACTCTCTCTCTCCCTCTCTCTCTCTCCCTCCCTCACTCTTTAGTCACTTCTCATTTCTTCCTGCAGAGCATACTGTAGCATCGAGTAACCCACTTAACATGGTTCCGTAAATAGATGACAGTACAGAGTCTTGGAGGAATGGTGAAAAGACGAAACATTATATAGTCAAAATAGGATAGGAACTTTTAGAGGGCCATCGTCGTGCACTACTAAATGTACACAAATTTTCGCAAAGACCGTAGAGTCAAAAGGCCGAAGCGTCGTGGGTTTAATAACAAAGCCATAGATATTAAACCTAACTAAAACTCACCACACCACTCACCCAACTACAGATACGTCTTGCGACATGTCGGTCCAGATATCGAGGTCTGCTCTTAGTTAAAAGTAGTCTTCATCGACAGCTTTCTGGGTCCCTTGCATCGCTTAAATTAAATGGTATTCACCATAGGTCCTCCAACCAGACTTAACGTTATTTAACTTCGGTGATCGATCGAGAACGGTGTTTTAATCTGATATGTCCGTAAGCTCGAGAACAATATCCAAACTGTATGCGTGGTGCGAGAAGAAACCTTTACCAAAAAAAAAAAAAAAAAAAGAAAGAAAAAGGTTGTGCAAACTCAGTAAGAGGAAGCGACCGTTTATTTTATTGGTAATTTCTATCTGAAATTTTGTGGTATGGTTTTATCGTTATTTAGACTATTTATATCAGGGCCATTGTCCTCAGCTTTGTTGTTGTTATTACAACTTTTCGGCCGTTCTTGTCTCCGGGCTTCGGCGGTTGTATATCGGTCTATGTAGCCTACGGGGAATATAAATAATTATATATTGTTCAAAAGAACCCAGGGGACGTTATGTAGCAACACAAGAGACTCTGCCCAATACTGAACAAATCATTTGTCACCAATTTTCTTACGACCTTTTCATGATCACCAAAGACGTTATCGTTACAATGTTACGATTTTTGACATTATGGAATCAGTTACTGCACCTCATATTGAGCAATGAACATCAGAATTCGCTACGAGTGGGGCTAGCGTGCGTCTTGGCAGGTGGGAGACATCCCAGATATCTGGTAGTTTCTCGGTAGTGACGGCTTTGTCCGGGAAGATAAGGCAACTCCGACTCTCAGTCGAAACTGGTTCCATGAATATCTGTCTGACCCCCATTCTCGCAACGAGAACCCACGCTGGCGTGTGTATTATTTGACGAAATTCACACCCAGGAGATATTTGGTCAGCGAAACGACACCTGCGCCACGTAAGTTTCATGCTAAGTCAGATAGCTAAGGTTATTAAAATGTAAACAAGCAGTAAACAATATCTGTCTCCTGTCTACAGCTTTTAATACTTCAGTTTATACTGCTGTAACAGCAAAATTGTCCAATTGTTATTTTAAGCTTTAAACCGTTGTATCTTAGAAATGATTAAACGTATCTTAATGGAATTCTCCGAGGTTTCTATTACACTATTGGATTCTATTTTGAACTTTAAGAATGTATTTTGCTGTAAGTAGAAAACCATGAACCCTCTTTTTGTTATGACATCCTGATCGAGTTTTTCTCTTGACTGCTCACTCTTTTTTAAAACTTACTCACCGTTCCCTCCATGGTTCTTGAATGGACTTTGAAGATGGAAACCAGAGTATAACGCAACCGTACAATTGCTGAAGGCCTGAAAAATCTTTTCCTCTCGCCGTTGGTCAGTTGGGAAGATATAGTGCGGCTGACACAAAATGATTTTAACATGTTCTTTCTTTAGCAGAATAATTCAAAGAGATTCCACTGATTCTTACGACAAATGGTGTCACAATAGCTAAACGTCTAATCTGCAAACTTGTAAAAAAGAAACACAATTAGTTTAGAAGATTTTAGATATTAAACATTTTGTCGGATGGACAATTATCGCATGTTGTTACATGATTTGGACCATTTGCTCTAACACCCGGTATATATATATATATATATATATATATATATATATATATATATATATATATATATATATATATATATAAAGGACTGTGGATCATCAGACTTTACTTCACTTTATATATATATATATGGGTAAATAGCAGGACAGACTGGGTTCTATAGACTTGGATGGCAACTGGTCTATGAGAAGGACAACTCTGAATTCAAAACATGCGAAGGTTCGTTTGGGGACCTTCTGGCACGTAGTGTACCAGGTCTCTGTATTCGGCCCTTCAAAAAGTGTGGATGGTCCTACACGAAACCTTCACCAATATACTCAATTCTCATTGTCGGACGTTGAACATTTCATAATATATATATATATATATATATATATATATATATATATATATATATATATATATATAAAGTGAAATAAAGTCTGATGATCGGCAGTCCTTTTTCAGGCATTAAAAACAGCTGAATTCTTTATTTAGCTATTGTCTTTTAGCATCTCACATGCTAAGATGGAAAGGAAAATTGCATTAAAAAGAGGAAAGTAAGGTATATGACAGTTTACACCATAGATTTTGAGATAATCAAAATATACCATCAAAAGTGAATATTGATGCCTATAAATCAGTTGGTTTGATAACACTTCTGCATGGACAGAATGCGAAACCTCATACCGTACGAATATCCAGCACTTAAAATCCTTTTATATGCTTGTTTACGGTAAGTCTATGACTTGAAATGGGAAAATATAATGATAAAAAATAAAATGAAAAAAAACAAAAAAAAAAACAAACTATTTTTAAATGTAAATGAAATAAAATATAAAATAATTAAACTAAATATTAAGTTTAAAATGAAGCAAAAGGTTACCTTTCAAACGTTGTTATCAAAATATTAGGTTAGTCCAAAAATAATGACGTTTTTTCACATAGTAACATATGTAAGAAAACGTCATTATTTTTGCACCAACCAACCTAACATAACTCGCAAAAAGAATAAATAATTTTTTTTAAAAAATGAATAAAAACAAATTATTTTTCTTAACTTAATAAAACTAAAAGTTTCTTGAGCATAAGAGGGGGGCAACTCTTGAAGATCATGACTTTCTAACAATGACGGTGCATCTGAAAGATCATACTTAAAAGAAAGAAAATTTAGGCACACGAGAAATTACTTTCAGTTATTGTCAAAATTTTCGGTGGGTTCATTTGCATTAAGCTTTTTGATTTTCGTTTAGTAAATATAGTTTTCACTTAACTTAACCTGACTTTATCGATTTTAAATAATTTCAAAACATTTTTGAAAATTTATATTAGGTTGGTGCAAAAATAATGACGTAATAATGTCGTTTTTTGACGTATTTTTTAACGTCAAAAAACGACATTATTACGTCATTATTTTTGCACCATCCTAATAATTAAAAATTAAAACAATTTTGTAAAAAATTATTATTCATCACAAATATATATATATATATATATATATATATATATATATATATATATATATATATATATATATATCCTGGCTATAATGTTCTTAATATATATTATTTATAGAGACAATTAAAAAGTTATTAAATTGAATACTTTTTTTGCAGTTTTTATTTTAAGATTTGGAGCAGATTTTTGAAAAGTTATTAATCGATTGGCAAGAAACAATTGATGATTTGCATTCTCTAAGGTGTCCTGCATTTAACTAATAAAAATCATTTCGTTGGTGATTTCAAAGTCTAGAAAACTTTATGAAATTATGTAAAGAAAGGTAACAGATGTCAAAAATGTTTTTACCAAGATTTTTAATACATGATAATTGCAAAAATAAATTTATTCATTTGTGAATAAGTTCTGAAAGTTTCATTAAAATCCGACAATTTTTGGTTTTTGCAAGAGTTTCCAAATTAATGTTTTCACCGGAAATGGCGGGGCGAAAATGTCTATTACACGCTTTATTACACCGTCGACCAAAAAAGAAAAAAAAAAAAAAAAAAGATTTTTAACACAAAGTTCGAATGTGTAAAAAACGAAGTAAAAAGAAAATGATTAAAAAATTACTTTGCTTTTTCCCTTAAGGCAGGCTATTCTGACACTGGCTGGCAAAAAACACATGCAGAATTTTGTCGTCGGATAAAAGCGCTTGCTAAACTCTTTGTCCTTGTTCAATGAAAAGACTCAGCACGATCAGAAAGATCTGAGGTTGAACAGGAAGAATAACATTTGGAGATAAACACAAACATTGACCGAGAAAAAACGGAGTATATATATATATATATATATATATATATATATATATATATATATATATATATATATATAAACTGAAAGGTCACTTTAAAGGTTATCGCGGGATCCTCCTGGTGCAGACATGCAGTCACATTTAGGGCACATCAAGCAAGTCCCAAAGGTCAAGCCTGGTTAATCTCGACTAATTTTCTACTGTTTATTTTCTCTTTCCTAACTTCAAAACACATTTGTTTCCACACTCTATAATTTTTTTCGTGTATATTTTGTTAAGCGTAATAAATCGATAGTCCCTATTATATGTCGACTGGTTTTCTCTGTTTGACGCGTTAATCCCCGATACTTTGGATGTAAATTATTAATGATCTATATCTGTCTATATCTCTGAGATGCGGTATTATGATTACTTGCATTATTTACATTATTCAGACTGTTATCGTCACCTTCTTTGACATATTCCTCAAGGACACATGGCCCAGTGGATAAAGACGTTGGTTAGATCCAGTAACTAGATCCAAAGAGTTGTGAGTTCCATATCAGACCACAGCAGTGATGAACCAAAACTTGGAGAGTTGGTTTAAGCGGAAATAATGGAGACATCCGGAAGAGGCATGGCACGTGGAACTAGAACAATCTACTCCCGTGGACGAAATAAAGGGTTCCGTTCGAAACTATAATCACCTGAAGAGGGTCGGGGCGTACAGCGGTCGAAACGTCGTGAATTTGGCAATGAAGGTGAGTATAACAGTCCGAATAATGTAAATAATGCGAGTATTAACGATCTGTCCAAAGTTTATCCCTCCAAAATTTTTTGAGCTTTCCACTGACTTCACCCATTGGCAAAGGGTTTTGATAACCGACTATCTCTATCTAAAAAATCAAACATGTATACCTATTTAAAAATCTGGGAAGTGTTTTAACAGAGGACGGAATGTACTATATAGAAATCCGAACACGCACTGGGATAGCCAAAGATGCCTTCCACAAGTTAAGCAGAGTACTAAGAAATAGAAAAGCTTCGTTAGAAACAAAGAGGGCTGAGGTCCTACGTGATATCTCTCCTCCTGTTGTATGGCAGTGAGTGCTGGACACACCTCACAGGTAAAGAGGAGACTTGAAGCAACAGATATGTGGTTCTACAGAAGGATGCTGAGGACACCATTGTTTTAGAGGAAATAACTATTTCTAAATTTTAATACACAAAACACGTTAATTGATTCCAGAATTAGTAGTGATAAACCTAACAAAAATGCATGCAATTCAGCTCTAGAATTTTTATAGTAAACCAAAAATAACATTCCCATTTACTACTAGAATATCGCTACAATTTTTACCTACTTAAACGTAATACTATCCCCAACCTCCATCTTTCCTTCCCTACCTCTCACCCTTAGGGCGCTTGTGAGATGATGTGTCTGGACTTTTGACCGGTGTTTATCAGCAGAAAAATTTCCACAGACCAATCAACATTAAACATCCAATCCATTCATCACCAAACTGCTATCAACAAGCACTATTCTTCCACCAGGTCACCTATATATATTTTTTCTTCTCAAATAAATGAAAAAAAAAGGAAGTGACGTTTCACATACGGCTTGCCTACTAACAGGATTGCTCATAACCATTTACGATTCTCACCCGTCGAAGTGCAGTTGAAATGCACTGAAACCAAGATGCATCTTTGTAGTGAGTAAAATTGTTTTGTCTATATGATAAAATTATAATATATATATATATATATATATATATATATATATATATATATTTAAAATTATGGTGCACGAATTCTCAAGAGATTAGTCAAAAAATCGTCATTGCGCGGTGGCAGATTTCAACTTTGAGCGATCATAAGACTATGTGTGAATCCTATTTTTTAGTAGCCTATATAGTCTACTAGCCAAACCAGTTTGGATAGCAGTAATTTATATTTTGTACTAGCCAAGGTACCTGGCGTTTACCAGCTGTACATGGCTGCAATTGAATTTCCGCACACATACCTGTATGCTCGTTTTCCCCTGTCTTGTAATATCTGCGTGCGTCATCGCTTGTATGCATCATCCGTTCGCATAATAAGCTACTACCTCTCTCATCTTTTTTTAAGGTATGTCTTTCACAAGTGTTTGGCTGTTCTTAAAGAATTCCATCGATGAAACCTTCTTGTGTGGTCTCTGCTCGGAGTTAAATTGTTTCAATGTTTTAGATATTCATTAAATTTCCTATGGCTAAAACTGTAAAATAATATGGCATTGTTCACAAACCTAATAATACAAAAAAAAACAGGGATGAATCATTAGAGATTGAAGTGCAAACGCGTGTACGCCCCGTTATTCTTCGCAAGTTTTATAAAGCTGGGGTTAATAAGAGGTTCTTCGGGAATCCTTCCCTCTTAACGCTTCAATAATCCTTCCCAATCTTTGCATCAAATGTTGTTCGAATGCAAATTTTTGATGGAATCAAACGAAGAAACTATTGGCTAAATGGCAAAAGACTATTTTAAAACTGGTTTGTTGCAAATTTCGTTCACTTTACTGAAATAATGTAAACAAAACATTCACGCAAAACAATTTGTGTGTCATATGGGAATTTACATAGCAAACTTGGAAAGCATCGGATGAAAAACCAGGGAGTTGTGGCCGAAAAATCAGGGTTTATTTTTATACGCGGGGAAGCGAGCAGGACTAAAAACACAATCTCTTATATTTTTCATGATGGTAAATTCTTTGGCGACATGTTTGAAGAAAATCGGATAAAAAATAAAAAACGATTCAAATTTTTATTTTAAGTAGAACGAACCTATCTTGGTATATTTGCAACATTCGTGTACAATTTGATCGAAATCAGTCGAAAAATGTAGCACCTACACACACACTCACACACACATCTGTTTTATAGATATAGATTATGAACTTGATTAGGTAGTACAATATCGTTTTAGCAATTTATATGTTCCTACACATGAAATTAATCCGTGGATATGAAAGGATCGAAATCAAAATAAACAGACATAATATGTCTAAGTTATGTAACCAAACCTTATATATATATATATATATATATATATATATATATATATATGTGTGTGTGTGTGTGTGTGTGTGTGTGTGTGTGTGTGTGTGTGTGTGTGTGTGTGTGTGTGTGTGTCTATGCATTTATATATATATATATATATATATATATAGCTGGGGTATATTGACCTTGGCAAACACTACACAACAATCTATGGTTACTGAAGGAAAGGAACCTGAAGGTGGTGTAAGGGTTAGCAAACTTATACCACATCTATGCTACCCTTGGAAAATCTCTGTGGTTATTGATGGAACCAGCTCTGTAGTGTCGTCAGAGGACCGCACTCAACACACTTACAAGTACTGCTATAAATGGCTTAAGTGAGCGAAACGTCATGGCTTAGTGTGCATGCGCTTGCAGACTAAGTTCCCTCTGTGACAAGCGGCTTCACTGTGCATTCTTTAGTCAGTTGGCATCGAAGCAGTACGGATACCATTTGATCAGGCCTATATATATATATATATATATATATATATATATATATATATATATATATATATGATGTCACATATTACGAAATGGACAAAGTCCGACAATTATTTTAAGACATTTTTATGTTTAATATCGTTTTTTATAGATACAAAATATATAAAAAGGATGTTAAACATGAAAATGTCTTATATATATATATATATATATATATATATATATATATATATATATATATATATATATATATATATATATATATATATATATACACACACAGATATATATATGTGTGTGTATGTGTCTGTGTGTCAATTTTAGCAGTACGCCGTTACTGAGGTATGTGTTGTTAAAGACTACGGAACTTTTCCGTTTAATAATCTTTCTTCCGATTTTTTCTTGCTTTCTAGCAAGTTTCGTTTTTGCGGGTCTAAATTATTGAAAAAAAGACCCCACTTGTTGGTGTTTTCCCAAACGCTTTTCGGTTGTCATCAATATATATATATATATATATATATATATATATATATATATATATATATATATATATATATATATATATATATATATATATATATATATATATATAATTCTTTTCTATCTGTATATATATATAAATATATGTGTGTGTGTGTGTATGTGTGTCTAATTAAGTAATTCATTTCTATCTATCTATCTATCTATCGATATATATATATATATATATATATATATATATATATATATATATATATATATATGTATATATATATATATGTATGTATGTATGTATATATATAGTTTCGACAAGGTAATACTGTTAAGTTTTTTATTTAATTTTCCTCGTGTTCTTATTCCTTTTTGCCTCCTGGGTCATGCAATTTAATAATTGTGTATTTGGCCAGCAATCCCTGTTTTGTACAAGTTTCGTTAAATATGGCTGACAAGTTACTGCGCTTAAGCTATTTATTTATTATTTTGATTTTATCCCTAAAATTAAATGACTCTTTAGCTCACAAGGAATAAGCATAGGGTGGAGGAAACATTTTCGTATGATGCCTTTTGCTTTTTAGGATTCATCGGACGAAACTGATGTTTACGTTGATGTAATTACACATGCGGACGAAAGAGAGGGGATGATTCAATTTAAAATTTTTTAATTTCGTCAATTCCCTTTAAGATCTTTTTCTTTTTGGTTATATTTTTATCACTTTTGTTGTTAAATATCCAACATGGCGATGATAACAGTATATCTGTCATATATATATATATATTTGAATATATTTGAAACGGTACAGAAGCGTATTAAGGCATTAAAAACAAGAAATTTTATATTATGGACCATGATAGATTTAAAATAAAACAAACACCAGTCGACCGGTTTCGTCCCCTCTCATCAGAACTGTTAACGGGGAAATTATGAGGAAAAGAAAAGAAGTCTGTAATGCATGACATGAATGATTGGACAGGAAGAAATAAATTATTATAAAAGTTATACCAACCAAGATGCTAGAAACGCAGCACAGCAAGTCCAAGCAAACAATCTCTTTGTTTACAAAGAGTAGGTTGCCTGAACCTGATGTAAAGCGTCTCTAACACCTTAAGATGGAATAGCGAGTGCGAACTGGCCAAAACAGAAATTCATGTCATGCATTACAGACTTCTTTTCTTTTCCTCATAATTTCCCCGTTAACAGTTCTGATGAGAGGGGACGAAACCGGTCGACTGGTGTTTGTTTTATTTTAAATCTATCATGGTCCATAATATAAAAATTCTTGTTTTTAATGCCTTAATATATATATATATATATATATATATATATATATATATATATATACAAATATAGATTACTAGACTCATTTCGAAAAACCCTCGAATATAAAATTAAAATAGTGTATGTAAATATAAAATAAAAAATAGTGTATGTAAATATAAAATCGGATGTACGATTTTATATTTACAGAAACTATTTTAATATATTAAACAATATTATTTTTAATCATTTTTATCTTTGTATATTTGCTCGCTTTAGTTATATTTCAATAAGTGGTTATCATTTGTGTAATGACACTTTCAGTCTTAAATATTTATTGGTTGTGGTATCCGATTGTCTGGGTCAATGTCTGTGGATGTGTGTGCATGTATTTATGGTTGTCTATGTGCATGGAAAGTGCATTCACTTTTAATTGTGTATGTATGTACGTGTGTGTTGGTTTCCCTCTCCCCACTCACTTCCTTCTTTTTTTTTTTCATGAACGACCGTGGAGATGTTCTCTGTCTCGTCTCTTTTTGTGTGTGTATATATATATATAAATATGTCTGGGTGCTTATATATTATAATCTGATTTTCTTTGTTTTACGCGTGAGTTTAGGACCCCATTCACACACTCTTAGGATAAAAATGTATACATTGTCAAAAAACCGGATATAAAATTAGCTAAAGTAACTTCAATGAAGAAATAAATTGAATAACATATATATTTCTTCTTTTAATTTTATAGTTGTAAACTTAATAGCGATTAAATTTTGATTTTGAAATTAGCAGTTTTTAATTTTAATATTAAATTTTATCATATAATTTAGTAATTATTGGTTGGAATAAATTATTTTTTAATACTACCCATATTTTAAACATCTGAATAGATATTATAACATGACTTCGTTGTCAAGCTTTTTGAATTTTCCTATACTTGTGTTTTGATTGGTCCATCTAGCCTTTGTAACAACGTTTTCCCCTTGCGAAGGATTGTTAATTAATTTGAAACTTTTAAAACCATTTATTTTACATTCAACGTCATCACTTGATAAGACACCGAGGGTGTTGAAACAAAATGGCTATTTTTGTAGTGATTTTATAACATATTTATGTTATAATTTTTTTTAAAAATAAATAATTATATCTGCTCTACTTTGTATTGAGCACTCTTTTAAGAATAGTAATTGTTGGTTATTGGAATTCATTCCATATACACCAATCATATACTTGGATATGTATATATATATATTTATATATATATTATATATATACTTATATATATTATATATATATATATATATATATATATATATATATATATATATATATATATATATATATATAGTAATGATACAATATGGTAATCCATATGGAATTCCAGGAAAATACTGATCCGGCCAGAGCTCTATGGCAAAAGACGGAACAAAATTATTATTTATTAAATAATATTAAACCTATGGGATTTTAAGAGTTTCGTATTCTTTAATTAATAATATATATGTATATAGGGCATTATCTTTATATATATATATATATATATATATATATATATATATATATATATATATATATATACATACATATATATATATATATGTGTGTGTGTGTGTGTGTGTACATGTATATATATATATGTGTGTATGTGTTTTTGTGTGTGTGTATGTGTATGCCTGAATATTTGTCGTTTATTTATTAACATATTAACTATATGTGTGTATGTGTGCGTGTATATGCGTGAATATTTGTCGTTTATTTATTCTGAATCCATTTATGTCTCTATTATCTTTGCTTGTTCGACTTCTTATCTCCGTTGAATCGAATTCCTCTCTAGCTGTGCTGATGGAGGATCGGCCATGTCAAATGTTGTCCATTCATTGTGTTTCCACCAGCCGAGTTTAAAGCTATCAATGAAGACAATATCTACTAATTTCCTTTCATTTTAGAGACGGTCACTCAATGCACAGCTACCGAAGCAAACACAACGCCGTAGGTCCAGCGACAGCGGGAATTTCCACAAGGTGTCCGCTTTCACGTAACCAGTGTGGCTCATCACTGTTAACAGAATTAGAATGGCCGAGGGCCAGATACCTTGTGAGCTTTTATTCCTGTCGTCTGTTTTGTGTCTTTTTTTTTTTGTTTACTTACTTGCTCGTCTTTTGCAATATATTCGCTTCTCTACTGTTTTTTTTTTCTTTTATTTCCTTCGTTATTCTTTCCAGTGTTGTTTAATACCGTCTTAACTCACCTCAGCTGCAATCTATGGGGAAAGCCGCGAAAGTTGAGCTGCCGATTTATTTCTACGGAAATTAAAGTGCAGGGCGGTCCGAAATCGTGTAACCCCTACATAACATAATTTTCTATTTCACATGGCTGACAAGAGCTCCTAGAGTTTGGAAGAGGGGTATGTCGATTTGTAACAACATCAACGAAAGTGAATAAACTGAATCCAGTCCATGTGCTTTGTATTATTCTATTAATTCTTTTTAAGGCAAATAACCTCAAACAAGGCGGGGGTGCCACTAGCACGCACAGGGTTACAGAGAATTGAAAACAAGAGTAAAGAGGCGTGTTTGAGGAAAGGATAAAGAGCAGGATGGGGAACCAGCTCAAGGTGTCAGATATCGATTGACATTACACTTGATGATTTAATCATCGGGGCAGCAAGTAGGGGAAAGGGAGTTCCACAGACGAGAAGTGCGAGAGAAGAATCTGTTTGAGAAGAAGGGAAGGTTATATTTAACCGTTTTGATGGTGAAAGGGCAAGACTGAGATGCCAACCTGGTAACCCGTTTAAATTAATGAAGTTCGGGAACCTGCGGCAGTAGCTCGTTGGAACAGTTGCCGGGAAATTATCTGTACGTCTGTGGGATAGCGTTTGTAGGCTAGATGCCAGAACAACTAGATTTTGTCAAGGACCTCGCGACGAACAGCCGGAGCACCAGACTATATATTAGAGCAATACCCCATTACTATTCTTCTCTTGCTCTCATTATTTTATTTTATTTTTTATTTTATTTTTTGTAAGAGTGAGAAAAAATCCCCCCCTGTACATACAGGAAGCACAACTCCGTTGGGGAGAGCAAGTTTTCCACTACAAGACATTACTTTTCCACCTCGTTACCACTAAAGGCTCTGCATTGATCAGACGCTATTCATTCCGTGCGTTGGTAGGGTCCCTCCTGGACGTGGCTTCGTACACATTATAGGGATTGTTGTAAACCATTAATAACAGACATACTTTGTTCACATCCATTCTTTGTTTTCTTTAAACGCTCATTAACCGTAACAGTGGACAGAAAGTGCGTCACTAAAATCTGATGGCGCATTAGGATAGCCAAAAATGCATTCCAAGAGCTAAGTTGCGTATTACGAAACAGAAAAGCTTCCGAGGAACAACGAAAAGAGTACTGAATACCTGTCCTCCTATATGACAGTGAATGCTGGACAATATCCTCCAAGTTGAAAAAGAAACGGTAAGCAATAGAAATGAGGTTTTACAGAAGGATGCTGAGGATACCATGGACCGAATATGTGAGCATCGGCGAAGTTTTAGAGAAAATGGAAACAAAAAAGAAACTTATGATCAAGAGGAGACAGCTGAAGATTCTAGGGCATTTTATGAGGAAAGAGTGCTTGAAAAATCTAATACTCCCAGAATAGATTGAAGGCAAAATGGCCAGAGGAAAACCGTGCATAAGATAATTAGTGAGTTTGAGTAAATTGGTGAGGAAAACAGGGGTTTTTTTTTGGGGGGGGGGAGGTAATTTATTAAGATCTAAGGACAGGAAATTGTGGCGAGCTATGATCGCCTACGTCTTGAAGGGACACTGTGACATACCTTTTCTTCTAGTACTGTCAGTGAGCACTAGAATGCGCCGACAGAATCCACTATAACGGAGTGAAAAAAAAAACCCAAAGGAGCTACCTACCATGTAAATTTACCAATTAAAACGATCAGGATCAATTAAAAACTAGGAATATTTATCTATCCCCGAATCAAGTAAACGTCAAATACTCAAATATTTTCGTGCAATGTTTACCTATCTGAACCAATTAAACAATTAGGTTGCTGCAAAAATAATGTCGTTTTCTCACATAGTAACATATGTCAGAAAACGACATTATTTTTGCACCAACCTAATAATTAAGACTCAAGCATCAAAAACCCCAAAATTTACTTAGCCCTGAAATAAAGCACAGATTACACTTTTTTTAAGAATTTCAACCCAATGAAGGCACGAGTGTCACGAGCACGCAAGCGGTTACAGAGAGTGAGAGCAAGAATAAAGATAGGTGTTTGCGGAAAGCACAAAGAGAAGGACTGATAAAAACCAAGGCATCAGAAGATGTCGATTGATATTACATTTGAATATTTGAAGATGTTTTGGGGGAAAAAGACAAAAAGAGGCAATTTATTAAGAACTACGAAGGAAAGGAAATTGTGGCGAGCCATGATCGCCTACGTCTTGAAGGGACACTGTGACATACCTTTTCTTCTAGTACTGTCAGTGAGCACTAGAATGCGCCGACAAAATCCACTATAACGGAAAGCAAGTAAGAGGAAGGGAGTTCAACTGTTAGGAAGTGCTAGAGAAGTATCGGTTGGAGTAGACGGGCCGGCTACATTTATTTATTCGACAGCGAAAGGATGGGGCCGACATGTCAACCTAGTATCACGCTCAAATTCATGCAGGTTGGGTACTAGTGAAAGTAGTTCCTTAAAGTAGTTGCCATTAAAATAAAAAAAGGTAGTATTAAATTGTAGAAAAGATAGAGAGAAGCCACGGCATGTCTGTGAGAAAGTGACTGTCGACTAGATGCCAGATCAGGGCCTATCACATTGCATATCCGTCTCTGGATTTTGTCGAGGACCTCGAGATGAACAGCGGGGGCACCAGACCATATATGGCAACAATATTCAATGCCAGGACGAATGGTTGATTTGAGCATTTGAAGGATGGACTCAGGCGGTAAATACCTTCTGGCACGACACAGAGAACCAAATTTCCTTGCGGTAGATGAAGCTATTGACTCAATGTAGTTTTTCCACCTCAGGTCAGCTGAAAGCGTGAGACCAAGCAGACGCAGACAGACTCACTCGTCGAGTTGGGTATCGGGCGTTCTGATAGGAGGCAGAGAGGGTTTTCTATGGTGGGTAAATGAGAGCTGTTTCGTTTTGGAGGCATTAATGTTTACAAGCCATTTACTCAAATATTTACCTCGTCCCTAACGATGTAATTGCTTACGATCAATATTTACCAGTCCCCGGACCAATAAAATGCTCATGGACGTCCATTATTTAACTTAGAGGATAAGCTCCTATATTTTACGTGAAACAGATGACAAAGACCTGGATCTGGACAGGTTGCAGAGAGGCTCGTATCTGGACATGCCCAGATGCTTCTAACAGGGTCAAAGCCGAGCGTAACTGCACGCGAATTCACACTCGACTCCCTGGGCCTTTTTCGCGTCTCTACTGATGCACGTTCGCCACACTTTGACGTTTTTATTTTATTTATTTATTGCATATTGTTAGCCCAGTCTGTGCTGCTATGCAATTCTAGCTGCGTAGAGATTTGATTAATACTTTGTCGAGGGTATTCAAAAGTAAAGAAGAGGACCTTGATTAGAATTTGAACTCGACTTGCTTATCCAATTTTCCGAGATATCTTCATATGTAATATCGTCTTCTGAAGTAGTTGATCATGGCTCTCCACAATTTCCTAACGGTTTTTTTTTGCTTTATGTAAATTTCTCATCACTCTTTTCATCGATCTGATGTCCATTCACGCAAATACATTAAACAGGTTACTCGCTATTTCACCATGCCTCTCCTACTTTCTGCATATTTTATGAGTTCAAATTCTATAGTCTCTCGCTCAACGGTGATCTCGGAATTAAAAGTTGGAGAGCCGAGTTCGATTTCCAGTCGAGTTCGTTACATTTACTTAAGTCCAAAATACACTTGGTAACGGTATGAACTATTCTCCTCGTCATAGATATAGGCTAAATAATAGAATTTGTATTTGGATAACTTATTGTTATTCTCCAAAAAAAAATGTCACTTAAATATTCATTCCCCACCCAAATAATTATTCTTACAATCCAAAATATGTTTTGGATTTAAATAAACTTTAGAGGGTTCATAAACCGTAAACAAAAACCCAAATCTGTTAAATCAAGAATTAATTTTTATATATTTTCCTTATGCTCGCAATCTTCGCTATCTGTAACTTTCTCTTCCATACATAATGCACATCCCATTACAAAGAACTATTTTGACAGTAACCCTCTATTTTAGTGGCTCTTGAGCATTTTAATGAGTTAAATTTATCCGATAATACAGCCTTTTAGCTTTTGACCACCAGCAAGACGGGAGTGATAGATACAGATAGCGAAGGTAACAAAAAAGACGACGTGGGGTGGGGTGGGGTGAGGAAAGGATAAAAAAGAAGAACGGGGATCAAGCCATCAAAAGATGACGATTGACGTTACATTTAAATTTTTGAAGATGGTAGTTATCAGGGAAGCGAGTAAGAGGAAGGGAGTCACACTGTCAGGAAGTGTGATAGAAGAAGCCGTTGGAGCAGAAGAGGCGGTTAGATTTAATTGTTTCAACAGTAAAAGGGTGGGACCGGGACACCAACCTAGTAGCACACTTAAGTTCATGTGGCCGGGGTACCAGGCAAAATAGCTCGTCGGAGCAGTTGCCATGAAAATATTTGTAAAAAAGACAGAGGGAAGCCACATCCCGTCTGTGAGAGGTGACGAGTAATCTGTTTTATTCAGCTATGCTTACCATAGACTGTGAAGCTCCACACATAATTATTAGAGGTACATACTTTTGTGCCTCAGTCACTTTCGCATATCTGTCGATTATTATTATTATCATATAATAATTATGCTTGACTATCGCTTCGTTAATTCGCACGACTGTTACTCCTTGCCAATGTCTCATAGATAATGGATTATTCCGTTTTGATCGGGTGTGAAGGCAAAAGACATATAAGAGACGCTACTTGGTTTCAATTTAAAAAAAGAAGAAAGATAGATGAGTTTAATGTCTCCTGCTATACCTCATGAATAATGGAATATTACGTTTTGATCGTGTGAGAAAACAAAATACATATCAAAAACGCTACTTGGTTTCAGTGAGACAATGAATGGAAGAAGTTGTCAATTTAATACTCTTTCATTTGTACGCATTTCTTAAAATAAAGAACAGTATTTAAATTTAGGATTGCTACGGCACAAATATTTAACGATGGGATAGGGTAATTTTTATGGGTATTTTATTATCATAAAACTCACCATGAGATGATTGATCATTAAATCAAGAAAATCGTGTAAATTCCACAGCTATTTCTAGTTATTATCATCATTATTATTATTGATAATGATGTGGCAGATTATACTTAGGAGGGATTAAAAGATAAACAGGAAGTAAGTGACATTTAGAAGAAAAATAAACATTTACAAATGCTGTTTTAGGGCCACAAGTTATAAAGCTCTCATTTATAGAAAGGGACTGCTAGAGATTTTTTATAACCAGAAACATGTATTATTTTTATACTAGAAATTTTAGCAGTTGATATCGTTACAGTATTGTTGAAGTTAATGCTAATACAGGGTGACCCCAAAAAATGGATATTTTTGAAGTGCGTATTGCCAGACATGAGCAAGTGGCTACACTGCGAGACAGTGACCTTCAGCAAGTGAACATTTCGCCATTTAGAATTCAAGATGAAATACACAGTATCCCAGCTGAGATGTTGCAGCAGTCAATGAGGAATCTCAACAGCAGATTTCAAGAATGCATTCGTACGGGATGACGCCATCTACAGGACGTAATTTTAAAAAAATGAAAATTCCATCATTGTTTCTTAAAAGGCATGTTTTAAGGTTTGAATTAATATGAATAAAATATTTTTCTTCCGTCACTCTTGGTTTTATTGGATTGTTAAAAAGTTCCCGTTTTTTTGGGTCACCCTATATTTGTCGAGATTTACAAACTCTACGTTTCGTTCAATTTCGCATACCACTCGATGAAATTTGAATAAGCTGATTTGTTTGGAAAAATACTTTGAAAAAAAAAATTAAACTTCGCCGTTTAACAAACAGTGGAAAATGGCATGGTTTGAACAAGTTACAAGGCACGGCAGCTTATGCAAGACTATCATGAAAGATACCATTGAAGGTGGACGCAGGAGAGGACGCCAACGCAAAAAATGGTTGGGCAATGTCAAGCAATGGATAATTATGACTACCAGAATTGCTGATGACTGCCATTGATAGACCCTTGTGGAGGAAATTCAATATGGTTTCTACATTCGGATCTCACCCACCCCGCCACACCTACGATTTCAAAAGTCATGGGGGTGAAGATGATGATGATACTTGAGAGTCATTTTATACAGTAGAATTTTTTTTTGCCACATACTGACACATTTAAGTGCAAATACCATTGGCAAAGGTATGGATACATCTCCTCACTCCTAGCTATGGGTCAAATAGCAGAGCAAACCAAGCTCTTTAGCTGCAGTTTGTAACCAGTCTCGGACAACTCTGAATTCCAAACCAGTTGGACATGAGGAACTCCATCCCATAAAAACCTACTAGTTGCTATGGAAACCACAGCAGCAATGGCTAGTTTACAGAGAGCTGTGGCCCTATACTGCTCAGATTTTAGGCGACTTGAGTTGTAATTATTTAAAGATTATCTCAGCCTTTGTGAAGCCCAAAATAAACAGTAAGAAATATATATGTGCTTATTAAAATCTATTCTATATGATGGCATATCTCAGAATTGGAAAGCAACCAGATGTTTAGTTCGAATTTCACTGAAAATTTGTTTCCTTGCGAGTCATTTTATACAGTAGAATATTTTTTTGCAACATGCAGACACATGTTGAAACCCTCACAGTTTTTAGAATTGTTGAAGTCATCAGTAGCTTTTTTTGTTGAGATTTACTAACTCTACATTTCATTCAATTTCGCAAATCAATTGATGAAACTTGAATAAGCTGATTTGTTTGATTTGTTTATTGACAAAAAATCTATCTCTCGGTTTAATAAATTCTCTAATTTAATTTAATTTTATACGACTTCATGAAGTCTTATAAAATTTCATTTTTCCATTTTACCAGCGAAGAATAAATTTTTAGGATTTTTTACTCTTAAGCATGCAACATACAACTGGCCATGCGTAAATATTTGTATCTGCAACCAAATCTCAACTTTTTGATGCATTTCGCCTTATAATTTATTTATAGTACTCGCAAATGCAGGGCGAACTGAAAACTGCATTCTTGTATATATAAGAACTAAAAGAAATTTTATGCTGAAGACAATATTGTATTTTCATTAAATAAGTATTTGTTATTTTAATATTAGGTTGGTGCAAAAATAATGACGTAATATTGTCGTTTTTTTACGTATTTTTAACGTCAAAAAACGACATTATTACGTCATTATTTTTGCACCCCCTAATAGATAGATTAGGTTGAGTCATAAGTAATTTCCGCTTTGGGTAATCAGTTGTCATGATGAATGCATCATCAAAATTACTAATCAAACATGGCAGTTAAATGGAGTACACAGATATATTAGGTTGGTGCAAAAATAATGATGTAATAATGTCGTTTTTTGACGTATTTTTTAACGTCAAAAAACGACATTATTACGTCATTATTTTTGCACCACCCTAATCGATAGATTAGGTTGAGTCATAAGTAATTTCCGCTTTGGGTAATCAGTTGTCATGATGAATGCATCATCAAAATTACTAATCATACATGGCAGTTAAATGGAATACACAGATATATTAGGGTGGTGCTAAAATAATGACGTAACAATGTCGTTTTTTTGACGTATACTTAACGTCAAAAAACGACATTATTACGTCATTATTTTTGCACCAACCTAATATTTAAATCATTTTTTAAAAAAGTGGGAGTATTTTTAGGCTAAATAATGAAACAATTTTTCCAAGAAAAAATAATGAAAACATATTTTACGACATTATGCACCCTCGTAAAGCCATATGCATTTGAACCCCCTTGCTTGTTTGCACCTCTCCCCAAAATTTGGTTTCGGTCGTTCAGTGTATTGCTATTTTAGAGAGTGTTATGGACGGACGGACTAACGGAAGCCATTCACAAGAAGATGAGCTATCACTTAGCAGTTCAACACTATTTTCCCTTATTTGTAATCCCATTTTCTTCTCGCTTCGTACCTTACTTTGTTTCTGGAAAGTTTCTTCCGCTAATCCTGTGTAGCTACGAATCTCTGTGTCATACTTTCCTTTGTTACAAAACTACTGCTGTAACCTAGAAAAAGGTTACTGAATGAGGAATAACCAAAACCAAGGTTGGAAATGAAATAGAGATCTTTATAACATCAACAAAATGCAATACTCGCCAGAAGCATAAAGTAGGTAAACCACTGCTAGTGGTGGACTACTTAGACAGCATAATACCCCCACTTACTAGAATGTCCAAAGTATTTATGAGGATTAGGGACATACGAATTAATGTCCATAGGTATGGTATATAACGCATAGTAAAATCAAAACCCTGTCACTGGATCGAACTAACGCCTTTATCCACTGCGCCATGTGAATTCGATCAAGTTACAGGTCCCAGAGAGTGTGAGTTCAATACCTGGTTAAGTCGATGGAGAACTTGGAGAGGGGAATTAATAGGAGATAACTGATAGCTGATATTCATTAGACGTGGCACGTGGAACAAGAACAGTCTACACCAGTGAGCGAAATAAAGCGTTCATTTCGACATTCCAACCACCTGAAGAACGTACAATAGCCGAAACGTTGTAATATGGCGACAAAGTAGCCCGAATGATGTAAATAGTGTACATAATACCTCATCTCAGAAATATAGACAGAAAGATGAGGACAATAGTTCGAATAATGTAAATAGTGTACATAATACCTCATCTCAGAAATATAGACAGAAAGATGAGGACAATAGTTCGAATAATGTAAATAGTGTACATAATACCTCATCTCAGAAATATAGACAGAAAGATGAGGACAATAGTTCGAATAATGTAAATAGTGTACATAATACCTCATCTCAGAAATATAGAGAGAAAGATGAGGACAATAGTTCGAATAATGTAAATAGTGTACATAATACCTCATCTCAGAAATATAGAGAGAAAGATGAGGACAATAGTCCGAATAATGTAAATAGTGTACATAATACCTCATCTCAGAAATATAGACAGAAAGATGAGGACAATAGTCCGAATAATGTAAATAGTGTACATAATACCTCATCTCAGAAATATAGACAGAAAGATGAGGACAATAGTCCGAATAATGTAAATAGCATACATAATATCTCATCTCAGAAATATAGACAGAAAGATGAGGACAATAGTTCGAATAATGTAAATAGTGTACATAATACCTCATCTCAGATATACAGACAGAAAGATGAGGACAATAGTCGGAATAATGTAAATAGTGTACATAATACCTCATCTCAGAAATATAGACAAATCCTTTGCTGACAATAACACTTTCCTTTCTATTCTGTTCATACCAGTGTTGTTGCATATCCATATTTCTTGATATCTACCAAGTTAGTGATCTGCCTTTATCTTGCTATCAGCTACATATCTACTCCAGGCTGTTTTTATCGAGGGTTGGGAAGCGGCTTACAATTTCTACCGAAGTCGTCTTGTCGCGCAAGCAACGAAACATATTTGCTCCATATACGTTTGATTTCCCTCGGCGGAGGGGGATGTGAATTTCAGCCATTCCCAAAAATCATTAGCTTGAAATGAACACATGCAGCCTCAGGTAAGATTAGAACTTGATTTTACAAATTCTGCTCTCCCCACTGAATAAACACAGCGGTGTGAGATTGGTACAGAAAATATCTAGGACTGAAACGTTAAACCCTTACTAAAAGTAAAAGAAAGTATTTTTACTCTCTGGTCATCTGGGTTTGACCGGGGAAATTTTCACCTATACTTCATGTGCAGAGAATTATTGTTTGGTTTGGTTTGTTGTGTTTTACGGTATATCAACCTCAATGGGTTATTTAATACCGACAACTTTTTTTTCTGGTAATATTTTATTTTGTCAAAAATCTATTTCTGGTAATAATTTTTTCCTCAAAAAATATATAGCTCGTAATATTATTTTAAAACATGTATTGCTGGTAATATTTTTTTTTTCAAAAACGTATTGCTGGTAATAATTTTTCTCAAAAATATATTGCTGGTAATTTTTTTTTTTCCAAAAAATATATTGCTGGTAATAGTTTTTTTCTTCAAAAGTTTATTTCTGATAGTAATTTTTTATAAAGTATTTCTGGTATTAAAACTAGTTTTTACCTCAGTTTAGGGGTTAACTATTATCCCATAGATGAGACCCTAACAGGTGCTACCAACCCGGGTCAGGGTGGACCTGTGAACACCAGCAATTAAGAGGTGGTTTCACGCTCCTCAAAACCTCCTGGTCAGAAGGCTTGCTGTTGGACGTAGTTTATCGTTTTACCCAGGACGCAGATGTAGTTTATAATCATACTCAGGACTCAGATGTAGTCTCAGTTTCGAGGTTAACTATTTGCCCATAGCTGGGACCCTAAAAGGTACTACCATCCCGGGTCAGGGTGGATCTTGGAACACCAGCAATTGAGAGGTGGTTCCACACTCCTCAAAACCTCCTGATTAGAAGCCTTGCTGCTGGACGCAGTTTATCGTCTTACCCAGGACGAGGATGCAGTTTATCGTCATACTCAGGACGGCAGAGAGTTATAAATAACCCATAACTTTATAATCCAAATATTAGGCATTCACTAGAAAAGAAATATATTTTTGAAGGGTAAAATCTGGGTGAAGATAAATTGCTTTATTCAACGACATCTCAATATATGATATGTCATTTAATGTCTAAATACGATTTTTATCAGACGAGTAAAAAACTAAATATTGGATCGTTTCATTGCGACAAAAGGTAGGATAGATAAATAAAAACACATTGTAAGCACTGGTATAGACTTGAACCGAATGGTAAACAATGGACACGATTTTACAATTAAAATTAAATACTGGATCAATTATTACATACGTCAAAAAGCTAAGCCATTAATATATTTTACCTCTGCTTTGTAAATTATACTTTCTGTTTTACACTCTCCATTTAATGGACATCTGTTCTTATTTCTGCAGTTTCAGAAATTATTAGTGTTCTTTTGCTGCACATTAGTTTTGAGATTTCTGGCGTTTTGTCTATTCATTATTGTTGTTAAATTACTGTAGAAACTGTAGCTAAATTTAACTGTTTTTTTTTACTGAATATCTTATGCAAAATATATATACATACATACATACATATATATATATATATATATATATATATATATTCATACATTTTCATTAAATAATATAGACAAATGTTGTCTATTTTATGTAAATTCTTTTCATAACGTCTGATAAGCTTAATAACATTATCATTAAACAAAGAAAGAAAATCACAATATTGATCCATATTTTTTAATCCAATCTATGCTTAGCCGTAAGCCATTATCAAAGATGATAAGCCATTAGATAAGCCATTATCAAAGATGATAATTACAGTACAATATAGTAAGCAATACACGAACAACAATGTGATGACAGTCTGTTTCTGTTTACATGGATGATTTCCAAGCAACGATAAACACGTGCATACAAGACGCTGGAAGCAAAAATCACACCGCAGGCCATGACGTCACACATGACCACGCGAGAGTGAGTTCAAGAAGTATTAAGTATGGGAAACCATGTTATAAACCAATGGCTTCTGTTACCAATTATAGACATTTAAGGATATTTGTGGAGATTTCATAGTTTTTGTTCAGGTTAGTTTTCAACTGTTTTATGTACATAGCTTCAAGAATTTTTAGTTTTTGTTTATTGTTTTCATGTTTAAGTATAGTTGGGTTTTCAACGAGGATTTTCCGGAATTGTGTATGCGGACAGGCATGTTGTTTTAAATACCTAAAAATGTTAGAGTTTTCATTCAAATGTAGTGTCAAGCATCGTGAAAGCGAGTTTGTGGTGTGACCAACATAAATATCATTTAATTCGTTGGACACACAATCTCCCAAAGGGCACTTGAATTTGTAAACATTGCTGGCTTTTTGCAAATCGCTAACCGGGGGAGAAGAAACATTGTGAATAATTGAGTTGGATATATTAGATTTAGTGTAGTATATGATTAACTTATTTTTTTTGCTAGGATCTGTTGTAAATGTATTGGTATTTACTAATTTATATATATATATATATATATATATATATATATATATATATATATATATATAGCGGGCCACTAGAATTCAAGGATACCCGTCTAACAAAGTGGGTAGCTAATCCCTATTGCAGTCGTTCGCTCAGGCACATTTGTGTTTCTTCAACACTCACAGAGACATCCTGTGGTTTATATTACACCTATGCTGAACATACTTTAGTTACAGTTTCTGGGAGAGAACGTGTTATCTAGCGTGATCAACAATTTGAACAAGGCTAGCATTGCTCAATAACTCGACCACGATGACTTGTGGCTTCGTGATAACACACCTATCGACGGCCCACAAGAGTTCCGTCAACCCAATGTCTCTCACAAGGCTTGGTTCAACCCGTGGTATTGTTTTCAGGAACTTTCCATCGATCCAGTCCGATACCATCAGGAAGCCACCGTTCTGACAAATCGACCATGGTGAGATTCGAACCCAGATCTCATGGTCAGAAAGTTAACGTTTTAACGTTCTACACGCCCATATATATATATATATATATATGCATGTGTGTTTGATTCTGTGTGCGTGCTTCTGTGTATGTGTGGGCAAAAATAAAAATATAAATAAAACACAGCTGTAAAGACAATAAAAAGTAAAGACAAAACGGATAAATATACAGTGATTTTCCAAGTGTAGCTTAGATGTAGCACAAGGCCGAAAGCATGGTGTACCCTGTGAGGATCGAACTCACTATTCAATCGTAATTAGCCTAGCAAGACAACCCTGCTGATTTTTACACGGCGCCGAGGTGCAAAATGATTTTCTAAGAGTAGCTCTGGCACAAGGCCGAATTTAGGGAGTACCTAGTGAGGATCGAACTCACTTTTTGGTCGTAACTTATCTAGTAGGACAAGCTTGCTAACCATTACATCACGCCGAGGTACCCAAACGCATAGATAGATAGATAGATAGATAGGGACAGACTGGGATAGAGAGGCAGATAGATAGATAGATAGATAGATAGATAGATAGATAGATAGATAGATAGATAGAAAGGAACAGACTCGGATAGATAGATAGATAGATAGGAACAGACTGGGATAGATAGATAGATAGATAGATAGATAGATAGATAGATAGGAACAGACTGGGATAGATAGATAGATAGATAGATAGATAGATAGATAGATAGATAGATAGGAACAGACTGGGATAGATAGATAGATAGATAGATAGATAGATAGATAGATAGATTTATCAAACATCTGACCTTGATGAGTTTTAATTATTTATAGAAATATGATTTACTTGGATTACTTACCCATCGATTTTTACCTGTACACACACACACACACACACACACACACATATATATATATATATATATATATATGTGCGTTTGCTTCTGTGTGCGCGCGTCTATGCGTGTGCGTGCAAATATTAAAATATAAATAAAACACATCTGTAAAGACAATGAAAAGACAAAACGAACACA
>OZ010608.1:46628057-46678057 GCA_963932145.1 Acanthosepion lycidas | reverse complement strand
TTTAAACCATATTTTAAATCAATTTATAATATTAATGCTCTGTAAATTTACATTGATCACTATTTTGTAAAAATATCTATAAGAACACCGGATTATATATCTTACTGTTTTTTATTTATATATATATATATATACACACACACACACACATATATATATATATATATATATATATATATATATATATTATAATTTTATTATATAGACAAAAGCAGTTTACTCACTACAAAGATGCAACTTCGTTTCGGTGCGTTTCAATTGCACCTCGACGGGTGAGAATCAAAAATGGTTATGAAGAATTCTGTTTGTGGACAAGCCGTATATGAAACGACACTTTTTTCCATTTGTTTGAGAAAAAATATACATGAAGCAAAAAGGAGACGGAGTGAAACAATAGTGCTTGTTGATAGCAATTTGGTGAAGGAAGGGTGGGTTGTTGAATGCTGGCTAGTCTGGAAAGATTCCTTGGCGATAACGACAGTCAAGGCACATCATCTCACAAGCGTCCTAAGAGTGAGAAGTGGGGGAGGAAATGTCGGCGTAACCACAACCAACATTTCTCATAACCTGATTTGGTTCAAACCTGTGGAGGGTCAATTGAAATGCTCCGAATCGAAATTGCATTTTTGTAGTAAGTAAACTGTTTTTTTTCTATATGATAAAATTATAATAAATAATTATCGCTTTTGGATTAATTCTGTGTACGTTAGATTTTAGACATTACTCCCATTCTCACTGCATCGTGTATATATATATATATATATATATATATATATATATATATATATATATATATATATATATATATATATATATATGTGTGTGTGTGTGTGTGTGTGTCTGTGTGTTAAAAAATAATTGTCGGACTTTGACCATTTCATAATGCATGACGTCATTTGTTTACATTTGGATACGCTTTGAGCAGATATGAATCAATGAGAGAAAATCATGTACAATTGTGTTTAAAAACAGTAAAATCGACCTTGGTAACCGAACGCGGTCCAATCGGTAAAGACACGTCTAGCTATATGACGGTTCCGTATAGGATAGAGGTTCAATTTCTATCGGAGTACGCATATTTTCTATAAAAATTTCTCGAATATTCTGGCCAGTAAATGTTGTTAATACTGTTTATTATGAACAGAGCATTTACTTAAATATTTGTATGTGTAAAAAGAACGTTAAACATAAAAAATGTCTTAAACATAATTGTCCGGCTTTGTCCATTTCATAATATATATATATATATATATATATATATATATATATATATATATATATATATATATATATATATATATATATATATATATATATATATATATATATATATATATATATATATATGTGTGTGTGTGTGAATGGATTTCCCATTTCAGCTACGAGTAAGCATTTAGTGTACGAGTGCTTTATTCAGGAATCGAAATATTGTTTTTTTTCGACATATACGTGCGTATTCTAAACAACCATAGTTGTCAGGGGATATGACAGGTATAATTTCTCTAGTTCCATTATCTGTGTACAGTGCTCACGTGGAAGTGATTTACCGACCCACTGCAAACAAATATCCCGCTCATGTGCCATTCCAAGCATGTGTTATGTCGGAATTCCGTTACTTTACATACCGCAAACAACATTATTTTGCTTCTTATATATATATATATATATATATATATATATATATATATATATATGTGTGTGTGTGTGTGTGCGCATATATATATATATGTGTGTGCGTATATATATATATATATATATATATAGATATATATGTATATATATATTTACTATTCAATTCTACTTGTGTCTCTTTCTTTTTTTTTCCTTTTTTATTTGCATATGTGTGTGTGCCCGTGTCTATATATATATATATGCGTGCATATGTGCATGTGTATATATATATATATATATATATATATATGTGTGTGTGTGTGTGTGTGTGTGTGCGCGCGCTTATGCATATATATATATATATATATATATATATATACATACATACATACATATATACTATTCGATTCTGGTTGTGTTTATTTCGTTTTTTTTTCTTTTGTTATCTTTTTATTTTTATGCAATGTTTTTGGAATACAGAGCACGTACGCTGTTTTCTGAAGTTTCCGTCGGTGTTTGAACAAAAGAGGAAAAATCTTGGATTCGCATGAAGAAATAAAAAAAATATAATTATACATTTTCTTTTTCCTTTATTTATTTATTTATTTATTTTTTGTTCGGTGCATGGGGGGTCTGCAAAACCGAACACGCGTTACAAATTTTTACCTCGTTCTCAAAAGCCATTTGTTTTACACGGGTAGATAGTTTAATCTCGAGTGCATTTACATACACACACGCATGCAACATCCATTCAGAGGAAAATATTTAAATTATCAAATCGTTAATAGCTTTTAAACTTGCGTAACATTGCTAAATATTTTACACATGGACATAATATATAATATACTATCTATATATATCGTGGTGATATATATATATATATATATATATATATATATATATATATATATATATTAATTTAAAGAAAAACAGACCGCTTTAAGGCTCCATTTGTTTCACCAGAGAATTTTATTTTTCTCTGGATCTTCAGACTGCACTTTTAAAAGAGGAAACGAGAAATGAATTTAAGATTTACACTTTTGACGGGCAGTATTAAGCTTATTAAAATTTCATCGATTTGTATGCGAAATTGAACGAAACGTAAAGTTTGTAAATCTCGACAAATATAGGGTGACCCCAAAAAACGGTAACTTTTTAACAATCCAATAAAACCAAGAGTGATGGAAGAAAAATATTTTATTCATAGTAATTGAAACCTTAAAACTATGCCATTTAAGAAACAATGATGGAATTTTCATTTTTGAAAAATTACGTCCTGTAGATGGCGTCCTCCTGTACGAATGCATTCTTGAAATCTGCTGTTGAGATTCCTCATTGACTGCTGCAACATCTCAGCTGGGATACTGTGAATTATATCTTGAATTCTAAATGGCGAAATGTTTACTTGCTCAAGGTTACTGTCTCACAGTGTTACCACTTGCTCATGTCTGGCAATACGCACTTCAAAAATTCCCGTTTTTTTGGGGTCACCCTGTATATATTAATATATTATATTCCATAATATTGTTTTTACTTAACTATTATGTTTCTCTAACTCTTCAAATGTTGAATGTATAAATAATTCTAATTTCTATTTTCCCATCTTTACACTATATTAATTTTATCTTATAAAATGTCCCCTGTTCTGTCACCCATGAAATAAAAATAATTGTATGTACGGAAAATAAGGATCTACGTATATCAATTCGTCTTTAATCTTAGTGGCTGCAGAAGAATTATCGTTAAACTTTTAAAGGATAAGCTTAAACATTAATTCAATATTTAATTGCAGTGAATCATTTTAAAGTTCTCTAGTTTATTTATTTCCTCCCTTGTGAGGATAGCCAAACCAAGCTTTCTAGTAGCTAGTTTAAATACCGCCCTTGAACCATGAAAGCAATGCTAATGGCTAGTATAATATATTAATATATATTTTTAACCTCGCATAATCTGGCAACCCTGAATCTGAGCTCAACGAAATTCGTTCCATGTGCCGAATTTTTCTAGGGCTTTCGAATGATCTATGAACCATTGAAATCCGACCAATGGGAGCGGAGATGTTGCTTGGACACACACATGTACAAACATACACACATATACACTATACTTCATATATAAGATTTCAAATTAATGATCTATTAGGTTATTGCAATAGTGTATCCCCGATTAAAAAATTGAACCAAAAATTTTCATACATATAGAAAACTTTTATTACTCAAAGACAGTCTCCATCGATTTGAACAATTGTCAGCCATCGTTCTAAAAGGTTGCTGATGCTATTTTCGTAGAAATGTCTTTTTTTTGTTGGTAAAATGTTGTGAGATACTTTTGGACTGACTGTACAGAGTCAGTTTTTGCTATTTAAATTATGCTATTGAGACTGGGTCGTTCTAGGTATGACGATAAATAACTTTCGAAAACAAGGTCTCTAAACGGGAGGTTTTGAAGAGCGTAAAACAAGCTCTTAATTGCTGTTCTTACCAAGTTCACTCTGACCCAGAAGGGTAGCATCTGTTAGTGTCCCAGGTATGGGTAAATAGTGAACCCCCAAACTGAGGTTAAAACACAATGAAAATGTAGCAACACATTTTTATAGCGAAACTGCCACAAATATATATATACATTAAGAAATGGACAAAGTCCGACAATTTATTTATTAAATACATTTTTATGTTTAACGTTCTTTTTATAGATACAAGTATTTAAGTAAATGCTCTGTTTATAATAAACAGTATTAAATAACATTTACCGACATGAATGTCCAAGAAATTTTCATAGAAAATATTCGTTCTTTGACAGGATTCGAACCTGCATCCTATACGGAACCGTCATTTACGCTGACCTGACTTAACCGACTCGGCCACAAAGGAGAGCTCGGTAAGCAAGGTCGAATTTACTGCTTATAAACTTCAATCTCCTTTGTGGCCGAGTTGGTTAAGGCATGTCAGCGTAAATGACGGTTTTGTATAGGATGCAGGTTCGAATCCTGTCAAAGGACGAATATTTTCTATGAAAATTTCTCGGACATTCAGGCCGGTAAATGTTATTTAATACTGTTTATTATAAACAGAGCATTTACTTAAATACTTGTATCTTTAAAAAGAACGTTAAACATAAAAATGTCTTTAATATATATATTAGGTTGTATAATGTCGTTTTCTCACATAGTAACATATGTGAAAAAACGACATTATTTTTTAACCAACCTAATATATATATATATATATTCAATTTCCGCATTAAATGACCCATCAAACAAACTCAGAGACTGGGATAAATGAAAATCTGAAAAAGCCCAGTCAAGAGAATAGGGTGGGCACTTGATGGTTTCCCATTTCAACAGGTTATGGTCCTTCAAGTTCAGTTTTACAACGTGAGGTCATGCGTTGTCGTGGTAAAATGGGGCAGCTTTACGATTTGTCGAAAAAAGGCAGTTGTTCATGATTAGTAGCATTGAAATTGGAGAGACGATTGCGATACTTGTTTACTGTCATAGTTTCGTCGGCTGGAAGAAGTTCAAAGTGAAACGTCTCTCTGAAATTCCACCAAACGGTCGGCAACATCTTCATTGCAGGCAAGCCGACTTTAGCCACGGGCTCTGCACATTCATAAGCATGTTCCCCAGCTCCGTTTGCGTCGTACGTTATCATAATCGATCCATAAACATGTGGCAACTGTGTTCAAGAATGGCTTACTTTCCTGGGGTAAGTGTAAAGAAACGGCCACAGAAACAAGATTGAGCTTATTCTCTGAAGGAAGAGAACGAGCTAAATGGCACCTACACGTTGAGTTTGTAAACGAACACGAGTCTATTTAAATAGCGAAAAGAAGTTGAGATATCGATTTTCAAACTCATAGCAAGCGCTTCCGACGAAATCATCGAGACAAACGCAGTTTTCCACGACAATCGTAGGAGGCAGGATAAGTTACTCCCGAGGAAAGCTTTTTTCTTTATTTAAGACTTCACGAATGAGCAGGCCGACGGATGTAATCCGACTGTTTAATAAATAGAAAATGGCCGTCTATTTCAAATACGGTGTATTTGCTGTAGTAACGTTTGAAATAATGAAAATGTCTGTTTAAAAATAAATCTATTAATTCATATATATATATATATATATATATATATATATATATATATATATATATATATATATATATATATATATATATATATATATCACCACTATATATATAGATAGTATATTATATATTATGTTCATGTGTAAAATATTTAGTAATGTTACGCAATATTATATATATATATATATATATATATATATATATAAATATATATATATATACATTATGAATATAAATCTTATAAGAAACTATGCTCGCTAGGAAAACCAATACCAAAGGGGAAAAAAAGCATAAAAAAACCAAGAACCAAGAACATGGACGTTAGCCGAAAATAATAATCGTCTAGCATTCATGTCCAAAGAAAAAAAAAAACCTCTTCGTTGTTTGTATTTTTTTCGTAACGTGGTTATTTTTTTTTTTTGTTTATTGACTATATATTCCGTTCTTTCTTTACCTTGTTAGCCAGCCTTCCCTGACGGTCCGCTTATATATATATATATATATATATATATATATATATATATATATATATATATATATATATATATATATATATATATATATATATATATATATATATATCACCTTGTTTTGGGTGAAAGATTATATATATATATATATATATATATATATATATATATATATATATATATATCACCTTGTTTTGGGTGAAAGATTATATATATATATATATATATATATATATATATATATATATAAAATTTCATCAGGTAGCTCTCATTGTTAAACAAGGTTAAGGTGATAGGAGAGACATGTTTAATATGCAGGGCCTCTTTTATAGCAAGATAATTTCGGTAACTTACTGTTTTCGAAATATATATATATATATATATATATATATATATAGTTTATGCAAAACTAGGTAATCCGCATGGGTAGACCCAAGGAGGATGATATCTAGAGAGCTCAATGTAAATTCAGAGCAGATATCTTTGAATAAAAACAGACCACTTTAAGGTTCCATGTGATAAGTTATTTCACCACAACCCCTTTAACAGGGCTATGGATCATCAGACTTTACTTCCAAAGGTTGAAATCAAAAATGAAAAGAAATTCACAAGTTTTTGATGGACCTCATCAAGCATATGTAAAATTAACGAAGTGAGGAAGTGAGGTGGGAGAGAAGATATCAGTGGGTTAGGTGTACCATTTCAAATCCTTATTCTTAACCCCACTGTGTGTCCGCTAGACGTTGCTTAAGCCTAACGCGTCTTGTCTCTAGATATAGATGGGTAAGTGGTGAAGACCGACATTAAATGAAGAAGCTACAGCAACCCTAATAAATTACATTCCACGAGGACAGGTTTCATTCAAATTCTTATATATATATATATATATATATATATATATATATATATATATATAATTTGTACATTTTGTTCATGCACATTTCATTGAATACAACAGACAAGGTGCTTTTATTTAGTTTTTTAAATTTTTCATGCGATCTAATACTTTTTTTTTCAAATAATAAATTGTATCAAAAACTGTCCGAATGTTGTTTTTATCCGAGCGCTTTCGGCTATGCATTTAGCCCTTTTAAGGATTAAATATTTTAACTGTTAAATAAGAAATTGTTTGTTGTATGTATGTTTTATAAAATGTCTTCATTTTTCAAAACAAGGCTAAGATGTTCATGTTTCATAGTTGATATTATTATTTTTTTTTTTAATAAGACTTCGTTTATTTTTAGCCTTTTTTTTTATGTAAATGAAGCTATTATATTTTAGTTGTCAACTAGCATGTTACGAATAGTGTCCGGTAGGTCTCCATGAATAATTAAATGAGATCTAATTGAGCTATAGTCAGAAAACATTTTATAAAACATACATGCAACAAACTACTTCCTATTTAATATATATATATATATATATATATATATATATATATATATATATATATATATATATATATATATATATAAGAAATATGCATAATATCTAGCATTAACTTCACAATGAGTTTTCAAGTACTGGAATTGTGTTTATTTATTAATATTTATATTTCGCTCATATACCACCCTATATATATATATATATATATATATATATATATATATATATATAGTCATCCACATACAATCCTGTTTCGATGTATCGCAGCTTATCAGTGCGGTTAGACATCGGATTGCTTCAAGCCGGGATTGAAACACCAACGATTTGACATCAGTCGGAGATCCAACCAATAATCTATCGGCAGAGAGAAGGATATTTTAACGTATTATATACGGACATATACAAACGCCACGAGCCAGAGTGTTCAAACTATTAGTGAAGGGTGGTGCATTAATAGTTTCGACGACTTCTGATTTTGAATTACATTTTTCTCAATAGCACTCTGTCAAAATGACGAGAGTGTAACACACACACACACACACACACACACACATATATATATATATATATATATATATATATATATATATATATATATATATATATATATATATATATATATGTGAGTGTGTGTGCGCGCATATTTGTTATATATAAGAATATTTGGTGTATATATTTTGATGCTTATTTTTGATGTTTTCCAATAGAAATAATTTTGCCACTTGAAATTGTGATGCATGTTATATTGTAGATATAAGAAAGATAATATCCCGAAGACACTGTAATCATAGATTCAATCTTTCGTGGTTATTCTTTATAATTTTAATATATTTAGCTATTGATTTAGCTTTATCAAAAACTTGAATCATCTGGTGAATTTTTAGACACCTAAATTCAAAGCTATGTTGTCACTGATATTCGGTAAACCTATACGTAATCCGCTAATTAAATAATTAAATAATTAAGCCTTATTATCCATCCATTTGCATATGACGTTAAACAGTACGTAATTCTCTTGCAATTATTCTTATATTTATCATGTAATGTTCAATACGTAGATAAATAACGTAATATTTCCAAACCTAGAGAGCCAGACAAACCTACCGAGGTTTCACCTAAGCGGATCGTCAGGGAAAGTATATATATATATATATATATATATATATATATATATATATAGATAGATAGATAGATAGATAGATAGATATATAATATTAGTGGTAAATATACACATACACGTGCAATATATATATATATATATATATATATATATATATATATATATAAATATATAAATATATATATATATATATATATATATATATATATATATATATATATATATATATATATAAATGCATACACATACATATATATTTTTTGGAATAAAAAAATTCCAAGAGGATAGAATCCAGGTAGAACTCAATGTCCATTACAGAGTAAGGATATAAAAAAAAGGCTTAAACACTAATATTCCATGGTCATAATTTATTCCATTGGAATCGTAAATACGATCCAATTCATCAGACCTGCAAATTCAAAAAGAAAACAGAAAAAACAACCCCGGAAATAAAAATAGTATTTAGAGAGAGTGTAAGTATGAGGGTGTGGGACGAACGTTAGAGCTAAAGAGAGGGGTAACAGACGAGAGAAGGTGGGAGATTAAAACTTAACAGAGAGGAGTTTAGGGAGGTGAGTTGAAGACGGTTTAAGTGAGAGAAATATGAATGTTGTCGGATGTCTAATACATTAAGGATGTAACCGGAAAGGATACATTTTGTGGTGACATACACACACAATAGACGATCTAATCATAAAGATCAGAAGAAGAGGGAGGGTGAGAAAAAAGGGTGGGAGAGGAGATGGGGTGGGGGGAACTAAATCTGAAGGGCATTTACTGAAAGGGCCGCGGTGTAATTGAGAAAATTTGACAAAATTAATATCGACTATAGGTTATAAATCAAATATAAACATATAAAAAATAAATATAACGATTATCTAATCTAGCAAAGACCTATATTTTTATATTCAAAAACACATGCGTATACACACATACACAATAACATATACACGTACATACATACATATAGGCGTGTAGCCGCATACACATATATATATACACATGTACACACATATAAAGATTCTATCGGTTGCAGTTATGCTCCACAAAGTGAACGACAAAGACGGACACTAAACCACAGTATTTAATCCAATGGGTTTGATGCACAGAAAAAAGTTGTCTCCCTTTATTATCCCTTTCAAATTCATAGCCTTTCCCGACACGAAGGATTGCAGTATGAATTTATTGCATATTAAAGTTTGTTTGCATCATATGAAGAAAATGGCGAGTCCCCTTTTCTTCCTTTATATTCAAAAGACTCAATGACCATAGTTATTAGGTTGGTACAAAAATAATGACGTAATAATGTCGTTTTTTGACGTCAAAAAATACGTCAAAAAACGATATTATTACGTCATTATTTTGCACCAACCTATTAGAAAGTTGTCAGTTAACATTGTAATTAATTTTAATCTTTTTTCACGTTTTAAAATTTAAATAGGACAAATTTATTCGAATTTCTATGATAATATATATATATATATATATATATATATATATATATATATATATATATATATATATATAATCATTTTCAGCCACTTTCTCTGTTTTCCTTTTGACTTGAATGCCAAGTGATGGAATTAGAGTTATTCTTAATAATTTGTTTATTTTATGCCCTTTTTAGTTTTTATTTCCCCGAGACTTCAAGATCTGGTAGAAGAGGGACAACGTTATGTCTCAAGGATAGCTCTAGTGGGTAGAGATGTTTAAAGCTTTAAGTTTCTCATGTTGCATTCTTTTCTTTCGTTTAATTTTACTACTAGCAGCATGACCCGGCGTTGCCCGGGCTTGATTCAAATATCGTACGACTCACACAGCAATCGCTAACACTTGACTTAAAATATTTTTGCCATTCCTTGCCTTTAAAGGAGTGCCCTTTTCCGTGCTGATGTTGCTACATGCCTTACTTCTTGCCTATCTCACACTGCGTATATTTTTTATAAGCTCTATACTAAACATTAAATCTGTTACGAAAATAAGAACCAAACAAAATGAACACAAAACGATCAGCTTTATAAAAGGACTCGTAACTGGAAAAAACGAATGAAAAAAGAATGTTAACCACAAATACTTTTTCACACCCAATTCAATTCTGCGGAATCAGAATCAACGTTGAGTTTAAGCAAGCGAATGAGCCAATTGGAGTAAAGTGCCATGCAGATTTGAATTTTTTCCACTTGTGACGAATGCAGCTATCGAATTTTTTTGCATGCTAGCATGCTAGTTAACATTCGTGTCAGTCAGCTGTTGGCTCTCACGCTGGCTAATAGAATCTTCCTGCCTATTCGTGGCAGCCAGCTATAGGCTCTCACTCTGGCCAGTAGAAAATGGCCGCAAACTACATGAAAACTGCCGTAGAAGCATGAAAAAATCGATTATTTCTACTATCGATGGGAGTTGGGAAATGCTAAGTCGGTGTTGGCCTTGCCGCTAACTTGGAGCATGTGCATGTAAATTTTGGTGCAAATCCGTCGAAAATTGCGGCTGTGCATTCGTTACACACACACACACACACACACACACACACATCCTGCCTTTTATAGATAGAGATATAGCACATAAAAAGAAAGCATATCAGGCGATCATGGCTGTCCATATCACTCCATTTCTTGCAGCTCTCAACAAGTTCCTGTCCTCTTCATCCTCCCCCAGACCAGGTTCTTTCATCTACTTGTTTAAGCCCGCCAGGTATATCATGTGTTGTATTCCCTTGTATCTCTTTCCGTTTATTTGACTAGTGAGTATCAGATTCTCCAGGCCCTCCTTCCTCGTTTTGGTGACCCAGAAACTTCAGCTGCCTCTTCCTGGTGTTAAATATAAGCAGAAGACTTATATAGTAACACCACATCGTTGCTGACACGCTGAGGTCTTCTCTAGGACCTCATCGTTTCTGACACGCTGAGGTCTTCTCTAGGACCTCATCGTTGCTGACACGATGAGGTGTTACGTGACATCTGACCTTCTTTACGGCACCGAAGGTTGCACGGTTTACTCAAAGATGAAGAAGAGACTCAAGAGGTGTGGTTCTACAGAAGGACGCTAAAGATATCATTGATCGATGGGGTGAGCAACGACGAGATCTTAGAAAAGTTGCAAACAAGGAGGAAGTGTATACTTGATATCAGGAAGATGAAGCTGAAGTTCGTGGGACACATAACGAGGAAGGACGGCCTGGAGAATCCGATTCTCACAGATCTAATAGAGGGAAAGAGAGACAATGGAAAACAACGCATGGCAAGTGGATGGTAGAACGTGGAAGCAGAGTGAAGGGACTTGTTGAGAGCTACAAGAGATATAGGGAGGTATGTATATATAGCGGTCGACTCATATTCGAGGAAACCCGTCTACCAGAGCCGCTATCCAATCTATATTGCAGACGTTCGCTCAGGCACATTTGTGTTTGTTCAACTCCCACAGAATATTGCAACTATTCTGAGCAGATCTTAGTTACAGTTTCTGAGAGAGGGCGTGTTTTCTAGCGTGATCAACAATCTGAACAAAACCAGCAAACCCTCGGTCACGATGACTTGTGACTTCGTACTACCGTCTACCCAATTTCAATCACAAGGCCTGGGTCAGGCACTTTCCAAAGGTGCCGCACTCTGGGATCCAGACCGATAACATCAGGAAGTCTACTTTCTGACAAATAAGACCATGGTGAGATTCGAACCCGGGTGTCATGATCTGAATCCGAACGTTCTAACCACTCGGCCAGGGATCACTTGCCTTCTGAAAAGACTTGGAAGCAAAAAAGAAAAACAAGTATTTATCTCTCTCCTTTCTCCAATTGTAGTAGTTGTCGTAGACGCTAAAATGACTCCTTTATAGAAAATTCGTTTATTTAATCTCCGACACCATATAACATCTGTTATTAATCCCCAGGTTTCGAATTCTATTCCGGATTTGTTAAAAATCTGTTTTATTATTTAAAGATGTAATTTATTTTTACCAGCCATAAATTCATGTTTTTTGTCTGTTGAAAATGAGTTTAATTAAATATTCTTCATTTTCTATCATTTCTAATGTTGCATAAATTTTTCTTCGATAACTTTTCCTCCTTTAACTCCTTTTAAGATCTTAAAATTTTCCAATTCTTTTTAGGTTGAATTAATTGAATTTAATTCAAATAATTATGTTGAAGTTTTCGGCTCTCGTTTTGAAACATGAGAACTCTTATGTAGCGATGAAATCATATTTTTTAATTTTTAAATAAATAATTATATATATATATATATATATATATATATGTATATATATATATATATATATATATATATAAGCTGTTTTTATATATATGAAAAAATTATAATAAAATAATTATCGCTCTACTATCGTTATCGACCTCTCTTTTTAATTAATGCTGTGAACGTTAGAATTTATATATTACTTTCATTCTCATTACATAGGATATATATATATATATATATATATATATATATATATATATATATATATATATAATTATTCATTTAAGAATTTAAAAATATGATTCCATCGCTACATAAGAGTTCTCATACTTCAAAACGTTTCGTTTTGAAACATTAGAGCTCTTGTGTAGCGATGGAATCATATTTTTAAATAAATAATTATATTTAGGCTACACTTTTGTATCGAGCAATGTTTTGTTTTTTTAAATAATAACAAAAATACTAAAGAACTTTGGATTATTTACCTAACGAGTTCTTTCCTATTTTCTATATATTTTCACACACACACACACACACACACACACACACATATATATATATATATACATATATATATATATATATATATATATATATATATACAATTTATTATAAACAGAGCATTTACTTAAATATTTGTATCTATAAAACGAATGTATAAACAAAAATGTCTTAAAATAATTGTTAATAATCGTCTTCATAATGTGTTTACATTTAATGTTTGTTTACATTTGATACTCCATGAGCAGATCTGAATGTACGGGAGACATTCATAGAAGATTGAAGTTCAAATACAGTAAATTCGAACTTGTTAAACAAACGCCTCTCTGTGGCCAAATCGGTAAAGGCACATCAAGCTAAATGACAGTTCCGTATAGGATACAGGTTCGAATGCTGTCGGAGGACGTATATTTTCTGTGAAAATTTCTCGGACATTCAGGCCGGTAAATGTTGTTTAATACTGTTTATTATAAACAGAGCATTTACTTAAATATTTATATCTATAAATAGAATATATAAACATAAAAATGTGTATATATAAATCTATATATATCTATAAATAGAATATATAAACATAAAAATTTATATATATATATATATATATATATATATATATATATATATATATTGTTAACAAATCAAATATAATAGCATCATCTGCATGCAAAAAAACGGTAAAAATAATGCAACCCTTATTGATAAAAACAAGAAAGAAAAACAAAACTCAATAATATAAACTATGAATACGGACACAATATCTTGACCGTGTTTTGAAAAATAAACGTTATATAAATACATACATACAACAATCTATTTCTTGTTAACAGTTAATATATTTCAACCAAGAAAGTAGCTAAATGTATAGCCGAAAGCTATCAGAAAAAAAAAATTGCACAGTTTTATATAATTTATCACCCGAAAAGAAAAGTAAAAGTATTAGATCACATGAGAAATTGTATAAAAATTAAATCAAATGACCCTGTCAGTCGTATTCAATGAAATGTGCATGAAAGAAGGATTATTGCCAAAATACACAAATACACACACACATACAAACACACATTATATATATATATATATATATATATATATATATATATATATATATATATATATATTATTCAATAATAATGTTATTAAGCTTATCAGACAATATGAAAGGAACTTACTTAAATAGAAAAAAATTTGTCTATATTATTTATATATATATATATATATATTGTTAGTGGCTTGACGATTGCATATAGCATGAAACAGACTGTCGCCTCTAAGTGTTGACTTCTATGTTGACTTTTATATTTACACACGCTCTATCTCTGATATTGAGCACTTTATTCCATAAATATAGCACACCTTAAGACTATATTTCTTTATATATATATATATATATATATATATATATATATATATATATATATATATAATGGTGAGTGTATGTATGTATTCGTACGTATGTATGTGTGTTTGCGCCCGTATGTGTGTGTGTGTGTGGTATTATGCCAGAATAGATACTGAACTCATATTTCACAGCATACCGTCAAAGGAAGCCAGCTGCAACGTTGACCTCGGGCAATTCTCGACGCCGAATGCAGCAGTACATTACTTCACGTTTGCATCCAGTATTATAAGCGTGTTGATGGGCATGTTGAATACATGAATATATGGACATCTGACACAAAATTGTTTTTTTTTTGCAGTCACTCACACATCGCAGGCAAAAAGTAAGGTCCACGTATCATCAGATATTCTGTGCGAGAGACAGACAAACGGAGAAGGGAGGGGCAGAGAGAATGTGTAATAAAAAAAAAGAGGCAAAGTTGATCTTTCAAATAAATATTTTCGCTTTCTAAAATTGCGTACATTTTAAACCAATAGGTACAACATGATCAATGAAGAGAAAACGATATACACTTTATTTTTTTTTCGTTTGACGTTGATGAATTGTTAAGGAGTAGATAATAGATATCTATCTTGTTCTCTGTCTAACGCTGCCAACAATTTGGGAGGCCTCCTCTGTCATTTGAAAAGAGATACTTAATAGGTGAATGTAACTGATGTTTTTAAAGATATTTTTTTTTGTTCTTTTATGACAATTAGAACCTGAGTGCATACCTTTTTTTTTTTTTTAAATTTGGACTTAATTATTCCAATTACCAACCGCACATAAAATCAATAATATCTTTATATATATATATATATATATATATATATATATATATATATATATATATATATATTCTTTGTGCCAATTTTTGTTAGTGAAAAAAAATAGTTTCTGTAATTATCGGAGGTGTGCGAATGTAAAGAACGGAGTTGTGAGATTTTTTAGACACGGGCAACCATGAAATTTTGTTTACTTTAAAGCTTCTTTCATCATCGAAAATTACTAGAATTGATATTGTTTATTGTAATCTTTCTTTTTTGGTGATTTCTTTTGATTTTATTCGTTATTCGATTATAAAGGTCATGTTTTTTTTCTTATTTTTCTTCAAACCATTTTTCTATGTTATACTTAAATTAGCGTTCTTTCGTTACAATCAATTCGATTTACCTACAATTATTTTTCTTTTCTTCTTTTCATTCTTTCATTCTCTATTACTCATTCTTTTTCTATTACTTTTTTTCTTCCTACATTTTTCTTCCTTTCGTTGTTTCTTTTTTTTTCTTTCTTTCTTTCGTTCTTTCTTTCTTTCTTTTTATTTTTTTTATTCCTGTCCTCTTTCTTTCGTTCTCTTCCTACATTTTTCTTTCTTTCTATATTTTTATTGTTCTCCTCTTTCTTTCTTTCTTTCTTTCTTTCTTTCTTTCTTTCTTTTCCTTCATTTTTCTTTCTTTATTTCATTTATTCATTCTATCATTCATTCATTCATTCTTTCTTTCTTTCTTTCTTTCTTTCTTTCATTCTTTATTTCTTTCTTTCTTTCTTTATATTCCTCTCCTCTTTCTTTCTTT
Organism: Acanthosepion lycidas; assembly: GCA_963932145.1. NCBI lineage: Eukaryota > Metazoa > Mollusca > Cephalopoda > Sepiida > Sepiidae > Acanthosepion > Acanthosepion lycidas. The sequence goes on along the minus strand of OZ010608.1, from coordinate 46,661,744 downwards.
CTTTCTTTCTTTCTTTCTTTCTTTCCTTTTATTCCAGTCGACTTTCGTTGTTTTTCTTCCTTTATCTTTCTTTCTTTCTTTCTTTCTTTCTTTCTTTCTTTCTTTCTTTCTTTCTTTCTTTCTATTCCTGTCCTTTTTTTCTTCTTTTTCTTCCTTCCATTTGTCTTTTTTTCTTTAAATTTTTATGCTTGGCCCTTCAAAATAAAGCTTCATTTGAGCTTCTTTCCTTTTCATACTTTCCTTCTTTCTTTTTTCTTTCTTTCTTTTTCCTCCTTTATGTTTATCATCCTTTCCTTTTCTTTTCTTTTTTTTATTCATTCTTTATTTCATTCTTTCCTCTCTGTACATTTTTTTTTATTTATTTACATTTAATTTTGTTTTATTTATATTTATTTTTAATCTCATTCTTTTATTTACATTATTTATATGGTTCGGACTGTTGTTCTCATCTTTATTGCTATATCCACGACGTTTCGGCCGTCGTACGCCCCGGCCTTCTTCAAGTTACTGGGATTTCGAACTCAACTCTTTATTTCACCAGGGTATATTGTTCTAACTCCACGTACCATACCTCTTACGTATGTTTCAGTTATCTTCCTTTAATTCAACTACCCAAATTTTTTTTTCACCACTATTTTAGCCAGGTATTGAACTTATATCAATCCGGGTCAAGTTACTGGATTCACCGAATGCTTTTACCACGGGGTCACGTGTCCTTGAGGATAGCAGTTGAAACGCCGTGAATATGGCAATAAAGATGAGGACAAGACCGAATAATGTAAATAGCGTAAATACTTACGATACTTCATATTAGAAATATAGAGAGATTCTGAAGAAAGCCAGAGCGTACAACGGCCGAAACACCGTGAATATGTCAATAAAGATGAGAAGACCGATTAATGTAAATAACGTAAATAATTACGATACTTCATCTCAGAAATATAGAAAGACTCTTTCGTTTACTTCCTTTTTTTCATTCATTCTTTATTTATTTCTTTTTTCTTTCTTTCTTTCTTTCTTTCTTTCTTTCTTTCTTTCTGTTATTTTTTTTGTCTTTATTTCTTTCTTTACATTTTCTATTCCTTTTTCTTTCTTTCTTTCTTTCTTTCTTTCTCTCTTTCTTTCTTTCTTTCTTTCTTTCTTTCCCTCTTTCTTTCTTTCTTTCTTTACATTTTCTATTCCTTTTTCTTTCTTTCTTTCTCTCTTTCTTTCTTTCTTTCTTTCTTTCTTTCTCTCTTTCTTTCTTTCTTTCTTTCTTTCTTTCTTTACATTTTCTTTCTGTTATTTTTCTTTGTCTTTATTTCTTTCTTTCAATTTTCTATTCCTTTTTCTTTCTTTCTTTCTTTCTTTCTTTCTTTCTCTCTTTCTTTCTTTCTTTCTTTCTTTACATTTTCTTTCTGTTATTTTTCTTTGTCTTTCTTTCTTTCAATTTTCTATTCCTTTTTCTTTTTTCTTTCTTTCTTTCTTTCTTTCTTTCTTTGCATTTTCTTTCTTTTTTTTCTTTGTTTCATTCTTTCAATTTTCTATTCCTTTTTATTTTTTCTTTCTTTCTTTCTTTCTTTCTTTCTTTCTTTCTTTCTTTCTTTGCATTTTCTTTCTTTTTTTTCTTTGTCTTTATTTCATTCTTTCAATTTTCTATTCCTTTTTCTTTCTTTCTTTCTTTCTTTCTTTCTTTCTTTCTTTCTTTGCATTTTCTGCTCCTTTTACTTCCTTTCGTTCTTCTTGACTTTTTTCCTTCTTTTACTTTTTTTCTTTTTCTTTCTCGCTTTTCTTCTTTCCCTTGTTTTTTTTTGTTTTTATTTGTTATTTTTCCTTTCTATTGCTCAAAACACTCTTTCTTTATGTGAAAATTCTTTTTTCTTGTTATCCTTATTTATTCTTCTTTTTCTTTCTTTATACTTCATTCAATTTTTCTTTTCTCTTTTCTCCTAGAAATATTATTACTTTTTTTCATTTTTCCCTTAATTTAAACTCTATTTTTCTTTTCATGTACTCGGTTTTCAATGCATTTTTGTTTCCTTTTTAATTTCATCTCCGATTTAATTTCATCTTTCGTTTAAACTTTACATTACATTCACTTTTATTCACACTACTTATATTTATTTGCTTCCGCATTTTTAAAGAGCAAAATTAGATTGGTACAATATAAAACTCCGTGAACTTTGTATCTTGTGTGTTTTCCAGAAGTCATATATAGAGAGTGGAGAAAAAAAGAAGAAGATATAAACAAGTCAGTTGGGAAAAGAAATGTGTAAATTTATTATCGTGTAGGAAATGGGGGACGGAGCCGATTTTCTTACGAGAAAGTGTATAAAACACGAAATCCGGCCCCAAACAGGATACACGCAGCTGTTATCAAGGTCCACGCCACTCTCGCTTGTGAACTTCACGGGCTCATGCTAAAAGCGACAGCGCTGACAAACTTCAAGTAGAACAATTCAGATTACGGCAAAACCGTCCACAGTAACACACAAATTGTATCCTCTTTAATATGAACCACGCGCACACGTGTAGCCTTTTTCACACAAACACACATATAAAATTTCTTTGTTTCCCACATGCGTACCCAAATGGAATTTATACTTTATTTCAGAATTTTATTAAACCAAACAAAAAGACATTACTTTCTAATCTATGGCCAGTTGCTTGTATTCTTGACGTTATATTAAATTAATGTTCATTTGTTGAAACTACGTTGTCTTTTCTACTGAATTTTTTTCTTTCAATGAAAATAATTTGATTATTCTAAACGGCCGAATTGCGCACAGCCCCGCAACAATATTTTAGGTTTTTGTATCAAATTTCAACACTCCGAAGTTTGACATTCCAAGCTTCTATTGTTCAACTTTCTTCAAGCAGACCATTTTTTTAAGGTTGAAAGCAACTTCAATAACTGCAAATAAATGCATTTTTAAAATAGCTCTACTTTCGCAAACTTTTCATGAAACTAAATGTAAGCAATAGGGTCAGAGGTGTTCTAGTTTAACATAAAACTAAAGAGCTTTCGCTTTTTGCTCTTAAAGACGTGCTTGCAGCAGCTTTCCCTTTAAGGAATTCTTCAGAAACATCCATCCAATCACACACTTTTCCGAAACCAAACTCTGGCTCTTGAAGTAGAATATGACATTTTACCATACTTATTCCATTAGTGCAGTTGAATTATGAATTGAAATAAATAAAATTATAAATATTTTCAAAGGTTGTTACTATTTTTATTAGCGAAAGCTGTAAGCATTTGTATAATGTTATTTATGTAATGCCCAATGTTTATCTAGTTAAGTTACGCTTTTAAAAATACCGAATTAAGAAGCTTTTTTTGTTTGTTTGTTTGTATTGCAATATGTCGATATCATTAAATTCGATTCGACGGCCGAGAGCACTTCCATAAATCACTAAGTTTGGAATATAAATTTAGATTGAGTGTCTCGGAAGAGAAGCGGGTTCAATTGATTATTTACACAAATGATATTGTCGCTTTGTTTATTTTGTAACAAGAAATAGCTGATCTAATTAAGATTAAAATATTCAGTAGCGAGGGAGAAAGAGAGAGAGAGAGAGGGGGGGAGGGAGAGGTGAAACAGCGTTAGAAAGTGAGTGAGAGAAAGAGAGCCAGAGAAAGACAAGGGAAATACGTAAGCTTTTTTTTTTAAATCACTATTCAAGATCCTTTGCATATTTCAATACGGATCTATCTATGTATCTATGTAGCTATCTATGTTCATGTTTATCTAATTATCTATCTGTTCATATCTAGCTCTGTTTATTCGTATCTATGTCTGTTTTTTTCATTTCTCTCACTCTCAATAATATATATATATATATATATATATATATATATATATATATATATATATATATTCATATCTATCTATCTATTTCTGTTTATTCATATCTATCTATCTATCTATCTATCTATCTATCTATATATATATATATATATATATATATATATATATATATATTGGTTGAATAGATGTGAGCTTGTGACCCTGGGTTTCACGCTTTAGCGATCGTCAGACAAACTGATTAATTTTTTTAAAATTTGGTTTTATGTAGATTGCGTGTATTGGTGTTATTGTGGAAGTGGTGAGGGAAACTTCGTCGTTTTTTCATCGTACTGACGCAAACATCGATGTATGCAGACACATATACATACTTGGTCGTCCGTCGGGACTCATACATATATAAACATATGTGGGCAGTTTCAGATATGACATATGTATGTATACGGGTGGTGTTGTGTCTAGACATACGCATTTGTATGTTGAAATTTAAAGATTGGAAGTGTGGCGGAAATGTCTCGTGAATGTCTCGTGAATGTATACATGTCATATATTTTATTTTTCCGCTGAATAATATTTCCTCGCATGTATGTATATACGTGTGGTGGGGTTTGTGTGAAATTATGATAGTTAAAAATTATTATTATTTATATTTATTTTTAAATTTTGAAAAAAATGGTGGTTTATTTGTTATATTTAAAGCTGGTTATTTGTTTGTTTTTGACTGTGTATATGTAACAGGTAGAAATTGGTAATCCTTATTGATTATTTATATGGTGATGTTTAATATTTAATATGCTGGGTGAGATGGTAGTTTGATTTAATAACGGGTGTATATGATATGATGTGATAGTAATGTTGCAAGGAATTGGAGGCAATGATAATATAATTAGCTAATAGTTATTGTAAATTGGTAGAAATGATTAGTAACGGTGGTGGGAGAATGATGAAACCATGAATGTAGTTATAGTGGTGGTAGCTAAAGAGTGGTTGTTGGTGTTTTATTTTATTTTATTTTGTTATATGTATTAATTTATTTTGGTATAAATCCTGATAATAGGTATTCTGTGTAAAATTATGGTAGTTGAAGATTGCTATAATATTTTAATTTTTAATTTACAAAAATATTATTCTCCCCGTTTGTATCTATGTATCTTGCCATCTTTGTACGTCCCTTACTTTCTTTCTATCTTTCTTTCTTTCTTTCTTTCTTTCTCTGCATATATATATATATATATATATATATATATATATATATATATATATATCAGATGGCGAATCGTGACTTGGGAACCAGGACGTACAGTTCATTATGCAGGCTAATCGCCAAGGTGGAGAGGAAAAGGAACCTCCTTGCAAAAAGTTGTTTTTTTAGTACTTTTTAAGAAAATATATTAAGTTATTTTGGATTTATTTTGTTTACCATTAATTAAATTGACAGTTTCTGTTTTAACCAGACGTTGACATTTTTATCTTATTTTTTAAAAATGTTAGAACAAGTTCCTCATCGCTTGACGATAGGTTTCAGAAAATGGCATTGATTGATGACTGGAAATGTAAAAATTTGTAGTTTTAACGTAAATTATATTAATATTGTTTTTAATTTAAATTGTTTTAATAATATTCTTTTAAGGTAAAGTTCAACCTTTCTTCTTTAAATAAACAACAACAGTAATACAGGGAATTTGCATTTAAATACTTTTAATTTAATTTTATAATTAGGTATTGCAGTGAATATTTAAAACTGTCCTTAAACAAAATTTATCATGTTTCATGAGATAATATACAATATTATCAAGACGTTTTTCTACAGAACCTTAAAAAATATTAGGTTGGTGCAAAAATAATGACGTAATAATGTCGTTTTTTGACCTATTTTTGACGTCAAAAAACGACATTGTTACGTCATTATTTTTGCAACAACCTAATAATTTTGATCATTTAGAATTAAATCTTAAGGCATCGTAACAAATGAAAACTTACCTTTTAACCTCAAAAAACAGACTTCGCCGGTTACTCTTTTTATTTCCACGAATGATCTGGTCAAAAACATTCTGGGTAATGGTCGCATGACTGAATCCGAGTCTTAAGAAAGAGTAAAAATTACTATCAATGGGTTAAAACGTTTTAACAATAACTTAAAAAAAACCTTTGTTGCGGGACTAAATTTGTCAAATGTTCCCTATATATGCTTCAGAAACGAATAATACAAAGTTTTCGTCTACATCTTTCCAACTATAAGTCCTTTGAATAAGCAAGTCATTGATTTCAGCCACACACAATAAAATATCATCACTTCAATAGAGAGTTTCTGCTGGCTTAATATGGTTGGAAACGAAGCAAAAGATTTTCTGCATTTCGGTATCTTTTTCGCTGTGACCGATCACTTTATTATTCTATCTCTCTTTTTCAATGCATACAGCTTGAAGGGGATGATAAAAAAAAGGTAAGGATAAAGCCCCGGCCTATTCTAACTAGACCAAAAGAATTTCTGCGTTTCGGTGACTATCTCTCACGTTATCAGTACTATGGTCTGATTCTTATGTTCCTCCTAAAACAAAAAACAAAAAACAAAACAAACTATTCATTGATTCCACTTGCGTCTTTTCTCAGCAAACAGCAAGCGTTGTCTCTAATTACACTCCCTAAATAATATCACTTGTAACATTTATCCCAAGAAATGAAGAAATGGAAAATACAGGAAAAGTACAAAGAGTATATTGAAAATTATCAATAACCAATTTTATATATTATATTATTTATCCGGGCAAAAATGTAAGGCATGAATTGCATACAGGAACCCTTCGCCCCTGATATATGTATATATATCGCTACATAAGAGTTCTCATGTTTCAAAGCAAGAGCCGAAAACTTCATTATAATTATTTGAATTAAATTGAACTAAAGTACCCAGCTCTGTCCCATCTTCAAGCGAAATGCTTGTTTGGAATAACTCATTTTTGAAATTTACACGTTTTATGAGCATATTCATTATTAAAAGTAAAATTACTGTGGTAACGGCTAGAGCAATTATTTTAAAAAAAGGGGCGTAAGGGTTAATAATTTGTATCAATATCTCAGTTACATTCAAAGAGCTCAAGTCAGGGTAGGGTTGGGGTGTCTAAATTTAAAGCGGAAGATGAGATCGTCTAGTCTTGTTAAGTGTCTATGGAGATTTATTTTTTTTATTTCATTTTTTTTCCTGGAAAAACATTCGCTAACATTTGTTTTTTTGACGACTTCATAAAGTTTTTTTGGGTAGGGCATTTAAACTTTTTATTTAGACTATGGAGTTTAAAATTTGTATTTATTATTTTATTGTTGTTTTTTTTTTATGCTAAATATTCAATGCGAAAATTTGATGATATCGGCAAGAAAAACTCATGTTTATTGTTTATTATTTAGAAACTTGATAATGTGTAGTTTTTATGTAGGCATATATGTGTGTGTGTGAATGTATATATATATATATATATATATATATATATATATATATATATATATACATACATACATACACGCGCGTACACACACACATATATGTGAGTGTGTGTGTGTATCAGGTGTGGGAAGCGAACATCTTGATTGTATCGTGGGTCTTTTTGTCTCTTTCTGCTATCTTTTTTATTTTTCACAAAACACTCAATGTCTATATATACATCTACCTCCGCTATATAGTTTTCTATTCACTCTATTTCAGTGTATTACTATTTTACGGTTCTCGCTGCATATATATATATATATATATATATATATATATATATATATATATATATATATATATATATATATATATATATGAAAAAACAAGAATACAATCTATTTCATACCTGAGGATGTCTGAGACGAAAGCTTGTAAAATAAAAAGATCTAATGCAACGGAAATTTATAAAACAGGATCTTTTCATTCATAAACAGATTCGGGGTTTTTGTATATTATTGAATTGTTCGCGAAGATGGATTTCTCGCCATTTAATCATTAACCTTTGTATTTGTTTTATGTATGAATAATTCATGAATTTGTAAATTAATTGCACCTTTATTGAATATATATATATATATATATATATATATATATATATATGTGTGTGTGTGTGTGTGTGTGTCTGTGCGCGTGTGTGTGTGTGTGTTTGTATGTGTAATATTCTGCCTGTATCAGACTTTATTAGACTATCGATTAGTCAGCTAATCTATTTATTCGTGAATAAATACATAGATTTAATATTGGTTCTGACTATCGATCTATTTAGAAATCTGTAATTCTATCTCGACTTCGGCTGCGATAGTACAGAAACAAATGTCGATTTATTTAGCTAAAAGGTAAACGATACCTGTAGCCAAATTAGATCGGCATTCATATTTATCTCTGTGCATATATTTCCATCTCTTATTTTGCATAACCGGTTTTATTCTAATTAATCATCATCTGTGTCAGTGCTAGCAACAATATTTGGGCATTTTCTATTAATTACACTATTTATATTATTCGGACTATTGTCTTCCTCTCTGTCGCCATATTTATTACAACGTTTCGGCAGTTGTACGCTCCGGCCTTCTTCAGGTGGACAGAAACGTTGTGATAAATATGGCAACAGAGATGAGAACAATAGTCCGAATAATGTAAATTGAAGCCCTCTGTATAAGAAAAGTACAACCAACACAAAATAAGATTAGTTATGGGTATAGCAACAATGTTTAAAATGTCTATAATAGCAATGATTTTTAAAATACTTAAAATTGCAATTTACACTTAAATTAAAGTTAACTAACTTACATAAAAAAAAAAACAGGAAAATTTAATAACATTGACATAAATCTTTAAATGAATTATAACATAAGGCTTTTACAAGTATTTGAAATAATTATATTAGAGTGTGTTTCATACGCATTAAAAAAAAAATCAAACTGCCAAGTACATTAATCATTGTCTTAGAAATTCACCCATGAAGATGATTTCGGAAAAGATTGAAAGTACTTTCGAAAATAAAAGAAATGAAAAAAATACGTCACCTTTCTTAATGTATTTATTATCAACATTAATAATTCGATCAGAGAATTCGTGAGGATTAAATTAAAAATAGACATAATATATCCATATAATTCAACCTATATATATATATATATATATATATATATATATATATCCTTGTGCAGGTATGCAGAAAATAGAAAAGAACACGTTGGGTGCATAATCCGGGGTTCCTTAGTATTTTTGTTTTTATTTTTAAAAAACAGTGCTCCATACAGAAGTAGAGCTTATATTATAATAATATTTTTTGTTTAAAAATATGATTCCTTCGCTACATAAGAGTTCTCATGTTTCAAAAACGTGAGCCGAAATCATCCAAATAATTAATAAAATTAAGTTGGATTGAGGTGTTTAGTCACGTTTCATCTTCAAGCGAAATTTTAGGAATAAGCTATCTCTCGGTTTACGTGTATTTTTACAGAATTTGTTATTGTGGGAGTGGCTATACTATTTTCATTCTTTAAGTGGTCAGGGAGTTAATTTTTATCAGTAGATTCATCATCCTCTGAGAGGTTTTGCTAAGGTTGGGTAGGGTATCTATTTCAAGGCTAATGTTTACGGTCATCCTTTAGTTGGTTCCCAGTGAAGGATATTTTTATGGCGCGCCTACAGTCGTTCTGTGTCTGGAGAATTGTCTCTTATTCTTGTCTATCTGATTATCTATTTATTTATTTGTTTATTTAAGTGGGTGTTTAATATACAGATCGCTTTGCATTGAATTTCGTTTTTTTTTTTTTTTTTTTTGACGACGACGACAAAAAGGGGTTTGTCCTATTTAAGGGTTTGGCTGAGCTTTTTAGAATTTTACTTAGCTATGTTTTTTTTTTTTTTTTTTTTTTATGCTAATTATCTAATGCGAAAGTCTGTTGATGTCGGCAAAAAACCGTTAACTCCTGCCTATGGTTTAATAATTTTTCATTGTTTAGGAATTTAATGATGTGTAGTTTTTCCTGTAAGCATAAGAGGCATGGGTCATCCCAGGTTCTACAGGTTCTTGCTCTATTTACTATTTTCCATTTTACTTTTGGTGTTTTATTCGCTTCCTTTAGATGCCAGAAATATTGGGATAGAGATGTCTGATTTCTATTTTGAATATTGTTGAAAGAGCTCTTGTGTTGCCTCCATCTAATTTTAAAATTATTCTTTGTTGATCCTATGTATATCCTATCAGTGTTAGGGCTCTCAATGGATGAGATAGTGCATTGGTATACCACGGATTTTGTGAGGCATTTATTTTCCAACGGGCAGTTTTTAGGGTTTCTACAATCGCATAATTTTTCGTTATTTTTATCTAGTTTTAGTTTATGTGTTTTATTACTGTTTTGGTATGCGTGTTTTTCTAGGATTTTCTTATTGTGTCTTTTTATGATTCTTTCTATATTTTCAGTGCAGCTGTAACTTCGTTTCAATGTGTTTTTGTTAAAGATGTTGCTAAGTTTGCTATTAGTGGGAAAGTGCTTTTCAATTAAAGCTAGGAACTTATGGCCTAGTTTGGTGCTGACCATTTGGTTGTACGGTGGGGTATACCAGATGATTTTTCTTTTCCTGTTTCTCTTATTATTGGTACTAACGTTTCTATAGGTTATGTCTAAGTTTTTGTATCCGCTGTTTTTCAGGGCTGTGTTGTAAAAACTACTGTGCTGTTGGAATATTTCTTTATTTGCTGAGTTCATACTTATTCTTTTCTCTATTGATGTGGGTATATGCTTAATTATAGATGGGGGGTGGTTTGACTTAGGATGTACGTACAAGGGATTAGTGTTAGGTTTTCTGTAAGGTAGGTGAACGTTGTTAGTTAAGTCTAGGGTTACGTCTAGGAAGTTTACTTTTTTTAATTTAGTGTTGACTATAGTTTTTAAATTTAGTTTCCCGAATTCATTGTAAATTACCTTTCTAATTTTCTCTGTTTTAAAGCTTGTGGAGCTCCTCACTACCATGAGCCCGTCATCTCTGTACAGCCCGATGTCCCCCACGTCCAGTTCACGGTGGGCGGTTAGGATGTACAGTATAAATAGACCGACAAGGTCCGAAGCTGCAGAACGACTGTAGGCGCGCCATAAAAATATCCTTCACTGGGAACCAACTAAAGGATGACCGTAAACATTAGCCTTGAAATAGATACCCTACCCAACCTTAGCAAAACCTCTCAGAGGATGATGAATCTACTGATAAAAATTAACTCCCTGACCACTTAAAGAATGAAAATAGTATAGCCACTCCCACAATAACAAATTCTGTAAAAATACACGTAAACCGAGAGATAGCTTATTCCTAAAATTTCGCTTGAAGATGAAACGTGACTAAACACCTCAATCCAACTTAATTTTATTAATTATTTGGATGATTTCGGCTCACGTTTTTGAAACATGAGAACTCTTATGTAGCGAAGGAATCATATTTTTAAACAAAAAATATTATTATAATATATTATATATATATATATATATATATATATATAGAACAATAAAAAAATATAAAAAAATTAAAATCCTCGGACACACTGGGTTGTAGATTAATATTCTTTCTTTTTTTTTATTATTATTTCATTTAGATTCCTCGACTAGTTTTAGCCAAAATGGCCATCATCGGGAGGAGAAATATTTCTGCTTGCTGCTAGCACTAAACTAGAGAAATGAATGTCTTGATGGAGAAAATGAACTTTTGTCTGTAGTTTTCAATTGTTTTTGTATTTTTTTTATCTTTTTACCATGAATCTTTTAACATTCCTTGTGTTGGTCAAACTGTCTCTGTTATTTGAGATAAGAGCTGTATATATATATATATATATATATATATATATATATATATATATATATATATATAAACATAAAACATTAGGCAGCATATAATTTACATACAATGAAATAATCACACAGAATCAATCAGAAATATTAATGCGATTAATGGTGACATCCGTCACTAGAAACATAATATATGCATTAAAATACTGTTAATCCATACAGTGAAGTGATCCTCGTCGAAACCATAGATGTCAGTAGTTTTCAGTTTATTTGATGTTAAAATGCTAGTACTTACGAATAGAGAGAGAGAGAGTGAGAGAGAGAGTTATTTCGTAAAATAGATCTGTTGGATGCTTTAGTACACATCATCAGTGACATTTCTAGCCGAGTTTCATTAGGGGTTTGGGGTCTTTCCACATTATACCTCTTCTCCACGTTGGCTCAGCCGATACTGATCGGGAATCGACTTGTGTAACTTCCGTTAGCTAGAACATTTTTTATCTTCCGAAATGCATACCATACGACTCTTCTTGGAAATTTATTGTCCAGCCACGGATGACTTCCGATTCACCAGCAGAATTCACTCTACCATAAAAAAAATGGAAGGAAAAACAACCACAGTTTCTATCTGATCAGGAATATGGCGGCGTGCTTGGGTTGAAGTGATAAGTACAGATTTGACACCCCCAAACGAAATATATTTACACACACGCACACGGGGAGAAATGGACTCGTTCTGCTTGCACTTATCCCCATTTTCATTCATATTAATCATCAGGCTAAGGAAAAGGACAAGAAACATTTATTTCTCTCCTTTTCACTATATATATATATATATATATATATATATATGTGTGTGTGTGTGTGTGTGTGTGTGTGTGTTTTGTGTTTCTGTGTGTTTCTGTGTTGTTACAGTTTTTGTGTATAATATGTAACTAGTGAGCCAATGCAAATGCCTTGATTCACTTTATAGTCCACCAATAGAAGGTTAACCAATCAGAAGACGCAGAACATTCTATCCGTCGTGTATAAAGGCGGCCATTTTTGTTTACCCTACGCGAATGACCAGTGCCATCTTCAGGCGAAGATGAACAGAAGGAAGTACTACGCTCTGCTACTTTGCTGCGATATCCACTGCTAACCTGAACTACGCTTTCCTACTGTCTCCGAAATATTCACTGCTACACTCTGGATTTTATACTCGAAGACGACCGTCATGATGAATAACATGTGTGTGTGTGCGTGTGTGTGTGTTTGTATAGAGGGATGTTAGAATATAGGGATGTCGGATCCATGGCCACTAGGACTGAATCGTTTGGTAATCCTTCTATATTTGTCAGAATTCTTAAGGAATGGGTGGTGAAATGCCGACAAGAAAGACGCCGATCGGAGTTGAAATTTATTTTCAAAATAAATTCAAACATTAACGATTTAAACAGGGATTTAGTTTTACTCGAAGAGTATAATTTCCACAGAAAGATCTCTTACCAAACAACAATATTCTTCGGAAGAGTAACTCCGACTTCTTTGTTTATTCCTCGTATCGTTGAAAAAGAACACAGGGGTGTTCGAAAATTCCGATATTAATATAATTTCTCTTCGGGCTTCAGTACAATCAAAAGGTTAGTATGTAATAAATATCAGTTTTATTGCTGATATTGGTAATTTTGCTTGCTTTTTATTCTTCAGATTTTATTAAGTATCTTAAATATGCACTTATATATATATATATATATAGCTATTTCGAAATTGAACATTTATTTATTAATCCGACAGATTCTTTATTAGTTAACGATTATTTTTAATGGATACTAGTATTATAGTAGACGTACGCTTATTTATTAAATACTAAGTTTATTAATTTTCTTATTGAAGAAATAATTTGCGAAACTTTCATATATATTCAGTTCCGTATCCTAACGTAAACAAAGCAATTTGTATAGATGTGATGTTTTTGATTATTAAACCGACAGATGTTATTACTTAAACTTTATTTTTAGTGGATACCTTTAAATAATTAGACGCTGTATTTATTTATTAAAGAGTGTATTTGTTTATTCCTGATTACCCATTTATAAGCCACTGTGCAACGTTGCTTGTTCGTCGTCGCACATCGTGGCCGAGACTGTAAGAGGACGTCGAATCTAATGACCGTTTCACCTGCCAAGTGGGACCCAGGTTTACATGTTGTAATAGAGCATATATTTTTCTTTAATAAGATCTCTCAAACATTCAGGACGATAGATGAAAATAAATAAATAAAAGAACTGAAATATGAGTATCCACTAAAAATAGCATTTAAGTAATAATAATAATAAGTGGGCATTGTGGTCAACGCACAGTGGTGTCAGACTGTTTCATGCTTAACCACATTCCTTCGCCTGAAGATTGCGTTTAGGAATTAAACTGTCGTCACTCGGTGTTGTCCTTAATCTCTATTTTATGTCTAAATAAGGTCTATAACTGTTATGACGAACTTTAACCCATATATATAGCAAGTCTTAAAACTATAATTTTATCATATATTCTAGACGAATTAACCGCGCCTTCCTGGGTGTCACACATTTTATTTGTAAGAAATCATGATTGATTGTAAATCATTGTCATAATTTGTGGAGAAAAAGAATTCATTTTCGTATTACTCAATAATCTTGTCAATGTGACCTCCATCTTCTGGGTTTTCTCCTTCTATATATAAGATAGGTGCAATTCCCTTGTTCAAATTTAATTTAGTTATATACTGGGCTCGAACAATGAGACCCGGGTTCGAACCTCACCATGGACGGAAAGGCGACTTTCTGATGTTGTCGGATTGGATCGAGGTCGATCTAAGCGTGCGGCGCCTTTGCCTGAAAACCATATTACAAGTTGACCCAAGGCTTGGAGACGGAACTCTTGGGACCCGTTGTTAGAAGTATTAGCACGAAGCCACAAGTCATAGTTGACCGTGCTGGCCTTGTTCAAATAGTTGAACCCGCTCTCTTCCAGTAACCGTAACTGTATCGTTGCAGTATGCTGTTGAACAAATGTTTCTGAACTAAACGTCCTAGTAGAGGAGAATCCTCGAATACGAGTGATCAGCTATTATATATATATATATATATATATATATATATATATATATATATATATATATATAATCTAAGCATAATTGTGAAAGCATGCAAACCAAAGTATAGAACACACAGTAAGGATTGAACTGATTGTAATTGATTTTCAGCGAAAGGTTACTGACAAATACTAAGCGCCGCACAAAAGTACACACAGAAACAACACACACATCACATATATATTTATATATATATAGTATTCACAGCACAAAACTACCGTTTTATATAATGTCCCTCTCTCTCTCTCACTATATATATATATATATATATATATATATATATATATATATATATATATATATAATTTTTGTAGTTTACTGCTACCAGGAAGCAAATTTTTTTTCTAATGATGGCCATGTTGGCCGAAACCAATCGAGGAATCTAAATGAAATAATAATAAAAAACAAAAAAATATTAATATACAACCCAGTGTGTCTGAAGATTTAAATTTTTTAATATTTTTTATTGTTTAATATGTATATATATATATATATATATATATATATATATAACGTCATCCACAGACAGACTGTTTTGCTGTTTCACAGCTCATCAGTGTGGGTAGACTTCCGGTTTCCTCTAGCTAGGATCGAAACCAGACAGTTGGTGTCAGTCAGAGATTCTGCCACTAAGCCGTCGGCACACGACAGGGATGTAAGTGGATTTTTAGCGTATTTATTTTTAGAAACACGCCCAGTGACCGACAGTGACCGACAGTGACTCAATTCGCTTTGCGAAGAGTCTTTCTATATATATATATATATATATATATATATATATATATATATATATATATATATATATATGTACTTACATTTAATATCTTCAATTATATCTATCTATTTATCTATATATATATATATATGCGTTTGTATGTGCGAATCAATGTTTTGTTGTAATAACCGGCGTTCAATATATATATATATATATATATATATATATATATATATATATATATATATATATATATATATGTGTGTGTGAGTGTGTGTGTGTGTGTGTGTGTATGCACATGAACGTGAATGTTTTGTTCGAATAACCGGTGTTTATATATATATTTATATATATATATATATATATATATATATATATATATATATATATATATATATATGTGTGTGTGTGTGTGTGTGTGTGTGTGATATGTGTATGCGTATAAGTCTGCATGTTTGTGTTTGTATGTTTGTATGTATATAATATATCTGTATGTGTTTGTCCGTGTGTGTTTTCTCATGTGGAAACTGATCCGCTCTCAGAGAAATGATCTGAGCTTGAAGCTCCTGACCGCTATTTCAAACGTGAGCATTTAGAAAACGGCCGAATTATCCACACGCAAATCCGGTTTGGCCCCTTGGCGTGTCCTCCAAGACTCTCGGCCTGGACGTGCGTCCGGCCTCCGAATGGCCATCAGTATTCTCCGCGGGCCGTATTTTATGTGACCTGCCTCTCTCTTTGATTGTTCGGGTCTCCGCCCTGACGCCCTGATCAATTCCAGATAACAAAGCAGCGGGGATCGTTTCTATGGATGCAGGCATAAAGTCGCTCGATTCTTTTCGCTAACATCAATGGCACTTGGTATTGCTAATAGAAGTCGTGCTCCGTACATACAGTTAAAGTCTTTGCATATTAAGTAATTTTAACGAATTTATATCAGAAGTAATTCCGAGCATCATATTTGACAATTATCTGCCTATTTAACCAAAAAGCTGTGAAGGATTTTGGTATTTCGTCAAGGTATTCCGTGACAGTTGATTCGGTTGATTTGTTTTTTTTACGGCTTATCAACCGGTTTCATGTTATTTAAAGTCAGAATTTTTTTAGATAGTAAGTTTCTCTTCTTTTGAGACTATAATATATCAGTGACAAAAGAGTTGAAAATTAACCCATAGTTGTGGGGGAGAAGAAATGTTTTCATAATTTTTAGAAGGGCATTTTCGCGTAAGTGAATATAACGAATCCAACAGGAATTGGAACTCTGCAATCTAATTAACAATTCCAAGCCATTATCCATTACCACACGCGCACAACCAAGCTTATAGTACTTCGTTTTCCCACACGGTCGCCCGTCTTACGGGCCGGTGTTTCAATGTGACTGGGCCGTAATCATTCATATGCCTTAACCTTCAGCCTGACGGAAGGGACAAAAGTTCACATCGCTTTATCAGTGTGAGTCGGTTTTAGTCGTTTTATATTTATGACTTGAAGTAGAAAAAAAAATGTCATAAAATTGTTTATGGAATTATCTTGGTTCAGTAATGAGAAACGGTAAAAATTGTTTCGACACAAACATCAGTAGAAATAAAATGTGTGTCGCGCGATAGAGTATCCCGAGGGAATCGAAGGTCTGATAGAATCTAATCGAGCATCAAAGTGTATGTCTTCGTGTCAAAGAAAATTAAATTACAATGTCGCAATATCCCTTATTTGCTATATATATATATATATATATATATATATATATATATATATATATATATATATACCAAATAAGGGATATATATATATATATATATATTAGGTTGGTGCAAACAATAATGACGTAATAATGTCGTTTTTTTACGTATTTTTAACGTCAAAAAACGACATTATTACGTCATTATTTTTGCACCAACCAAATATATATATATATATGTGTGTGTGTGTGTGTGTTATCGAGCGACGCTATATTGAGTCTAATTCGCTACCTCTTCGTCACCGGTAAGTATGACGTTTGCCTGATAACATAACTGTCACAGTTTCAATTCTCGGTAGTGGATGCGCACTGCTGATGATTCCCGAATATACGACGAAACGGCCGTCCAGTGCTTTCCGCATTCTGTTGTCGTTTCTTCTAGAGTCGATGAATTACAATATATATATATATATATATATATATATATATATATATATATATATATATATATATATATAAGAAAAAAATCTTTAATATTACCTTCAAATATTACTCCATCTTAATTTGAAACCTAAACTTTAAGTAAGAAAGATTACCCATCTAAAAATAGTTACAGATTACATTCATGAATTAAATTCAAACTGATAAAGATGTTCCCTTAACAATCATTTACAATATTAAAAGATTACTATCAGTAAACTGTTACATATTTTTTTTTTTATTCTTTTAATGTATTTTCTATGAATGTGTTAATAAATACAGCACTTAAGTTATAAAAGAGTTAAATATTTAAATTGCTAGCAAGAATCAAATTAATTTCTTTGTGGATTTTTTTAATCATTTAAATTACTATCAAACATTAAAATCTATTTTTTACATAAATTGCTAAAACTATACCACCCCACTTTTTTCCTCCGTAAAACGTAATTACAGCTTCTTTCTCTTTACTTCTCCCTTCTTTCTTTTTTCTTTTTCTTTTTCTCTTTTCTCTCCTTCCATTTCAACGTATCATTTCCGTTAATTTAACCGATTAAATAGGTCAATGTCTGGTCCCTCCTCCGTCAATACTAAGTATGATTGAAGGAAATATTAAAATAAACCCTGTCTAAACTCGACCGTGTCTCTCACACCACTCCTCGCTACCGTCTCTGTTAAATTACATAAACTTAATACTACCCGTCAAAAGTGTGAATTTTCATTTCATTTTTCGTTTCACCTTGTGGAAGTGATGTGTGATGGTCCACCGTCCTTTAAAAGGGCTCTGGTGAAATAAATTATTACAATGGAACCTTAAAGTGGTCTGTTTTTCTTTATATATATATATATATATATATATATATATATATATATATATATATATATATATATATATATATATATATATATACTGTTCAATTTATATGCATACATTATATTGCAAATGTTTTGGTAACCCCTCTGAATTTCTTATGCAGTAGGTTTACTATATTCTTTCGTTTAACGAACTCCTACAAAACTGAAACTATGTAACTCACTAGCCTCGGGCGTCTGTTGTTTGGAGACGGAATAGCCGTATTGACGCCATATAAGACGAACGGTTTATAAGACGCATCCCAATTTCAGTAGGGCAAATCCAGAAAAAAATTACTAATTATTAGTAAATGGTATTAGGTTGATGAAAAAATAATGTCGGTTTTTGACGTATTTTTAACGTCAAAAACCGACATTATTTTTGCCCCAACCTAATAGATCCTAGGCTATATTTATGAGGTATTATTTTAGTTAAACAAGCCATGATTACAATTAATCGAAAAATAATAGAAAAACAAAAAACAAAACACAAGCCTATAAAAACTTTATTATATCCAAAGGTGAGAAAACAAAATAAAAATCAAACAATTAAGCAAAATAGTACAGTTGCCATAAAAAATTTATTCATCTTCAAATCCATAAAATTCGTCGTCTTCATTGTCAAAACTCTGATACTCATTTTCAATACTACTATCATCTAATTTTGGCCGACTATCGCGAATTTTATATATATATATATATATATATATATATATATATATATATATATATATATATATATATATATAGCATAAAAGACGCAGCGGAATTTTGAAAGATATTTTTAGTAAGACGTAAAGTGCGACTTATAGACTGTCAAATACCGTACCTAAAATTTTAATTCCGCCAGTCCTAAGATTATCATTAACATTAAATGTGCTGAATTTGTAAAGAATCTGTATGCAATAAAGGCTTAATTTCGTTATTATTATTATTATTATTATTATTATTATTATTATTATTATTATTATTATTATTTTCTTTGATTTCTAGCGTTTACACATTTCTTTCCGGGTCCCGCCCAAGGTTAGAAATGGCATCATGACACTTTCCACTGACAAAATATATATATATATATATATATATTACATAGATAAAGCCCTTCGTAAAGTGTGGGCTGTACTTGTCAGAACATTTTTTTGTATCTCTTTGAGGCATTGACTTCCAGGAATCCCTTCAATTAGTCTACTGGAATTGTTTCTAACCAATCCTAGGGCTCCAACTACAACAGGGATTGTTGATGTTCCTACAAGCCACATTTTTGAGATTTCTATTTCAAGATCTTTGTATTTTTGACAGCTTTTTTAATATCTTCAAAGATACATTGCAGTCAGCAGGGGGTGCCACATCAATAAGGAGGCAATTTTTTGTTTGTGGTCTTTAATAAAAATGCCTGGGAGGTTAGTTTGATTGTTCTGTCAGTGTGTATTGTGTAGTCCCATAGAATTGTAACAGGTCCTATCTCCGTAACCGGGTCTTGGTGGTGTTCATACCATTTTATTTCAGTGTCATTCCCGTAGACGCCTGGATATTCATGAGTCTATCACGCCAGATATCACGATGTTCCATCAAGATTGGATGGTCATTAGGTTTGCATTCAGTGTCATGATGTGCTCAGTTTATGTGGTTGCTGATCGACCAACCCGTCTTAGTCTACGGCTAAGTGTCCAGAGTTGTAGATCAATCGCTAGTTCTTGTTTGCTTACCAGCAGTGTCCTGTAAAATGCCTTCTGCGTTTGGGTAAGATTGTAGAAATATCAGCAATGAGTCCACAGAGCTGGGAATTAGTGAGATGTTTTCCCCAAGAAATGTTAAATATAGCACTCAACACCCAAGTAGACTCAAGGTTTTTAGTTAATGTACAGGCAGTGGCACCATTCATTAAAACCGACGAGAAAGTATCTCCGTTTGAGGTTATCGGGTAGATCAGATTTCCAAATTACATCCATTTTATTCTAAGCAGCTCAGGCTTTAGATATGCGAATTTCATATCCTTCTCAATAGAATTTATTTCGATTCCTATGTACATAGCGTGTGTAACAGCAAAATTGTCAAAATCGTGTAACAGCAAAATTGTCCAATTGTTAGATTGTAATTTGAACAATTGTATCTTAGAAATGATTAAGATATGGAATTCTCCGACGTTTTTATAACACTATTGAACTTTACATTATTTACATTATTCGGACTATTGTCCTCATCTTTGTCGCCATATTTATAACAGCGTTTCGGCCTATTAGTATCTGCCTATATTTTTGAGATGAGGTTTTATGTACATTATTTACATTATTCGGACTATTGTCTTCATCTTTGTCGTCATATTTATCACAACGTTTTGGCCTTTCAGTATCTGCCTATATTTTTGAGATGAGGTTTTATGTACATTATTTACATTATTCGGACTATTGTCTTCATCTTTGTCGTCATATTTATCACAACGTTTTGGCCTTTCAGTATCTGCCTATATTTTTGAGATGAGGTTTTATGTACATTATTTACATTATTCGGACTATTGTCTTCATCTTTGTCGTCATATTTATCACAACGTTTTGGCCTTTCAGTATCTGCCTATATTTTTGAGATGAGGTTTTATGTACATTATTTACATTATTCGGACTATTGTCTTCATCTTTGTCGCCATATTTATCACAACGTTTTGGCCTTTCAGTATCTGCCTATATTTTTGAGATAACGTTTTATGTACATTATTTACATTATTCGGACTATTGTCTTCATCTTTGTCGCCATATTTATTACAACGTTTCGGGTGTTGTACGCTCCGGTCTTCCTCAGGTGGTTGGAATGTTGAATTGGACCCTTTATTTCGCTCACTGGGGTAGACTGTTTTAGTTCTACGTGCAATGTTTAATGGATGTCATTTATCTCCTGTTAATTTTCACTCTGAAAGTTCTCCACTGACTTGAGGACACATGGCAACCCACACTCTCAGCTGGATATTTTCTCCAAAGGGTGTTAAGGGAACCCACACTCTCAGCTGGATATTGTCTCCAAAGGACGTTAAGGTCGCCACATTCTCAGCTGGGTATTGTCTCCAAGGGATGTTAAATGATTCTCACCATCCGAATGTGCGTTCCATCAAACTTAGATTCATGGGTTTTAGTTAATGTCCAGGCAGTGGCACCATTCATTAAAACCGACTTTACAGCGGCGCGAAAGTATCTCCGTTTGAGGTTGTCGGGTAGATCAGATTTCCAAATTACATCCATTTTATTCAAGGCGGCCCAGGATTTAGATATGCGAATTTCTTTATCCTTCTCAATAGAATTTATTTCGATTCCTATGTACGTATCGGGTGAAACAGCAAAATTTCCCGGTCTTCCTCAGGTGGTTGGAATGTCGAACTGAACCCTTTCTTTCCTCAAAGACACATGGCACAGTGGATAAAGGCGTTGGTTAGCATCCAAGTGTAGGTTCCATCAAGCTTAGACTCTAGGGTTTTAGTTAATGTCCAAGCAGTGGTATCATACATTAGCACTGCCTCTACAGTGGCTCGAAATAATCTCCGCTTGATAGTTCAGATTTCCAGATTACATCTATTTTATCCCAGGCAGTCCAGGTTTTAGCTATATAAATTTTCTTTTCAGCAGATTTTATTCTCCCTTGCAAGATATGTAAAAGATTCGACAGATTTTATTTATTTGTATTGAGCCTTCCTAGATAAAGCCTATAAATTCAGATTTAGAGGCATTGACAAGTTTTGTTTATTCATTTTTAACTGGATCCTTTCATATTCACGGACAATCTTTTTGGTGTCATTACTAAAGGCAGTGAGGAAATTACCGTGTTGATACATTGTTATTTATTCCGAGTACTTTCGACATTAGCACCATGTCATCATTAGGGTGCTGTTTTTTCAATAGAAATATATTAGTGCCCGTCATTTTCATTGTTAAAATTGCTGTGACATCTGAAACTTAGAATTTTTACTGGTTAAGATAAGAACGCTGAGTTTAGTACAGTATGTATGACTAGTGCATTTATTTAAAAAATGTTATTTATGAGGTCTCTTTTGTCCTCTTATATGCGTTTTTTTTTTGTTGTTTTTTAATTTCTGCATGTTTCTCCAATGTATTGTGAGGAACAGTTATGGCAGTTAATTTTATATATGCTTGCTACAGAAATATTGCTATTTTTGTTTCAGGATCTGATTATATCCATAATGGTTTTAGAAGTATTTGTGACTTTCGATATTATTTAAATGGGATAAGTTGTTCTGGTAGTGGATGTAAGGGAGTTGGTCAGTAATATTATATATCTGCTCTCATATAATTTATTACATGAGGACAGATACATAATATATTATTCATTTCGTTTTTGCCTTCATTAAGTGCACATTGGTCGAAACGCGTCGGCTAAAAATACAGTTATGCTCTTGACTTTTTTTATTTATACATATAGACTTTTCTACAGGTTAATGCTGATAAATTTTTACACACACACACACACACACACACACACATATATATATATATATATATAGTGAGATCACTGAGTGCTGACAGTCTGTATGTAACTTGACCGCCCTCTTCAGGCCATCTGTCTGAAGACTGCTTTCAAGCAACAAACGCAGTCTCGCAACTCGTTGTTGATCTTAGTGTCGACTTTTTTTTTATTAACACACGCGCTATACTTGATATTGAGCACTTTCTCCAACTCGAAAGTATATTTTTATCAAATGCACACACACACGCACACACACACACACACACACACACACACACATATATATATATATATATATATATATATATATATATATTTCTTTAAATACAACAGACAAGGTGCTTTTAGTTAGTTTTTTTTATACAATTTCTCATGCGATCTAATATTTTTTTCCTTTTCAGATGATAAATTATATAAAAAAACTATCCCAATGTTCTTTTTATCCGAGCGCTTTCGAACATGGACACAGTACCTTGAACGTGTTTTGAAAAATGAAAACATTTTGTAAAACATGCAATCAACAAACTATTTCTTATTTAACAGTTAAAATATTTAATCCTTGAAAATGGCTAAATGTATAGCCAAAAGCGCTTGGATAAAAAGAACATTCGGAGAGTTTTTTATATAATTTATCATCTGCATAGAAAAACATTATTACATGGCATGAAAAAGTTTATAAATACTAAATAAAAGCACCTTGTCTGTCGTATTCAATGAAAGAAGGATTAGTGCTTAATACACACACGCATACACACACACACATATTTATATATATATCAGTTTCTTCATATACCTTTATTTTCTTCCATTTAACTGTAAATATTCATCAATCATCATCGTATGAAGATGTGATATTTTAATAATATGAACGCTGAAAATATCAAGACATAGGTCAATTTATATATAATTAATCTTCGGAAACTCGCAAACTGCTTCGAAATATCTTCAAAATAAAGAAAAAAAAATTAAAATACAGTAATATTAACAAAAAATGAAATATAATCAAATGAAGAAATAAACACTATTTATTCTTGTACGAAATAAAAACTGCTTTTCATTTACAAAAAAAAAAAAAAAAAAAAAGAAGAATAGCAATCAATTTCAACCGGAAGAACAACTTTTTGACGAATGTTCAATTTTTCATTTCAACTGTAGTCAATTAGTTAACATCCCAATTTAGGATGATTATTATTAATTTCACTGAAATAATACATATATATCTATCTATAAAGGGCAAGATGTGCGTGTGTGTGTGTGTGTGTGTGTGTATGTAACGAATGCACGGCCGCAATTTTCGACGGATTTGAACCAAAATTTACATGCACATGATCCAAGTTAGTGGAAAGGCCAAGACCGAGTTTGCATTTCACAACTCCCATCGATAGCAGAAATAATCGATTTTTTCATGCTTCTACGGCAGTTTTCATGTAGTTTGCGGCCATTTTCTACTGGCCAGATTGAGAGCCTATAGCTTGCTGCCACGAATAGGCAGGAATATTCTACTGGCCAGTGTGAGAGCCAACAGCTGGCTAACACGAATGTTAACTAGCATGCTAGCATGCAAAAAAAATCGATAGCTGCATTCGCCACAAATAGGAAAAATTTAAATGTGCATGGCACTTAACTGCAATTGGCTCATTCGCTTGCTTAAACTCAACGTTGATTCCGATTCCGCAGTTGTGTTGGGTGTGAAAAAGTATTTGTTGTTAACATTCTTTTTTCATTCGGTTTTTCCAGTAACGTGTCCTTTTTTAAAGCTGATCGTTTTGTGTTCATTTTGTTTAGTTCTTTTTCGTAACAGATTTAATGTTTAGTATAGAGCTTAGAAAAAATTCAGTGTGAGATAGGCAAGAAGTAAGGGAAGTAGCAACATCAGCACGGCAAAGGGCACTCCTTTAAAGGCAAGGAAGGGCAAGGAAGGGCAAGTAATAGCGATTGCTATATGAGTGGTACGATTTTTGAATCAAGCATGTGCAACGTCGGTCCATGCTGCTAGTATATATATATATATATATATATATATATATATATATATATATATATATATATATATATATATATATAATGACATTTTTTATATTTATACGTTCTTTTTATAGATACAAATACTTAAGTAAATAATATTTATAATAAACAGTATTAACGACATTTACCGGGCTTATTGTTCGAGAAATTTTAATAGAAAATGTTCTTCCACCAATATACAGAACCGTCATATAGCCTGACGTGCCTTAACCGATTGAGCCACAGAGGAGCGTTTCGGTTAGCAAGGTCGATTTTACTGTTTTTAAACTACAATTCTTCATGATTTTCTCTCGTACATTCATATCTCCTCGATGCGTACCCAAATGTAAATAAATGGCGTCCCACATTATGAAATGGACGAAGTCCGAGAATTATTTTACGACATTTTTTTATGTTTATACGTTCTTTTTATAGATACACGGAGAATTGGAGTTTAAAAATATCCAAAAATCTAAACCAGCTCACCAAAAACAGCGAAAATCCTCAACCTTTCTTCCTCCGACATACATTGAGTTCGTGCCAACTTCAGCAGTATGGAATTGTTCCTCCTCAAAAACTTTCCGGATATCCTAGCTATCTACGAAACTAATTTTAACTCTTCAATCCACTTCTCCGATTTCTCGATTCCTGGCTATCTTCCACACCTTTGGAAGGACTCTAATGTCCACACGCATGGCCTGGGAGTTTATGGCCGCGAACATCTTCCGCTGGCTAGGGACTTAACTCTTGAAAGGACAGACCTTTCTTACATGTGTTTCCTTCTCTCTACTTAACTCAGTCAGCTATCTCTTCGTTCTCTACTGCTCCTCTTTCTCTCATGATTGTTGCGTGTTAGATATTATTTCTGATTATATAGACAAGTCCATCTACTTACACTCGTTTGCAAATGTATTTGTGTTCTGTGAATTTAATGCCCCAGACTAGGCTATGCCCAAGGGCAGAGACTCGTCTCGGGAAACTGACTCTTTTTTACGTGGCCATCTTCCACACCTTTAGAAGTACTCTAATCTCCACAATCATGGCCTGGGAGTTTAAGTGCGCGAACATCTTCCGCTGGCTAAGGACTTACCTCTTGAATGGACAGACCTTTCTTACAAGTGTTTCCGTCTCTCTACTTAACTAAGTCAGCTATTTCTTCTTTTTCTACTGTTTCCCTTTTTCTCATGACTTGCGTGCTAGATATTATTTCTGATTATATAGACAAAGCCATCTACTTACACCCGTTTGCAAATGTATTTGTGTTCCGTGAATTTAATGCCCATCATGCAAGCTGGCTTAAATACACTATCACTGATCTCGGTGAAATCCAAACCTTCCCAATTTCTCACGCAACTGGTGGATTCCTTACGCATTTCCCCCACTAACCCTGACAGACACGCCTCTCTTCTATATCGCTTTTTTACTTCTATCCCTGACTCATGCCGTAGTATGCAACCCTGCCGTCTTGGCACCTCTGATCATGCGGTAGTGTCTGTAAACATTTCCTTCCCATCCGCACCTAGCCAAGAACACCCAACCTAATATCTTTCTGATATCAACTAGCAAATTGGGACTCGTTCCGTTGTTTCCTTCGTGACGTACCTTGGAATGAAGTTTTTAATCATCCTGTTCAAAAATACGCGTTGGAGTCCTAACTTGATACCCTGTGACTGTTTTCTTTCGGGGTTGGTTAAAAAGTTGAAAGACGAATAAAGTAGTTATGTCTTCCATACCGCCAGAGATCCTGTTGAAATCAGTTGACGCGATTCCTGGGTATCTCGAGAAACTATAGCAAAATCTGGTGCCCATGTCGAATTTTGAAAAAAAAAAACATCATGCTAAACCCTTTCCTCTCAGATCCATTTCTTGCAAAAATTGTATTTATAAGTATTTTAAGATGGGGAGTTACCCCATCACCCATATCTATCTATCTATCTATCTATCTATCTATCTATCTATCTATCAATTAGGTTGGTGCAAAAATAATGTCGTTTTCTCACATATGTTACTATGTGAGAAAACGACATTATTTTTGCACCAACCTAATATCAATCTATCTATCTATCTATCTATTTATCTATCTAATACATAAAAGGTTAATGATCAGAATTGAATCAAACCAGGAAACAGTAGTATTAAAAAGTTCTCAATGGACGTGTGAAAAAAATGACATTTCCGGATCCAAAAAACCTTTTAAACAGGAATTCCGAAGTATTAAGTCCTTGCTTATATATTAATTTTTTTTTTCTTAAGACTTAAGAAAAATAGTAATAAACATTTCAATTAACCTCCCCCACCGATACATTTTTCTCTTTTCCCCATTCTTCTTCTTCTTCTTCTTCTTCTTCTTCTTCTTCTTCTTCTTCTTCTTCTTCTTCTTCTTCTTCTCATGCGTTCGTTTATTTATTTTTGTAAATAATAATATAGCGTTCATTAGTATTTTTTTAAAAAATAAAGCGTCAAGAGGTCATTTGCTAAAATTCGCCCGAGGAAAACCAAAGGTTGAAACCAAGGTAGCGGATTCAACTTACTTCCTGATTTTGAAAGTCTCTCTCTCTCTCTCTCTCTCTCTATATATATATATATATATATATATATATATATATATATATGTATATTAGTTTGGTGCAAAAATAATATCGTTTTTTAACGTTAAAAATACGTCAAAAAACGATATTATATTTGCACCAACCTTACTTTCTGATTTTTAAAGTCTCTCTCTCTCTCTCTCTCTCTCTCTCTCTCTATATATATATATATATATATATATATATATATATATATATATATATATATGTTAACATGTTCAATCCTTTATGATCGGAACCCATGAGGATTTGTGCCTAGTGTAGCGTTAGGACCCTAACTGATATTATTATTCATTTTATTATCTTTAAAATATTTTAGGGTATGATATTTTAGTTTTCATTACTTCAATCAATATTTGCCTCCCACCATTTGCACATCTCGAATTAGAGAGGTCGTTTTGACACTTTTGACAAATGAAAATAAAATAAAACTGGGTCAATTGACACATGCGAAGCTATTGTCCATCAGTGACAGGAAAAAATGATTTTTAATTTATTTTTGGATTTTTAATTTATTTTTGGGTCAATTTTCTCCAGGAATATGAGAATTCCAGTAATCAAAGACAACCTTCATGATTCTCAAAGAGAACAACGCGTATATTAGTTAGATAGAGTGAGAGAAAAAAAGAAAAAAAGAAACTGGATTTAATCAGTCAATATATTTTTTCCTCCAATCAGTATTTGATTCACTCAGTTTTTTATTCTTTCATACTTTTATTCTTTTAAACTTTCATTCTTTTATTCTTTCATTCTTTTTAAATATTTTATTCGTTCATTCTGTTATTCTTTATAATTTCATTCTTTTATTCTTTCATTCTTTTTATTCTTTTAGACTTTCTTTCTTTCATTCTTTTACTCTTTTATTGGCTCGTTGATATTTTAAATTTTTTATCTTCGTTAGAATAAAATTAGGTGTTTTATTCCTTCCATGACGTTTAAGGTTTAATTTATTCTTTCCATTCATTCATTCATTCATTCAAATTCGCTAATTTTAGCTTAGTCTTACACAAGGCCATGTGTTTATGGGTCCCTCAACATATAACATAATACTTATTAAGTTGGAACAAAATTACATAAAAATGATATTTAGGTCATATATACCGAGCAAAATTGTCCAAATCGTATAAAAGCAAAATTGTCCGCTTGTTAGACGAAGCACTGAACCGTTATATCTTAGAAAAGATTAAAACTATCTTACTGGAATTCTCCGAGGTTTTTTATAACACTATTGGAATCTACTTTCAGCAATAAGATTGTATAATTACTGTGCTTAACAGAGTAATCTTGGTGAAATCGATCGAAACGAAAATGATCGGAAGCTCATGAAGAATTGAGGTCAAGAGCATATATATATATATATATATATATATATATATTTCGGTTATAGGTGCAATTTTAATTTATAATTACATGAATCATTCATACAAAAAACAAATATAGAGGTTAATGATTTAAATAGCGAGAATACATCTTCGCAAACAATATCAATAAGATACATTAACCCCGAACCTGTATATGAATGATATGATCCCTGTTTATAAATTCTAGTCTTTTAAAATTTTTACAAGCTTTCGTCTGTTCCTACAGGCATCATCAGGTATGGAAATAGATTTTGTTCTTGTTTTAACTTCTCGGTAATAAGAGGACAACGAAAATAGAGATGTAACCCGAAAAAATGCTATGAGAAATGTGTTATTGTTTTGGAACGTGCTTCACAGTCTTCATGTACGAATTCATTTTCAAGTCTTTTTTTACTACTTTTTGGACTGTCATAGCTGAACCTCCTCTCTCGCATGCCAAACTTCTTATGGTTTGAGTTGGATCTTTTTTTTTTTATCTCTTTAGCTTTAAGTTGAAATGATGATCCCTCTTTTTTTGAAACGTACAATCACAGGCGATGAGAAGTGGATTGTTACAATAATGTGAATTGAAAAATTCGTAGTGAAAACTAAATGAGTAACTGTTAAACGCTCCGAAAACCGGGCAGAATTTGAAGTAGATGGTGCTGTGTATTTAGGAGGAACAGATGATCATTGTGTATTACAAGCCACTTCTGTAAAATCAGACCCTGAATTTAGACTGGTCGTAATTAGAAAGGTCGCTAATGGGGAAAAACATCCGGAACTGGAGAAATGAAGAGTGTTGTCCGCCATCAGAACACACCGTATTTTTGCGCACCTGTCTATCGTAATGAGATCGAGTACAATTTCAATTCTGCTTTAATTAATAGAGAAAGTAATTTACTAAGCTGAAAGTGTATAGAAAGTATTCTGATTGCTAGATTTTCCACTGTAAATTTATGTCCAAGTTTTTACAATATTTCGTTTCGCTTGGTAGATCTTATATTCTCACAATTTTCTTTTTAGTTGTTTTCTTTTTCATCTGATTTACCCCGAGTAAGGCAGTAAAGTCACTACGACACAGGAGACTACTGTGTGCGAGAGAATTAGAAAAGAAAAAAGACATTATGAAGTAGCGAAAACAATAGAAGAGTAATCAAGAAAACAGTAGATAACAATGGACATTACATTTAAATTTTTGAAAATCAAAGTTGCCCGTACTGTATGGAGACGGAAGGAACTTCCACAAGCGACAAGTGCGAGAGAAGGAACTGTTAGCATAGAACTTACGGTTACATCTAGACAGCTAAACTGTAAATAGATGAGACCTTGCTTAATGATAAAAGCGACAAAAACAAATTCAAAACAGAAGAAAACTGAATGAAATCGTCTCGAAACGTCTGTACAAAGAAATAAATTTTATAGTTTAACGCCCCAAACAACTTCAGCGTTTCGTGTTGATGCATAATTATGCGTTTGTTTATTTAGTTTTGTAAATAATATTAGGTTGGTGCAAAAAAAAATGACTGTTTTTGACGTATTTTTTAACGTCAAAAACCGTCATTGTTTTTGCAACAACCTAATAATATAGCATTTATTATTTTTATTTATAATTTTTTTTTTAAATAAAACGTTAAGAGGTCATTTGCTAAAATTCGCCCGAGGAAAACCTAAGGTTGAAACCAAGGTAGCGGATTCAACTTACTTCCTGATTTTTAAACTCTCTCTCTCTCTCTCTCTCTCTATCTATCTATCTATCTATCTATCTATCTATATATATATATATATATATATATATATAGATAGATAGATAGTTTGTCTGATGATCGCTAAGGAGTGAAACCCAGGGTCACAAGCTCACATCTATCCAACCATATATGTTAGCTCTATCTCTGATATTGAGCGCTTTCTAATAAGTACCGCGCATATAATATATAAATAATTATACATATATATATATATTTATTTATATTTATATACACACACTTTTCACACACACACACAGATATATATATATATATATATATATATATATATATATATATATATATATATATATATATATATATATATATATATATATATATATATATATATATACGTTCAATCCTTTATGATCGGAACCCATGATGATTTGTGCCTAGTGTAGCGTTAGGACCCTAACTGATATTATTATTCATTTTATTATCTTTAAAATATTTTAGGGTATGATATTTTGGTTTTCATTACTTCAATCAATATTTTCCTTCCACCATTTGCACATCTCGAATTAGAGACGTCGTTTTGACACTTTTGACAAATGAAAATAAAATAAAACTGGGTCAATTGACACATGCGAAGCTATTGTCCATCAGTGACTGGAAAAAATGATTTTTAATTTATTTTTGCGTTTTTATATCGCTCTCCCCTCCTGGTTATAGTCACATCATGTTGAAACACTGGTTTTCATACGATCAACGAAGCTAAGCAACGTGGAACCTGGTCAGTACGTAATGGGGTAACCATTTGATAATTGCAGGTGTTATAAGCTTGTACACTGTTTCTCGTACGATTAAGCAACGTGTAACCTGGTCAGTACGTAATGGGGTGACCATTTGATAATTGCAGGTGTTATAAGCTTGGGGATAAGGTAGCTGTAATAGATAATCTCGGAATTGTTAAACGGGTCAGACACTCAATCTTTCTCTATATTATTCCATTAAAGAACAAGCGTTACCTCATCCAAATATCAACATGGCGCCATCTACCGTAAACTTACTTTAAACTTAATAACTAAAAACGCGAAGGATTTGCGAGCATAAGTCTATATGGACTTTTTGTGTGAGAAACTCGCCTCTAAAGTTTTAAAAAGTATATTTAGATACATCCTGTATATAAGATTTTTAATAAATTCACCTCAAGCAAGGCATTAAAACAACTAATACGCAAGGGGGTCACTGAATGTGTGAAAATAAGAGAAAAAAAAACATTATCAAGGAGGGGGAATAATAAAAAGAAGAGAAAATAAGACGGAAAATACCGATTGACGTTGCATTTATATTTTGGAAGATCAAATCAAGTAGCACAACCGAGAGAAGAAACTGTTAGGATAGAACTTACGGTTAAAACTTTTTTGAAGATTTTTTAACATTTTTGAAGATCAGATTTAACTAGAAATCAAGAAGCTGAAAGAGAATTCTATCAGTGAGAATTTCGAGAGAAGAAAGTGTTAGCCTAGAACTTACAGTTCACTCTTGCAATTTCATCTGTAAAAGAACGGGAACATGTCGCCTATCTAATAAAATTATTTTAATAATAATAATAATAATAATAATCTCAAAAATGTGGCACATGGGAACATCAACAATCCCTGTTGTAGTTGGAGCCCTAGGACTGGTTGGAAAAGATTGCATTAGACTAATTGAAGGGATTCCTGGAAGCCCATGCCTCATTGAGATGCAAAAAAATTGTTATGACAAGTACAGCCAACACTTTACGAAGGGCTCTATCTATGTAATTTTAATTTTTAATTTTTTTGTCAGTGGAAAGTGTCATGATGCCATTTCTAACCTTAGGTCCCTGGGCGAGACGTAGAAAGAAATATGTAAACGCCAAAAATCAAAGGAAATAATAATAATAATAATAATAATAATAATAATAATAATAATAATAATAATAATAATAATAATGTAGACTAATTGAAGGGATTCCTGGAAGCCCATGCCTCAAAGAGATAGAAAACATTGTTCTGACAAGTACAGCCCACATTTTACGAAGGGCTTTATCTATGTAATATTTTTTTTTTTTTTTTTTGTCAGTAGAAAGTGTCATGATGCTATTTCTAGCCTTAGGTCCCTGGGCGGGACCCGGAAAGAAATGTGTAAACGCCAGAAATCAAATGAAATAATAATAATAATAATAATAATAATAATAATAATAATAATAATAATAATAATAAACAATTGATGTAGGTTTTCGAATGGGAAGCATATTTTTTTTTAAAAATAGCTTTACCGATTACTGAAAAGTTCATGTTGAATTTATTTAATTTTTATCGCTGCCTTTTCTCATAAGTCAAATATATTTCTACGCGAGGAAGCTGTATCTCTTCTGGAGGTTTTTGGTTTGTATTAAAATATCGCCGGTTAATATAGACATTGACATTGTAACAATAATACTTCGGGATAAATAACGAAAATCTTTTTTTTTTTTATACCTGTTTCCTTTCAGGGAAAATTAAGAAAAAAAATTATAATCTTAATTGCATCTTAAAAAATAAAGATCCGACGTTGCAGTAAACATTTTTGGACATACCAAGGAGATGCAACTCGATTTTATCGGTCGATATCCCGATCTCAATCCGATGTCGGGACCTCGCAAACACGGAGATGGAAATCAGATATTTGAAAGGTATATTTAGACTGCTAGCCGGGAAGTGATAGGTAACATAGATCGAAACAGACTCAGACTAAGAGATTGAGGGATAGAAAATAGATTTGGAAAGATGTGATTAGAATAATTTAGATGTAAACGGACAAGAATCAAGAATAAGGCTTACGTACTTTTAAAACTAAATGATGGATTTAAATTTGAAGAGGCTGGGACATGTTAGGCGTTGGTAGAAAAATGGAATGAAGGTTGATTGACAGAGAGACAAGTTATACATTATATCAAACAGACAGATAAATAATGAACATATATATATATATATATATATATATATATATATATATATATATATATATATATATATATATATATATATATATATATTTAAGTAATTCATCGAGTCTGAGACTTCTGCATCATAACAGCTGTTTCAACGGGCCTCGGTGACGAAGAGATAGCAAATCAGACTCAATGTAGGGCCGTAGAACATTAGAAGCCGGTTCAAGCAATGATATACACAGACAGAAATTATTAGGAGGA
>OZ010608.1:46608057-46623057 GCA_963932145.1 Acanthosepion lycidas | reverse complement strand
GGTGTTGAAAAAAAATGGCTACTTTTGTAGTGATTTTATAACATATTTATGTTATAAATTTTTTGTTTTAAAATAAATAATTATATCTGCTCTACTTTGTATTGAGCACTCTTTTAAGAATAGTAATTGTTGGCTATTGGAATTCATTCCATAAACACCAATCATATACTTCGGTATATATATATATATATATATATATATATATATATATAGTGTAGCCCGCATATAAGAGACCCGGATATAAGAGAAACCCGGATATAAGATAGATTTTCTCTGGTCCTAAATTAGAGCCATACTTACATAAACAAAATAGACCAAACCCGGATATAAGAGAAACCCGGATATAAGATACTTCTTCTCCGGTCCCGACAACTCTCTTGTATCCGGGTTACACTGTATATATATATATATGTGTGTGTGTGTGTGTGTGTTTGTGCGTGCGTGTGTGTGTCTGTATGCGTATGTGTGTGTGTGTGTTAGAGCGTTCAGCTTATATTTTATATCATAAAAGAAACAATTCATACAAAGAATTAAATAGCAATGTGATTAATGTTGAAATCACTTCGCTAACAGAACTTAATGAGCCATTAACTGACTATCCTATTTACATGCTTATGACAAGAAATTTCGTGAATTTATTATTTTTCAAAATTAAAACAAAATTCTCACTTGATCGATTTGAACAAGCACTCTAGCATCGCGGCATAGCACGGTCTAAAAAATATATTTAATTGTCAATATTTAAATTGTCATAATTAAAAAAAAATCTTCGGTCTACACATATTTCGTCTTAACGTTTGCCTATGTATGGGAAAATTGTGCCCTGAAGATGACAATTTGAAATTGTCGAAAGTACTAGGCATGTGTCTTCCATATGGCAACAACATCTCATTAAGTTGTGTTAGCGAAATGATTTCGCTATGAATCCCTTTAATATTGCTATTTAATTCTCTGTATAAATTGTTTCTTCACTATATATATATATATATATATATATATATATATATATATATATATATATATATATATATATATATGTATATATATGTCTGTGTGTTTGTGTGTGTGTGTGGTGAGGCTTAATTTATATTAGGATATATCATTGAAACAAAATGTAAATTAGATAAAATTAGTAAAGTTAATGAGATAAACTTGCGAATTCGCTGTGCTTACTAAATTTTAAAAGTGTTTTAACCGACTAACCACTCGATGAATGTTATGATCCTTGTTTTTTATAATTATAAACCGTATTAAGTATTCCTTAAATATGCAAGTACTTTCGACAGGTACTCCGGTCATCCTCAAGCATGAATTTTTTTCTTTTTGGTAAAATTCACAATATATATATATATATATATATATATATATATATATATATATAGAGAGAGAGAGAGAGAGAGAGAGGGAGAGAGAGAGAGAGAGAGAGAAAATATAATATAGATTTTTTGAAATGTGTTCTTGATAACAGATACAAACTTGTGGAACGTGCTGTCGAAACGCTAAAGTTGTTTATTTTTTATAAAAAATTAAGTGAGAGCGTATATATACTAATGTGAATTTTTTGTTGTAGGAGTTTATCAATCACCGTTGCATGAACTAAATAGTTCAATAAATAGAGCAATGTCTCTGTTGTTTTCCAAAAAATTTGCACGTCGGATCAGTTCTTTTAAATCAATTATGTAGTGTATGCTAATTGATATTGCAATGAATCATTCATACAAAAATTAAAATAGTAAAGTTAATGAGATAAAATGACGAATTCACTTACTTTATAGCTTCAATTTACTTTTTGTATGAATGATTCATCATAATATATATAACGTCTAAAAACAAAATATCCAGCCGGGCTAAACCATAAATTTAACAATATATAGATAGAAGTACGAATATATAACTCAACAAATCAAAACCTACCCATCATTTCTCACCCACACAAGACAGACATGCTCACGGAGGTGTGGAGGCCTCACACTTATACACTCACCGACACGAATATACACACTTACACACATCATACTCACTCACTCCCTAATGAGCCAAATGATAACACACACCCACAGCAATACACACGCTTACACACATCATACTCACTCACTCCCTAAGAACCAAATGATACACACACAAACAGTAAACAGAGACACATCCCCTCACCAGGCCCAATAAAACTGCCAAGCTGACCAAAGAATTCATAACAGCATGTATCTATCCAGCTCTTATCTCAAATAACAACTTAAAAGAGACTGTTTGACCAATACAAGGAATGTTAAAAGATTCATGTTAAAAAGACAAAAAAAAAAAAATGAAAACTTCAGACAAAAGTTCATTTTCCCCATCAAGACATTCATTTCTGCAGTTCACTGCTACCAGCAAGCAGAAATATTTCTCCTCCTGATGATGGCCATTTTGGTCGAAACGAGTCGAGGAATCTAAATGGAATAATAATATAAAAAAAAAACGAAAGAATATTAATCTACAATTAATCTACAACCCAGTGTGTCTAAAGATTTTAATTTTTTTATTTTTTTATTGTTCAATATATATATATATATATATATATATATATATATATATATATATATATATATATATATTAATTTCAATTATAGGTGCAATTATAATTTATAAATTCATGAATCATTCATACAAAAAAAACAAAAAAACATATATAGAGGTTAATGATTTAAATGGCGAGAATACATCCTCGCAAACAATATCAATAAGACACACCAACCCCGAACCTGTATATGAATGATATGATCCCTGTTTATAAATTCCAGTTGCATAAGGTGTTTTTAATTCCTACAGACATCCTCAGGTATATATACTTGTATATATATATATATACACACACACACACACAATTATAGGATTGGTGTATACGGAATTTTGATTGGTCATTCCTGCTTATGTAACAGCGTTTCCCACAGCGAGGGGTGTTTGATTGATTTGAACCTTTTAAAACCTAATATTATATATATATATATATATATATATATATATATATATATATATATATATATATATATATATTGTTTCACCCCAATCTAGTCGATAATACCATTAGAACGCAGGGTTTTACAGGGAATAACACTGAAAAATGGAATGGAAAGGATTGAAGAATGAAAAAGAAAGGAACAGGATTGAAGAAGATGGAAGGTGTCGATTGATGCTGCATTCTTGTAGATTGTCACTATTATGGAAGCAAGAAATCAGAATAGAGTTCCACTTGTGAAGATTTCGAGAAAAGAAATTGTTAGAATAGAAATGGCGGTTGCCAATCTAACTTCAGTTCATGCAAACGAGGCACCAGGAAAAATAGCTAGTCAGAACAGTAACCATGAAAATATTTATAAAAAACACAGGAAAGCGACGCCATGTCGGTGAGAAAAAGGCAGAAGTTGACATGCCTGACCTATACACTAAGCCGTTAGAATTGTTTACTGAATCCGTATCCAGAATTTTTTTATGAAGGTTTCAAGATATGTGTCATCAATGATTCTATTCCAATTCGTGATCAGAGATTTTGTTCGGTTGGATGCGTGGCGGTCTGTTTATTTTGAGTTCTATATCTTGGAACACTTATTATTAAGCAGCAATATTTGCGCACAGCCTCAAGGATGCCGACAAATTATTATATATCGACTCAGGCATAAACCCGGCCAGTTATTACGAATAGCTTCTGGCATAACCTCCATCAATATAAGCAAATAGCTGACCTTAATTTCCTTTCTCCTGAGGATATTATCTCAAATTTTACAGAAGTCAGTATTTTCCCAATGACAATGTTATTAAACAAACTGATTTGGATAAAAGTTTCAGAATATAGGTATATTTATATGATGAATATACCAAATGACTTACAGTTTATTAATAACTGTTTTTATTACAAATATTTACAATAATTTATTTGTTGTGAGACTTTATAAAACAGTTTATCATATTGCAAATAAATTTATGAAATTGTATAGGTATTAATGTTTTAATTATTTCACCACGTGTAAGGCAGTACAGACATTGATTAATTCGTTTTTAAACCGTATGCAAGTTATTTAAAGCTAGAAAATATAATTTGAGATTGTAAGAATTTTTTTGAGATAATAATGATTAAGTAATGCAAGTCTTAGTAATTAACCCATAGCTGGGGGAGATGATGTGGTTTCATAACTTTCCCAAGGGTGTTAGTGCGTATGTGAATATAACGAAATCAAATAAAATTGGAACTCTGCTCTCTCGTTAATAATTTCGAAACATTATCCATTCTGTCAACCGCACTTCCAAGCTTATAGCAACTGGTAGTCTCGAGCGGCCACCCATCTAAGTACTGAACAGGCTCAACGTTGCTTAACTTCGGTGATCGTAGGAGGAACTGGCATTTCAATGTTATAAGGACGTAAGAGATAGCGCAGACTCATGGGGTTACATAATGTGAAAGAATATGAGGAAAAGAAAAAAAATGTTAAGGTAGGAGAACAACAAATTTGATTGGTTAATATTTTAGCGGCATATCAACACCGCTGCAGACTACTTAATGCAGAAATCTAAATATTCGGAACACAATTTTTTGGCTTTTACTAAATATATTTTGAACATAATTGTATGCTTACAACTACAGATAAAATGTATTATTGATTATTTTGCTAGAAAATGTACTATTGGTAATTCTACTATGATATGTACTGTTGCTAATTCTAATATGAAATGCACTGTTGGTAATTCTACTATGAAATGTACTCTGTCTATATTTCTGAGATGAGGTATTATGTACATTATGTACATTATCTGAACTATGGTCCGCATCTTTGTCGCCATAATTATCATGATGAGGACATTAGTCCGAATAATGTAAATACTGTATGAAATGTACTGTTGGTAATTCTACCATGAAACGGACCGTTGGTAATTCTGCTATGAAATGTACTGCTGGTAATGGTAGTATGAAATGTACCGTTTGTAAGTCTACTAAGAAATGTACTGTTCATAACTCTACTAAGAAATGTACCGTTGGTAAATCTATTATGAAATCTACTGTTGGTAATTCTATTGGAAATGTACCGTTGGTAATTCTGCTATAAAAAGTTCTGTTGTTAATGGTACTATGAAATATACTGTTGGTAATTCTATTATGAAATATACTGTTGGTAATTCTGCTATGAAATGTATCGTTGGTAAGTCTATTACGAAATGTACCGTTGCTAATTCTGCCATGAAATGTTCTGTTGGTAATGGTACTATGAAATGTACCGTTGGTATGTCTACTATGAAATGTACAGTTGGTAATTCTACTATGAAATATACCGTTGATAAGTATTCTATGAAATGTACAGTGGGTAATTCTACTATGAAATGTACCATAGGTAAGTCTATTATGAAATATAGTGTTAGTAATTCTATTATGAAATGTACCCTTGGTAAATCTATTATGAAATGTACTGTTGGTAATTCTACTATGAAATATACCGTTGATAAGTATTCTATGAAATGTACAGTGAGTAATTCTACTATGAAATGTACCATTGGTAAGTCTATTATGAAATGTATTGTGGGTAATTCTACAATGAAATGTACGGTTGGTAAGTCTATTATGAAATGTACTGTGGGTAATTCTACTATGAAATTTACCGTTGGTAAGTCTATTATGAAATATAGTGTTGGTAATTCTATTATGAAATGTACCCTTGGTATATCTACTATGAAATGTACTGTTGGTAATTCTACTATGAAACGTACCGTTGGTAATTCTGCTATGAAATGTTCTGTTGGCAATGGTACTATGAAATGTACCGTTGGCATGTCTACTATGAAATGTACCGTTGGTAAGTCTTCTATGGAATATACTGTGGGTAATTCTACTATGAAATTTTCCGTTGGTAGGTCTACTAAGAAGTGTACTGTTGGCAATTCTACTAGGAAATATACCGTTGGTAATTCTGCTATGAAAAGTTCTGTTGTTAATGGTACTATGAAATGTACCGTTGGTAAATCTATTATGAAATGTACCGTTGGTAATTCTGCTATGAAATGTTCTGGCGGTAATGGTACTATGAAATGTACCGTTGGTAAGTCTACTATGAATTGTACCGTTGGTAATTTTACTATGAAATGTACCGTTGGTAAGTCTATTATGAAATGTACTGTTGGTAATTCTACTATGAAATGTACGGTTTGTAGTTCTACTATGATATGTACTGTTGGTAAAACTACTAGGAAATATACCGTTACTAAATCTGCTATGAATTGTTCAGTTGTTAATGGTACTATGAAATGTACTGTTGGAAATTCTACTATGAAATGTACTGTTGGTAATTCTACTATGAAATAAACTGTTGGTAATTCGGCTATGAAATAAACTGTTGGTAATTCTGCTATGAAATGTACCGTTAGTAAGTCTTCTATTAAATGTACCATTGGCAAGTCTACTATCAAATGTACTGTTGGTAATTCTACTATCAAATGTACCGTTGGTAAGTCTACTATGAAATGAACTGTTGGTAATTCTACTATGAAATGTACTGTTGGTAATTCTACTATGAAATAAACTGTTGGTAATTCTGCTATGAAATGTACCATTGGTAAGTCTTCTATGAAATGTACTGTGGGTAATTCTACTATGAAAGGTACTGATGGTAATTCTACTATGAAAAGTACCGTTGGTTATTCTGCTATGAAATGTTGTGTTGCTTATGGTTCTATGAAATGTACTTTTCGTAATTCTACTATGAAATCTACCCTTGGTAAATCTACTATGAAATGTACTGATAGTAATTCTACTATGAAATGTACCGTTGGTTATTCTGCTTTGAAATTTTCTGTTGCTAATGGTTCTATGAAATTTACTTTTCGTAATACTACTATGAAATATACCCTTGGTAAATCTACTATGAAATATACTGTTGGTAAGTCTACTAGGAAATGTACTGTTCGTAATTCTGCTATGAAATGTATCTTTGGTAAGTCTACTATGAAAGGTACCGTTGGTAATTCTGCTATGAAATGTTCTGTTGGTTTGGTACTATGAAATGTACTGTTGACAAGTCTACTATGAAATGTACCCTTGGTAATTCTACTATGAAATGTACCGTTGGTAAGGCTTCTATGAAATGTACCTTTGTTAAGTCTATTATGAAATGTACTGTGGGTAATTCTACTATGAAATGTACCGTTGCTAAGTCTATTGTGAAATGTACTGTGGGTAATTCCACTATGAAATGTACCGTTGGCAAGTCTACTATGAAATGTACTGTTGGTAATTCTACTATGAAATGTACCGTTGGTAAGTCTATTATGAAATGTACTGTGGGTAATTCTACTATGAAATCTACCCTCGGTAGATCTACAATGAAATGTACCGTTGGTAATTCTACTATGAAATGTACCGTTGGTAAGTCTACTATGAAATGAACTGTTGGTAATTCTACTATGAAATGTACTGTTGGTAATTCTACTATGAAATAAACTGTTGGTAATTCTGCTATGAAATGTACCATTGGTAAGTCTTCTATGAAATGTACTGTGGGTAATTCTACTATGAAAGGTACTGATGGTAATTCTACTATGAAATGTACCGTTGGTTATTCTGCTATGAAATGTTGTGTTGCTTATGGTTCTATGAAATGTACTTTTCGTAATTCTACTATGAAATCTACCCTTGGTAAATCTACTATGAAATGTACTGATAGTAATTCTACTATGAAATGTACCGTTGGTTATTCTGCTTTGAAATTTTCTGTTGCTAATGGTTCTATGAAATTTACTTTTCGTAATACTACTATGAAATATACCCTTGGTAAATCTACTATGAAATATACTGTTGGTAAGTCTACTAGGAAATGTACTGTTGGTAATTCTGCTATGAAATGTATCTTTGGTAAGTCTACTATGAAAGGTACCGTTGGTAATTCTGCTATGAAATGTTCTGTTGGTTTGGTACTATGAAATGTACTGTTGACAAGTCTATTATGAAATGTACCCTTGGTAATTCTACTATGAAATCTACCCTCGGTAGATCTACAATGAAATGTACCGTTGGTAATTCTACTATGAAATGTACCTTTGTTAAGTCTATTATGAAATGTACTGTGGGTAATTCTACTATGAAATGTACCGTTGCTAAGTCTATTGTGAAATGTACTGTGGGTAATTCCACTATGAAATGTACCGTTGGCAAGTCTACTATGAAATGTACTGTTGGTAATTCTACTATGAAATGTACCGTTGGTAAGTCTATTATGAAATGTACTGTTGGTAATTCTACTATGAAATCTACCCTCGGTAGATCTACAATGAAATGTACCGTTGGTAATTCTACTATGAAATGTACCGTTGGTAATTCTACTATGAAATGTACCGTTGGTAAGTCTTCTATGAAATGTACCGTTGGTAAGTCTATTATGAAATGTGCTGTTGGTAATTCTACTATGAAATGTACCGTTGGTAATTCTACTATGAAATGTACCGTTGGTAAGTCTTCTATGAAATGTACCGTTGTTAAGTCTATTATGAAATGTACTGTGGGTAATTCTACTATGAAATGTACCGTTGCTAAGTCTATTGTAAAATGTACTGTGGGTAATTGTACTATGAAATGTACCCTTGGTAAGTCTTTTGTGAAATGTACTGTGGGTAATTCTTCTAGGAATTGTACCGTTGGTAATTTTGCTATATATAAAACGGGATCGAGTATCTGTTTCCCGAGACTAGTCACTACCCTTCCACATCGCCCTATCTAGAGATCCTCTATGCCCAGAGGCAGAGAGCCTTACCAGCAGAACAAACATACATTATTTACTCTTGTACTTATGTGAATGTGGACATAGCCATTATCATCCGTACGTTATGCTTCAACAATTTGTAAATTGCGAAGAAAGAAATACTTCTTAGGAAGACAGACTGCGCGGTCGTCAGGAAAATAGACAGCCTGAAGTGTGAGTTACGTATTTGGGGACGTCAAAAGCACTATGGTAGGATATTGGTGAAAATGTCTTCGGGAAACTGAGCAAAGTATAAAGAAGTAAGAAAAAGAGAAAAGCCATAAAATGAAAGGAGTCACATGAAAACATTAAATGTTTATATATTTTTGCAATTTTAACGATCGTATAAAGATGAACAGTATTAAAAAAAACAATTTGTTAATCCCATGAAAGCAGTCAAAGGAAGGATGTCTACTCATCTTCAAGTAAAAAAGTCTGCGACAATGGCTTGCTAATTCCTCAGTCATATTTCTGTTTCTTGAGCACTAACAGAACCAAATGTGGTTTATTCTGTTACAAGGTTGAACTGGCATCAGTTGCCGTTTCTTTGAGAGGTAGAAAGAGAGAGAGAAAGAGTCAGAGAGAGAGAGAGAGTTAGAGGGGCGTGCATGAGATATCGAATAATTTTTTAAGTAAATCGCCCCAAGCAAGGCGGGAGTACCACTAGCACACAAATGCTTACCGAGTGTGAGTGTAAGAGTAAAGAAAAGGGTTTGGGGAAAAGGTCAAGGTATTAGAAGATGTCGATTGACATTACATTTGCATATTTGAAGATTATCGGTATCAGGGAAGCAAGTGATAGGAAGGGAGTTCCAATGACACAAGGTGCGAGATAAGAAGTTCTTGGAATAGAAGAGATGGCAAAAATTTAGTCGTTTCAACAGTGAAAGGGTGGAAACGAAATGCCAACCTAGTAGCACGCTTAAATTCATGCAGTTTGGGTACTAGTGAAAGTAGCTCGCCGGTGCAGTTGCCATGAAAATACTTGTAGAAAAGACAGAGGGAAGCCATGCTCTTCTGTGAGATAGCGACTTCAGACGTGATGCCAGATCAGGATCAACCATGTTGCATATCCGTCACTGGATTTTGTCGATGACCTTGAGACGAACAGCAGGAGCACCAGATCATATATGGCATCAGTATTCCATACAAGGACGAATGATTGTTTTGTAGATTTGAAGGATGGACTCAGGCGAGAAAAACTTCCTGGCGCGACACAGGTAAACAACTTTCCTTGCGGTAGATGAAGCTATTGATACAGTATAATTGTTCCATCTCAAGTCAGTGGACAGCGTGAGACCAAGCAGGCGGAGAGAGGCGCTGGCGTGGAGTTTGGCATCAGTAAGCCCAATACGCTCAAATGACTTGTGATTTTGGGCTATCGTTCGATTTCTGATCAGTTTCATCAATCGGATTTCTTTTACATGACTCTGGTTCACCCGTGGTAGGGCTTTTATGCATTTTTTTTAGAGGTGTTGCATGCTGAACCCAGGCCGTTATTATAAATGTGTGGCTATCTAGACAAATAAATAATAGCGAAATTCTAATCTGGGTTTAAACTTGGTAATGGTAACTGTAGCCGCTCCCTTGAGGCGTCACTCAGAGAATCGTATAAGTTGCGCGAAGAAGTGCTTGAAAATTGATATCTCGACAATACTGATTAGTGATGATGTGGAGCTACATTGATTGAACGTAATGGAGGTTTCAAGTTTGGGTCGTTCGTGGAAGTAGTTTACCAAAACGACAGCAATTTCTGGAGCTGTTACTGCAGACAGTAATGTATAGGTAACTTAAAATTTGGCGATGATTGCAAGATACATGAAAAGAGTTATTGTAAAACGAAAAGTAAGGGACAGAATATTTTTGAGTGAAAAATAAGGAAGTTTCATCTAAAGTGTGTCTTCATACAAGACAATGCTTCTCAAGGACACATGGCACAGTGGATAAAGACGTTGGTTAGATCCAGTGACAAGACCCAAAGAGTGTGAGTTCAATACCCGGTTAAGGCAGTGGATAACTTTCAGAGGGAAATTAACAGGAGGTAACTGATAACTGACAATCATTAAACATGGCACGTGGAACTAGAACAGTCTACCCCAGTGAGCGAAATAAAGGTTAAGTTTGACATTCCAACCAACTGAAGAAGACCGGAGTGTACAACGGCCGAAACGTTGTAATATATATGAGGATAATAGTCCGAATAATGTAAA
The DNA here is from genome assembly GCA_963932145.1 of Acanthosepion lycidas. Classification (NCBI taxonomy): domain Eukaryota; kingdom Metazoa; phylum Mollusca; class Cephalopoda; order Sepiida; family Sepiidae; genus Acanthosepion; species Acanthosepion lycidas. The sequence continues at coordinate 46,612,100 of OZ010608.1, read as the reverse complement.
TAATGAACGCTTCTTGATATTCTGCGAGGATGTGCGTGTGGTCTAATGTATAGCAAATCGTAATGGGAAATATGAGAGCCGCGTTCGAACTGCAGTCAGGTTTGTTACATACACATTACATAGGCCAAAAACCTTCGAAAATTTATGAATCCATTTCCTCCCCTCAGGTGTAGGTTAAACAGTAGGATTTGTGTCTGGAAAAATCATTGTTATTCTCAAAAACTGTTAATGCAATGTTTACTCACGGAAAAATCTTACAATCCACAAAATTTTCAAATTTGAAATAACCCACAAACGGGCGGTATTCCTTAAAAAACAAATCATTTAATGTTTCCTACTTTACACAATTTACTATTGCTCAGCTTCCCGAAAAATGTTTTCTATGATACACAATTAATTGAATTGTCTCCAGCCACTCTATATATTAATCCAGTTTAATTTATTTCCAGGTTTTCGATTCTGACGCAGGTTTCCATATTAGCTTATATGTTGTATCCTTGTACACTGGCATAGTCACCCAATTGGTGTGTCTACTTACATTTATATCTTGGTCGGCCTACGAACTTTCCAGTCGGTCCTCTCATATACAACGGGAAAGTGTTGTACCACAAGATATCCGAAGCAAGTCGGTGTACTTTCATGTTACTGGTCTTTATTATATTTTATTTTTACGTTCAAGTTAAAAAAATAAGGGAAAACATTTCTTCCAAATGATTATTTATAAATATGTTTATTCTATCAGAGAACATATGAACATTCTCTGTCAGAAGCTGTCAGTAGCCGGCAGGTTTCTTCAACTGTTTATTGTCGTCGATAAAATATTGACAGCATTTCACAAAAATAGCTTTTTTTTTTCACATTCGTGTAATGAAATAACGAGTTTTATCTGTGTTTTTCCCGCTTATCATGAAACGAATTCAAATGTTCAGAAGAACGTTTTTTGATCGATAAAATAATTATCGTCTCCTTAGACGAACTATTAGCGCTCATGGATTTTGTTATTTACGTTTTCGACGAAGCCTACGCTACCCGTGATATATGTGGGGCCCTTGCAAGTTTGAAGGAAGGAATCGAATGTTTTAACATTGTAACGACTGAAAAGGTCGTCTTGGGGGTTGATTTCAAAGGGTCTTATTCACCAGAACGCATCACGCTCTTATCGTCGTGACATGCCCCAGAAACGGTATGATGACCCGGAAGATATCTAGCAATGAGAAAGCGTTTAGAGATATACAAGAATACCTTCGATAATGTATTTTATGGTCCTATTGATCCTATAACAAGTCAATAAACAAAGAGACCTGCGACTTGTCTAATGCTAAAGAAATAAGACAAACCCAGAAGAAACTACGTCTAACAGCAAGGACTCTGATCGGGAGGTTTTGAGGAGCGTGGAACTACCTCTTAATTGCTGCTGTACCCAGGTGCAACCTGACCCAGGTTTGTAGCATCAGTTAAGGTCCCAGCGATGAGCAAAATAGTTACCTACCAAACTGGGGTCAAAATATTATGAAAGTGTAAAAATAGGTTTTAATATCAGAAAAACTTTGTAAAAAAATTTTACCGGCAATAAATATTTAAGGGATAAATTATTACTAGCAATACTTAAAAAAATATTACTAGAAATAGATTTTTGAAAGAAAAAGATATTACCAACAATACACTTTTGAAGAAAAAAAATGGTAGCAATAAAAATATTACCAGAAATATATTTTTGAAGAATAAAAATATTACCAACAATACATTTTTGAAGGAAAAAATTCCCAGCAATAAAAATATTAACAGCAATAAGTTGTTGAAAACACAGAGATATACAAAATACTACCAGCAATACATTTTTGAAAAAAATAATACCACAAATACATTTTGGAATAAGAAATATTATCAGTAATACATTTTTTGAAAAAAAATATTACCAGCAATGAATTTTTGAAAAGAAACAAATATTACCACGAATACATTTTGAAGAAAAAAATATTACCAAAATAAATTTCTGAAAACAAAAATATATTACCATCAATAAAAATATTAATAGCAATACATTTTGAAAACAAAAAAAAATTATAACCATCAATAAAAAATATTAATACATTTTTGAAAATTAAATATTACCAACAATAAATTTTTGAAGAAATCAAATATTACCAGGAATAAATTTTTGGAAAAAAATTCAAGCAATAAAAATATTAACAGCAATATATTTTTGAACACACACACAAAAAAAAACAATATTACCAGCAAAACATTTTTGAAAAAAAAAAATATTACCAGCAATACATTTTTTGAAAAAAAAATCAAGCAATAAAAATATTAACAACAATACATTTTTGAACTCACACACACACACAAAAAAAATATTACCAGCAATATATTTTTGAAAAAAATATGACCAGCAATACATTTTTTAAGAAAATTTTTTTACCAACAATACATTTTTGAAGAAAACAAATATTACTAGCAGTAAATTTTGGGAAAAAATTCAACCAATAAAAATATTAACAGCAATACATTCTTGAACACACACAAACACAAAAAAAAAATATTACCAGCAATACATTTTTGAAAAAAAATTATTACCAGCAATACATTTTTGAAGAAAAACATATTACCAACAATCCTTTTTTGAAGAAAATCAAATATTACCTGCAATAAATTTTTGGAAAAAAATTCAAGCAATAAAAATATTAACAGCAACACATTTTTGAACGCACACACACACACACACACACACAGAATATTACCAGCAATACATTTTTGAAAAAAAAATATTACCAGCAATACATTTTTGAAAAAAAAATATTACCAGCAATACATTTTTGAAAAAAAAATGTTACCAGCAAAACATTTTTTGAAAAAAAAAAATTCCGGCAATAAAAATATTCCCAGCAATACATTTTTGGAGAAAAAATATTACCAACAATAAAAATGTTGTCGGCATTAAACAACCCATTGAGGTTGATATCCCGTAAAACAAAACAAATCCAACGAAACCAAATCTTACAACACGGTTTACTATATGGCATGAGTGTTAATTTCTCTAGGCCTTATTTCCTCTTTATGCAACCGACTAATGCCAGTCGTCTCTTACTGACTAGATGTATATTCTTCTTCAGATCCTATTTTTCTTAAAACTTCCTTGCCATATAGTTCCCTGATAAATCCATAGAACCACGTGTTTGTCGCTTCAGTTCTCTTCATTTGTGAAGAGATTTTCCATCATTGACTGACTATAGAATATTTTTTTCTAAGGTTATTTTCCCATCTCTTAATACTTTGCTTATTATCTGAAAAAAAAAAACAAATTCGCTATTCTAATATTTCACAGTCACTTTCTTCGCAACCAGTTATTACACTACACAGACAGATTGTTGATCCTGATGGTTTTGTAATCACCAAGCATGCATCTTCCACCTTGGGCATTGTTTACCACCATAAATTCTGACTTCTTACAGTTAATTATTCCGTTTTCATGGTGTCTTTTTTACTGAGTTATCGAAGTGTTCTTTCAATGTTAGGACCATATCATCGCATTTATTTTATCAGTCGCATATCGAAACCGTAGAAGCCAATCCTTGATTATTTTTTTTTTATTTTGCATATGCCATAATCCTGGATCAATTCAAACTTATTTAGGTTTATGGCTACATTACATTGAAACAATGGTTCCCGTACGATCACTGAAGTTCAGCAACGTCGAGTCTGGGCAGTATCTAAGTGGGTAACCGCTTGGTAATACCGGGTGCTGCAAGGTTAGATGTGCGGGTGGGGTAATTTGAAAATGGCTCAAAATTGTTAAACAGAGAGCCAAGTTCCAATTCCTGTTGGTTTTTATATTCATTTACTTGCAAAAGACGTTAGGAAACGTACAAATCCGCCTCTTCTTCCCAGCTATGGGTTAATTAGTAAGTTTTGTATCATTAGAATTATCTAAAACAAATAATATTAAATTGCGCACAAAATATTTGCATTTTGGCATCAAATAACCTATTGAGGTGTTGATATGCCGCTAAAGAAAAATAATGAACCAACACTGGGTGAGCCCT
>OZ010608.1:46570557-46603057 GCA_963932145.1 Acanthosepion lycidas | reverse complement strand
ATACTACCGCATTATTGATGATAAAATTATTTAAATTGGAATAACCGTTGATAATTGGGTACCTAAAAACAACCACGATTTTATTTAATGAACAAAAATCAAACGAATAGATGTCAACTTAACAATCAATAAGACAAAAGTTTAGAAAAAAAAATTACTAAATATAAAATGGATTACTCTTTCAATGTACTGTCTATGAGTTTTTCCAATCGACTGTTTCATAGAAAATACCCAAAACTCCAACGAACTTCAAATTAAATTCTTCGTAGATTGTTTAGACATTTAGATTTACATCAAACCTTAACCTCCCAAATATGCCCTTTAAAGTAACGCGAATTAACAGCGTCTAAGAATTTGAATGAAACCTGTCCTCGTGGAATGTAATTTATTAGGGTTGCCGTAGCTTCTTCCTTTAATGTCGGTCTTCACCCCTTACCCATTTATATCTAGAGACAAGACGCGTTAGGCTTAAGCAACGTCTAGCTGACACACAGTGGGGTTAAGAATAAGGAATTGAAATGGTACACCTAACCGATTCATATCTTATCTTCTCTCCCAACTTACTTCCTCACTTCGTTAATTTTACATATGCTTGATGAGGTCCATCAAAAACGTGTGAATTTCTTTTCATTTTTCATTTCAACCTTTGGAAGTAAAGTCTGATGATCCGGAGCCCTGTTAAAGGGGTTGTGGTGAAATTACTTATTACATGGAACCTTAAAGTGGTCTGTTTTTAATCAAATCTCACCATGGTAGATTTGTCAGAAAGATGACTTCCTGATGTTATCAGACTGGAGGGGTTGGTCCTAGCGTGCCTGAGAAACCATACAACGGTTTGGCCCAAGCCTTGTGAATGAGTAGACGGAACCCGTCGACAGCTGCGCTAGCACAAAATCTAGGGCTTTAGCGCGCTGGCCTTGTTCAAATTGTTGATGACGCTTGATAACACGCTCTTTCCCAGAAAATTTAATTAAGGTCTGCTTAGCAAAGTTGCAGTATAAAACACAGGTAGGCTCTGTGGGTGTTAAATAAACACAAATGCGCCTCTGCGGTTTGGCTAGCCCCCCACCTTAGTAGACAGGTATCCTCGAATACGGGTGGCCAGCTATATATAAATATATATATATATATATATATATATGAAGAAATATAGCTTTAAGGTGTACTATATTTATGGGATAAGGTGCTCACTATCAGAGAGAGCGTGTGTAAATATAAAAGTAAACATTGAAGTCAAAACTTAAAGGCGACAGGCTGTTTCATGCTAGACGCAATCGTGGCCTGGGGATTGTGTCTAGTATGAAACTGCCTGTCGCCTCTAAGTGTTGATTCTATGTTCACTTATATATATATATATATATATATATATATATATATTGAAATAGAAAGATGCCCACTCGAATTCCAGCCGTGCCCGAAAAGTGAAGGTATCGGACTAAGCGCTATTACTCATGTTCAAAACCACACAAATAGTCCACCTCAGATAGTCAAAATAGGAAAAGAAACCAAGTACACTAAAATAATAATAAAAAAAAAACACCTTGAAAATTGGTTAGGAAGTGATCAAAAGCTTTTGTGATAATGATCGATATGGACATTTTTTCTAATCATTCATTCCCATCAAAAAAATGTAAGAATGGTGGAAAAACTAAAAATAATAATAATAATATTTTCTTGTCCGTCATATTTACCGAAAGATATTTAAATTTTAGGATTTCTGTGCCACGTTTTCTGCCCTCTGTGTAAACGCTTTTTCCGGATATTTAAATATTCGTACTTTCTTCCGTCCTGGGTAAGACTATAAACTACATTCGCGTCCTGGCTATGACGATAAACTACATCCGCGTCCTGGGTATGATGATAAACTACGTCCAACAACAAGGTTTCAGATAATGTTTTCGGAAAAAAAATAATATTGCCAGCTATACGTTTTTTGGAAAAAATAATGTTACCAGCTATACGTTTTTTTAGAAAAAATAATGTTGCCAGCTATACGTTTTTGAAACAATAAGGTTGCCAGTTATACCTTTTTGAAACAATAATGTTGCTAGCTATACATTTTTTGGAACCAATAATGTTGCCAGCTATACGATTTGAAACAATAATGTTGCCAGATATACGTTTTTGAAACAATAATGTTGCCAGCTATGCATTTTTGAAACAATAATGTTGCCAGCTATACGATTTTGAAAGAATAATGTTGCCAGCTATACGTTTTTGAAATAATAATTTTACCAGCTATACGTTTTTTGGAAACAATAATGTTGCCAGCTATGTTTTTGAAACAATAATGTTGCCACCTATACGATTTTGAAACAATAATGTTGCTAGCTATACGTTTTTTGGAAAGAATGTTGCCAGCTATACGTTTTTTGGAAAGAAATAATGTTGCCAGCTATACGTTTTTTGGAAAGAAATAATGTTGCCAGCTATACGCTTTTTGGAAAGAATAATGTTGCCAGCTATGCGTTTTTGAAAAAATAATGTTGCCAGCTATATGTTTAATAGTACTGTATATTTAATATATGTATAGGTATATGTGTATGTATGTATATGTGCATATATATATATATATATATATATATATATATATATATATATATATATATATATATATATACCTTAATTTGGCATTAAATGACCCACAGTGGTTGATATGCCATAAAACCCAACCCACCAATCAACGTACTTTCTTATTTAAAGCACTTGCAAGGAGTTTTAATTTTGACAATCACGTATTCTTTTTTAGAATTGATCGTTATTCGTTTCTTCTATCTTTTACTGCCTTTGGTGAGAAGATCATTAAAAACGTGTTTGCAAAAGGCAAACTATTTAATTTGCAAAGCACTTCAACTGAAGATACATAAAATGCGAAGATGGCTAAAAGATAGTTCACTGGGTACCTATAAAGATACAAAGAAAATGCAGTAAGTACACAAATTCTAATTACAAAGCATCTGGCAGTACTTATTGGCTGCAGTTTTTTTTTTTTCGTCAGCAGTGTTACTCGATACTTTAAGCACATACGACGAGCCTCAGCTGGCTTCGAATATTTTAATTGACATGATATCGCTAAGCCGCCTATTAAAAACGCAATGGGGAGCTGACGTGTAAAAGCCTTAACATTATTATTTGCATAATTCGGTAGCCCGTGTAATTCTGCGCGATTATATCAGATCTAAATTAGCCCATCGGGTCGGTAAACCCGTATTTCTGTTGTATTCGGCGTTGAAGAAACTCGAGAATGATGTTCAGCGTGATAATCTAATCTGTCGGTATCGGATTATGATTGTCAAAGTCTGGTTCCATTAGCGGGTCGGTTTGTAGGAGCTAAGCAGTCTGTAAACTGATTGTCAGAAGAGCCCCTGTTTTGATCAAGGGAAAATAAAATCGAATTACAGAGCACATCAAGAGCGATCTTCATTTGAAGCCTCACACATGATTTCTACTTGTGTCATATTAAGCAAACCATTGTAAATATCAACAGTTTTTTTAAACTTCTCACTCTCAAAGAAAGACAATAAAACCCAGTAAAATACAAGGAGTTGCTAAGAATGGCAGTATTTGGTCTCGACAGATATGCGTCTGCGTTCAAAGAATTTTTTTAATGAGAGATCGGCAGTTGCCCATCCAGCACGTCTCACCTCTCTACGCCACCGATTTTGTCCAAGGAAAGGCAGAATTCAATAACCATGGCATGGGTGTGGTTGCAGGAATTACCCGAACAAAATTGAACATAATATGTGAGTTTCTTAGGGAGACCGGCACCGGATTTGTCCTCGGTGATTACTCCCGAAGCCTTTCGCATGATTGGGTGTGGTCGCGAGGCAGTGAAGGTTTAAGACTAAAGTATACCTACTCATAGGTAGAATACCCTATCGGTATTTCACGTGTTTCAATTAGATGAATTATATATATATATATATATATATATATATATATATATATATATATATATATATATATATATTATGAATGTATACACGCATAAACTAACGTATATATTTTAGATGATGGAGTAAAGAGTTTGTCTTCAAATGTAACACTTTAAAAATTATTTATTATATATATTTTAAATGATAATAATAGAAATCAATGAAGATTTAAGAAAAAGATATGCGAACACTATATATATATATATATATATATATATATATATATATATATATAAATGTCTTAAAATAATTGTCGGACTTTGTCCATTTCATGTGTGACGTCATTTGTTTACATTTGATACGCCATGAGAGGATATGAATGTACGTGAGGGATACATGGAAGATTGAAGTTCAAATAAAGTAAATTCGACCTTGTTAAACAAACGCCTCTCTGTGGCCAAATCGGTAAAGGCACGTCAAGCTAAATGACGGTTCCGTATAGGATACAGGTTCGAATCGTGTCGGAGGACGAATATTTTCTGTGAAAATTTCTCGAACATTCAGGCCGGTAAATGTTGTTTAATACTGTTTATTATAAACAGAGCATTTAATTAAATATTTGTATCTATATAAAAGATGTTTAAACATAACATGGGCGGTTTTATTATGCATCTGTTCTCTTGTAATTATATATTTATCAAGTACATATCATGTAATAATAATTCCATATTTAAATTTATAAGTGTGGTTTGAATTGAAACTTATCAGGTAATTTCCCTTTCTAGATATCGTGTTACACGGAAACAATAATGTACTCAATATTGACGCTTACAGAAAGGCTACAAAAAATGACCTGATCAATTTCTACTCAAACCACACTTCTAAAATTAAATTTGGAATTACTGTCTCCAATATTTACCTAAAGAGACATACATAGAAAATACATTCGACAACCTACAATACCCATATCATTTCATACACGACGCAAGAAGAAAGGCATAAAAAAATATACAACGGAAACAAAATAATAACAATATCGAAAATAATAAATTACATGAAAACAGATGCATGATACTCCTGACCAACTCCGTCCTGGGTAAGACGATAAACTACATCTGACTGCCAGGCCTTTGATCAGAAGGTTTTGAGTAGCGTGGAACCACATGTTAATTGCTGGTGGTCCCATGTTCATCCTGACCCGGGGTGGTAGCACCTGTTAGGGTCCCAGCAATGAGCTAATAGTTACCACCCACACTCGAAAGGTGTCAAAACACTATGAAAGTATAAAAATAGGTTTTAATACCAGCAACACTTTTTGGAAAAATTTTACCAGCAATATATTTAAAAAAAAAAAAATACCAGCAATATATTTTCGAAAAAAAATATTACAAGCAATACATTTTTGAAAAAAAAATATTATTAGATATACAGTTTTGAAAAAATATATTTAAAAAAAAAAAAAATACCAGCAATATATTTTCGAAAAAAAATACCAGCAATATATTTTCGAAAAAAAATATTACAAGCAATACATTTTTGAAAAAAAAATATTATTAGATATACAGTTTTGAAAAAAAAAATATTACTATCAATAAAAATCTTGTCGGCATAACACAACTCATTGAGGTTGATATGGCGTAAAACAAATCAAACCAAATCAAACCAGGACCATCCGTTGTCTATCCTACATATCCTCATAATATGCAGTCACCACCTACTGGCCTTGCCCATAAAAAAAAACAATCACATTCATTAATGCTCTACATTTTTGGGGGTCTTGTTCCTTGTATTTTAGTAAATAATTAGTAAAATAAGCATTTTAAAATTATCGTTTTCGCATGCGGATCCACAAGAAAATCGAACCATGCAGTATCAACAGCTAGCAACATAGTGCATTGAATTTTTTTTAAGCATTTACCCAAAAGCAAGGCCGGAGTGCCACTCGCATGCATGGGGTAACAGAGAGTGAGAACAAGACTAAAGAGGCGTGATATAGAAATGGATGAAGAGAAGGACGGTAAATAGATCAAGGTATCTAGAGATGCCGATTGATATTACATTTGAATATTTGAAGATTATAGCTACCAGGGAAGCGAGTAAGAGGAAGGGATTTACACAGACGATAAGTACGAGACATGAAGCTATTGGGGTAGCTACATTTAACAGTTTCGGCAGTGAAAGTGTGGAATCGAGATGCCAGCCTAGGGGTGGAATCGGATAAGAAAAACCTTCTGGTGCAACGCAGAGAACCAACTTTCCTTTCGGTAGATGAATCTATTGATTCAATGTATTTGTTCCATCTCAGGTCAGCGGACAGTGTAAGACCAAGCAGTCGCAAAGATGTGCTCTCGTGGAGTTGAGCATCAGACATTCTAATGGGAGACAATGAGGGTTCTCTGTGTTGTGTAATAGAGAGCAGTTTTGTTTTTGAGGCATTAAAGTTAACCAGCCATTTCTTGCCCCAGTTAACAACAGATTGGAGAGGCTCATGTCAGTTTATACTGAAATTGATCCTAGTTTTTTTAGATAAAGCAGATTAAAAGATAGCTAGTTTGTCGAGTTCGTTTCTCCTGCACCATCCGTTCTCATGGCCTTATGCCAGACGAAAAAATGATTTTAAATATTTATGAAGACATAATTTTTCCAATGATTGAAATACTTATTTAATTTACTTATGCTTCAGGGGGCGGTGTGTAAAATCAGTGATAGGTCGAATCTAGTCATTCTGAAGGTCGGCGCATTGCTGTCTTTCATCTCTAATTAAATGTTTTCCTTTTACTTCGATAGATTTACACACTTGTATCCGAGTAATGGAGTAGGACAGAAAAAACAAAAACAAACAAAAGACGAAATTTTGTAAAAAGTAAAATAAATAAATAAAATAATACACGTTAACCAAAAAAGTTCTGTCCGTTTTTTGATTAGTCATTGTATGAAGTTGAAATATATACGAAATGCGTGTAGCAATTGTTTTCAAATTCGGACAGCCGGAAGTAGGAACATCAGACGTTATAAAAAAAAAAACACGCGCACCGTGCCTGGCCATCAGTTATAAGCCGGACAGCTGATGAGAAGGATGGAAGTGTCTAATGATCTCGTTCGGGGCTGTTCGCTTTAGGACTTCAAAGTGGGCTTATCAGCAGCTGCATTAAGTTGCCGCATATGACAAGCGTTTGGGGATAGTGCTGTGGATGAACGTACTGCAGGGCGTTGGTTTCGAATATTCAAGTCGGGAGAATTGTCTCTCGATGATGAGCCGCGCAGTGGACGACCACAGGTCTTGAATGACGGAGTCCTGAAGGCGGCCATTGAAGAGGACATTAGTCTAACGTGTGGTGAACTTGCAAGACAGTTCAACGTTTCCGATGAAACAGTTAGACTTCACCTGCACCGCCTAGGTAAGACGTACAAACTGAGCAAGTGGGTTCCGCAAACGCTGTTGGAGATCCACAAGGGACAACGAGTGGCAGCCTGCGTATCCCTGCTTTCTCGCCACCGTACCGCATCCGTATTCAATCGAGTGCTTAACAGTGATGAAAAGTGGGTTCTGTACGAAACTCTCAAGCGTTCCAGACATTGGTTGTCTCCTCAGGATGCTGTCCCTCACCCCGAAAGACGGCCTATGCACCCACGCAAAATTAGGCTTTGTGTCTGGTGGACAGGTCTTCAAGTGGTTCATTATGAACTCCTAGCAACGGGACAAACGGTCACTGGAGACCTATACTCGCAGCAATTGAAACGTGTGCAACAGGCATTGCGCCAGAAGGAGCCTGTTGGCTCTCACGCTGGCCAATAGAATCTTCCTGCCTATTTGTGGCAGCCAGCTATTGGCTCTCACTCTGGCCAGTAGAAAATGGCCGCAAACTACATGAAAAGTGACGAAGAAGCATGAAAAATCGATTATTTCCACTATCGATGGGAGTTGGGAAATGCAACGTCGGTCTCGGGCTTTCTGCTAACTTGGAGCATGTGCATGTACATTTTGGTGCAAATCCGTCGAACATTGCGGCCGTGCATTCGTTACACACACACACACATCCTGCTTTTTATAGATAGAGAATCAAAAGCGTTTGTTAAAGTAGGTAATAAAGAACTGTTCAAACTGCTGAGTAAGCTGTATGTATTTGGAAAAGATATTAGTGTTATCTAAAACTTACACTGGGTGCAAACCGCCTGCACACGGATAGAACAGGAATTCGGTAAATGCCCACAAATAGAAAGGATCGTAAGACAAGGATGTATTTCTCGTCAGAGTTATTCAAACATTACAACGAGGGGATTCTGTGAGAATTACCAGGCTTCATTATTAGTGTCCACAATCTTAACAAATATGCATATGATAGTGCTGATATAAGATACAAAAAGGTCAAATTGACAAAAAGGTCAATTTAGCATCTGACCTAAAAAAAATGACGTACAATCTTTTGTTAACTAGAGCAAGGATTTAATCATCTAAGAGAACCATTTTTAACTTCAGTCGGCATGGTCAATTATAACCCCCCCCCCCAGGAGAGTGCCTCAATGCGCTTTCTTTGACCAACGTTTTCAGCTGACATGAATCAAATGCAGCTGTGAAAATTGGTTCACTCTGTCGTGTTTTCTCGCCAGAATCTATCATTAGTCTTTGCTTTGAATATTGCTACTACATTTGGTCTTGTCTGGTCTGCTGCTTCCGTTATATATATTTTTAAAAAATTCTTGATACAATCCAGAGAAGAATCAGTACTATTATTGGCCCTGACCTGACATCTCGGCTTCAGTCACTTTCCCACCGCCGTAAAGTTGCTTCCCTTTGCCTTTTCAGGAAATATTTCATGGTAATTGTTCGAATGAACTCTTTGCTATAGTGCTTAGAATTTTTTGAAGTTTGGCGTCGAGATCTCATCAATTTATAGATGTGCTGGCTAGATGTAGCCTTAAGTTCTATTCTAACAGTTTTTTCTCGCACTTCTCGCCTGTGGAACTCTCTTCCGGCTCCACGCTTACCAGCTAACTTTAATCTGCAAAAACTGAAATGCAATGTCCATCGTTACCTACTATCTTCCTGATTACACTTTCTTTTCCCCGCTCATTATTAATGCTTATGTTCTTACTCCAAACTCTGTAACCCGTTGTATCTTAGTGGCTTTACTGCCTTGCATAGAGTGATATCGAACAACAAAAAAAAAAGATTCTTCGAGTGGACACCCGGTCTTCTACAGAGTGAACTTCGTTGCAAAAAAGAAAGCTGTTAAAAAAAACAAAAAAAAAACGTTACTGATCATGTAGTCTTATTTAGTCAGTGTCAATGGCATACGGAAATGTTGTTGTTTTCGTACATTTGCATTTATGAGAACAAGTCAACAATTATTATAGTTGTAAATAGGTATAGTTTCTAAATAATTAATTAGCTTCCCTGTAATTTTTCTAGAAATATTTTCACGGCAAACTTTCTTATTGAGTACCTTGAATTAAACGCAGATAAAACTTTTAGTGTCTTGACTTACACACAGGTAAAAACGTTTAGTACCTGGACTTAAACGCAGATAAATCTTTTCGTACCTTGAGTTAAACACAGGTAAAAACATTTATTAACTTGACTTAAACACAGATAAACCTTTTAGTAGATGGATGTAAACGCAGATAAACCTATTAGTACCTTGACTTAAACGCAGATAAACATGTTAGTACCTTGACTTAAACGCAGGTAAACATTTTAGTACTTCGACTTAAACGCTGATAAACCTTTTAGTACCTTGACTTAAATGCAGATTAATATTTACTACCTTGACTGAAACGTAGATACACATTCTAGTAGCTTGACCTAAACGCAGATAAACATTTTAATGTCTGGACTTAAACGCAGTTAAACGTTTTAGTACTTTGACTTAAACGCAGATAAACCTTTTAGTAGCTTGACAAACACAGATAAACGTTTTAGTACCTTGATTTAAACGTAGATAAACTTTTTAGTACCTAGACTTAAACGCAGATAAACCTTTTAGTACCTTGAATAAAATACAGGTATAATCTTTTAGTACCTTGACTTAAACGCAGATAAACATTTTAGTAGCTTCACTTAAACCCAAGTAAATTTTTTAGTACCTTGACGTAAATGCAGATAGACATTTCAGTCCCTAGATTTAAACGAAGATAAACCATTTCGTACCGTGGCTTAAACGCAGATAAACCTTTTCGTACCTTGACTTAAACGCAGATAAACTGGCTGATATTCTCTTAATGTTTATTGTATCTAGATTTTTTGAATTTTAAGGAGAGTACTATGTTTTCGGCATGGTTTCATCATTTTTCATTTAAAATGGATGGATGTAACCGTAAGTTCTATGCTAACAGTTTCTTCTATCGCACTTTTCGCTTGTGGATGTCTTTTCAAAAAATTAAATGCAATATCAATCGTTATCTTCTGTGTTCTTTATATTAGTTCTTTTATTGTCCCCCCTCTCTCAAATAGTAGCCATTATCATATTGTATTTCTCATCATCTGTTCAAAAACTCTTCGAATGTTCTATATATTTGTATCTATCATGATGGGAATTTTTTCAAACTTGGTCTGCACATTAAGGCTGTTTTGATCGTTCTTGCTATTGAGTGATAGCTTTTAATTTTATTATTAATGCTTCCATTACTTTGAACATTTTATATATGAATGAAGCTATTATAGCCACATATAAAAAAATTCTAAAGATTCATTAAAAAAAAAAATAAAAAATAAAGAATACTCGATAATGGCTAATAAAATCGCCGAAGGCGGTTGTATATAGAAAACAAATTTCGACAGATTGTACACACACTTTATGTCCAGAAAATAAATCACTTCAACAAACAAGATAAATTGAATACGGTCGTATTTAATGAAATCTGTATAAAAGAGGGATTACTACCCAAATACACAATATATATATATATATATATATATATATATATATATATATATATATAATAAAAAGGCTTAAACACTAATATTCAATGGTCATAATTTATTCCATTGGAATCGTAAATACGATCCAATTCATCAGACCTGCAAATTCAAGAAGCTTTTTGAATTTGTAGATCTGATGAATTGGATCGTATTTACGATTCCAATGGAATAAATTATGACCATGGAATATTAGTGTTTAAGCCTTTTTATTATATCCTTACTCTGTCCTGGACATTGAGTTCTACCTGGATTCTATCCTCTCGGAAATTTTTTATTCTAAAATATACATGTGTATATATGCACCTGTGGATTTTGCATATATATGTATATTTACCACTAATATTATCTATATATATCTATATATATATATATATATATATATTGAAGAAATTCTTGTTTTCATTTGAAATCATTTGAAAGAAGTTTTTTTTGGCTGTAAGTATAAAACGTTTTATATATATATATATATATATATATATATATATATATATATATATATATATATATATATATATAATGCAGAAATATACGTTTCCATTTCCAATCATTTGAATGGAGCTAACTTTTGGCTGGAATTATAAACGGGGATATATATATATATATATATTTGCACAATTCATCACACACACACACACACACACACACACACACACACACATATATATATATATATATATATATATATATATATATTGAAGAAATTCTTGTTTTCATTTGAAATCATTTGAAAGAAGTTTTTGGGGGCTGTAAGAATAAAACGTTTTATATATAAAATGCAGAAATAAACGTTTCCATTTCCAATCATTTGAATGGAGCTAACTTTTGGCTGGAATTATAAACGGGGATATATATATATATATATATTTCCACAATTCATCACACACACACACACACACACACACGCGCACACACACACACACACACACACGCACGCACGCACGCGCACACACACACACACACACACACACACACACATATATATATATATATATATATATATATATATATATATATATATATATATATATATATATATATTATAAATTAATTGATTTAAAATATGGTTTTTCCGCTACACAGTTATAACCATGTTTCAAAAATGGAAGGTCCGAATTTAATTTTGTAATTTACAAAATTAAATTCGGACCTTCCATTTTTGAAACGTGGTTTAAATCAATTAATTTATAATATTAATGCTCTGTAAATTTACATTGAGGACTATTTTGTAATATCATTATATATCTTACTGTTCCTTCTTTATATATATATATATATATATATATATATATATATATATATATATATATATATATAATGAAGAAATGAACGTTTTCATTTACAATCATTTGAAGTGAAGTATAAACGCGGAGTAAAACTAGAGTTTAGATGATAAACATGCCGAATTCGTTATAAAACAAAAAAAAATAACAATTGTTATTTCTTATGCTATTCATTGTCGCTTATAACAATCTTGTTTACTCGGATACAAATTTGCTTAGAACGGTTTTAGATTTCATTCTCTTATTCTATTTATTATCGTAAAATAATTCATTTGTAATTTGTTAAATGCTTAACAGAATTAATAATAAATAAAAAATATTCTCAAATATTTTGTTTCACTGCGAATTTTATCTAAAAAAATACTTGCCTTGAGATTACATTTTATTCCTAAAACATCAACAACGCTTTGATATTCTATCAGTTATAACTCTGATCTGTGTACTAAACTAGATAAACAATTTCTTACTTTTTTATCACTTTCGCTAGGTGTTTTTCTAATCAGTGCGAAAAAAAACCAGACTTAATTGGAATTGCAAAGTCGATAAACAACAGTAGCCAAACAGAATCTATTATTCGTTACGTGCGTCGTCACAAATATTAGGTAAGTCGAAAAGAAATATATTATGGGGACGGAAATTAAAAAAAAATGTTCCCCAATGAAAATTCTTTTCTGCGTAAGATCTTTCTAAACATCTGGAGTTCTTGTTGGGATCCGTTTACTCAGGGTTTTTTGTTGCTATCTGAGTGTCGGGTTTCTAAACATTAACAACAACACACATCTTTCTATATTTCTGAGATGAGGTATTATGTACACTATTGCTCGGACTATCATCCTCATCTTTGTATCCATATTTATCACAACGTTTCTGCCATTGTACGCTCCGGCCTTCTTCAGGTGGTTGGAATGCCGAACTGAACCCTTTATTTCGCTCACTGGGGTAGACTGTTGTAGTTCCACGTGCCATGTCACCTTGATATTTTTTTATATCCGTGAGGGGATTCAAAATCCAATTTCACATAGAGGTGTGAATCATTCTAATACTAATTTTTCGTTGGTTTGTTAGAAAGTAATTTCACCCTGACTCGTGAAAAAAAATGTCTCAAATTTGCGGGTGTGTTAAAGGGAGTTATTGTTATTTTCTAAATTGTCCAGATATAACACGTGGTAGGTCTACAACTACGTCCGGCAAGCAATTATTATATATTTTATTTGATTTATTATATATATTATGATTATTATATTAATTTGAAGTTATATATTTATTGTTTATTATTATTTCTTTCAAATTTAAAAAACAAACAAACCGCTAGAATGTTCTATATATATGTATCTATGATGATAGGAATTTTGGTCTGCACAATAAGGCTGTTATGCCCTCACCCAAATTAACGATCGCCAGTTCCTATTTGAGATGCATCCCACGGAATTATTTTATAGACACTGGAAACTTGTCCCCACTAACAAGCATTGAACATAATGCTCGTATATAAAGTCATTTCCCTCAACCCTAGCGGGGTGGGGCGGACTCTTTTAAACATGGATGTCAACCAATCTAAGAAAAAGAATACAAATCTGTGAATAACACAATGAAAAAAAAATCATCCTTTATTTTATCCAAGAAAACACGTAAATTCCCATATAAGGAAAGAGAAGCTGAGGAGAGTCGTGATTCCCAGCAAGAATACCAGAAGGTCTGAAACGTAATGTCTATAATTTGGGCGCGCGTGCGAGCCGTCTTATTAAGTCATATGCCCATAATAGCACGTCAAACAATTTTGTTTTTTAAATATCGAAATAAATCAAGTGTTTAACGGTGTTTAAATATATTAAGTGTTGGGTAAACAAAACCACTAAAAAGCAAGAAAAATTACGAAATAATATATAAATAAACAAACATAAACATCGAAAAGTTTGTACTTTTTATAAATGGATAGAAGAATCAAAAAATGAAATAAAATATATACGGATTTCAGCCTAAAATACTTGCAGATTATGAAGTCATTATTTAACATAGAATAAAATAATTTATCCTGCCTTTGTTGACATTAGTAACACTTAAAATGATGAAAATAAACGAGAGTAGAAAATACAAATTTGAATAATGATAACTTTAGATCTGCAAATCGATCGCCATGATCGTTGTACAAAAAAAAAAATGCTAACATAGAACCCGGTAACTGTCTGACCCCTTCCCTGAATCGTTACTGCCATCGGTGACCCTACCAGGAGACAGAGCTCCCGACGACATCGCATTCAGTTTCCTAGTGACGCAAGGGCTCCTCAACTACGGTATATACACAGTATATATATTAAGAGTTTTAGAAGGTCAAGGGTTTTTAAGTATAGGTAAAAAATACACTAGAAAGTAAGCCAAATTACGGAATAGTACGTAAATTGTTATATTCCGTGCTAATAGGAATATATACTTGAAAAACACGGTTGGATAAAATAAGTAAAGGTTTATTGTAAAAACCATTAAAGTATGAAATAAGGTAACAGTTATGCACACGATTATCGCAAGTCAATCCAGTAGTGATTGCTACTATTTGAAGGTCGGTAGCTCTCGCACAAGTCTGAGTCGTACACGATAGATCCCAGATAGACAATATTTACCAGCCTCCCGACGAGGTAGGCTGTGGCTCATGTCCGAGTTTAATGTGGGGCAATCCGAGCCCGTAGTTTTGGCCCCAAATTCCTCATAACCCCGCATAAACGGGTTCGGGTCTGTTTACCTCCCTGGACGAGACTGGTCTGTTTACCTCCTCGGACGAGAATTCTACCCTTCGGCATAGACTCGTCACGCTTCCTCTCTGTCCGAAGGCAGAGAGTTCGACAGTAGCTAAGAGCTGAGTAACAGATCCCAGCTAGTGTATTTATTAACCTCCCCACGCGATCAAATATGGCACAGGGTCGAATTAAATGTCGGGTAGCCGAGCCCGTAGGCTCAGATTCAAATTCCAGTAGAACTCGTATAAAACGGGGTCGGGTACCTGTTTTCCGAGACGAGACTCTGCCCGTTGGAGCGTTGACTTGCAGACCCTTTCAAATACCCCCACACGGATCCCCATATCTGCATTATTAATGTCTGCTGCATAAACCAATTGTTTTAGGGGGCTCCACAGGATTGAGGTTGGAGAAACGTGCAGACCATGGAACCGCTCCATCTCTACCAATCCATCTTTCAAAAAAGATGCCAGCCGGAGCATGGCAAAAAATATGAGTAAAATGTGATGGATCCCCTTCATGCAATAACCATATCCGGTTTCGTATTAGCAGGGGTACATTTTCTAGTAGGTCTGGAAGTGGGTTCTGTCCCTGTAGAAAGATCCTGTAAGCCGTGCTGGGAGAACATAGATCTATCATACTTATTCTGGTGTCTAGCCTTTACTGTACCATGAAGATTTCGATCCACCCACAATAGCTTGGTTTGGTTGGTTGGTTGTGTTTTACGGTATACCAACCTCAATAGGTTATTTAATGCCGACATGTATTTTTGTTTTTTTTATTGCTGGTAATATTTCTTTTTCAAAAATGTATTGCCGGTAATTTTTTTCAAAAATGTATTGCTGGTAATATTTGTTTCAAAATTTTCAAAAATGTATTGATGTTAATAATGTCTTGCTGAAAATATTTTTTCCTTCAAAAATTCATTGCTCGTAATATCTTTACAAAAATATATTGCTGGTATTAAAACCTTTTTTTACACTTTCATAATGCTTTGACCTCATTTTGCGAGTTAATTATTTTCCCATAGCTGGGACCCTGACAGGCGCTACCACTCCGGGTCAGATTAGGCCTGGGAACATCAGTAATTAATACGTGGTTCCACGTTTGTCAAAACCTCCTGACCAGAGGCACGATATGTAAATCCTGTCATTGCTACGGGCCGCATTGTACACGAATGACTAATGTAAACTAGTCCATATAGCAACACACCACCACCTACCATGAGACAAAAACGAAGGATTTGTGGACAGATGTTTATATGGAATTTTGTCCTTGTTTTGATGTGAGGAACCCGCCCCAATGTGTGTAAAGGTATTTTTGATACAGTATATATATATATATATATATATACACACACACATATATATATATATATATATATATATATATATATATATTAGGTTGGTGCAAAAATAATGACGTAATAATGTCTTTTTTTGACCAATTTTTTAACGTCAAAAACGACATTATTACGTCATTATTTTTGCACCAACATAATATATATATATATCTATATATATATATATATATATATATATATATATATATATTAAATAAAAACAGACCACTTTAAGGTTCCATGTAATAAATTATTTCACCACAGCACTTTACTTCCAAACAAAAAATGAAAAGAAAATTTACCCTTATTTTACAGTATTTTATTATTATTTACGCATTTTTTACATTATTTGCTCTGGATTTACATTGGGCTCTCTGGATTTTATCCTCCTTAGGTTTACCCATACGGATTACCTAGTTTTTCACAAACTATATATACATATATATATATATATATATATATATATATATATATATATATATATATATATATATATATATATATGAGGAGCATATCTTCATTAAAACATTTGAATAATATAGATATTGAATAATATAGATATATTATATTTCTTTCTTTCTATTATAATCTTTTCTAGTTCTCTAATCAGTTTCTTGGCGTTAAGACGAAATTCATCAATGTAGTCGCTGTAGTTTTTTCTTAGCCAAGTACTTTCGATCACCGATAACATGCTCAGGGGTGAATTAAAGACGACCTTATTGTAACTGTGGATCGGTGTGATGTCGATTTTTGCGAAAGACACATTTATACTACGTTACTTAAAAATCGAACCAGGGATTTATGGTGAACTGGTCAGAGGCCCAACTGTGCAGCGGCCTTGTGTATACGCCATTTTATGGGACTGGTGCTGCTTATGCTGATAATGATATTGTTAATGATGCTGACGATGATGCTCATCATTATGATGGAAAAAACGAAGGAGGAAGTTATAAAATTAATTGAATGAAAACGAAGAAAAACAGCGATGAGATATTTAAGAAGACGACAAAAAAAAAAAAAAAAAAAAAAAAAAACGAAGAAAGAAACGACATATGTAAAGGGAAAGCAATTTAAGAAAATCAAGAGAAAAAAAAGAAGAAAGAAAATAGACGAATAAAACTAAAAAGAAAGGTAAGCTTAGAAATGAACTATCCAAAAGCGAAAAGCGAGGAATTTCAGATTAGGAAAAAGAATAAAGAAAAACTGTGATACAAAATGAAAGAATTCTTTTAGTGGCACTTTTAATTCCCAAGAAAGGAAAATTCAGGTTTGAATAAATCTAATAAGATTCCTACAACTGATTTGCGTTTGAAAGAATTGGTAAAAATTAATCTTTATACAATAACATAAAAAATAATAAAAAAAATAAAAAAACAAAAGCAAATGAAAAGAGAATCGACTGAAAATATTAAGAATAAAAATTAAATTAAATAAATAAAATAAAATAAAAAAAAAATAAACTACATAGTTAATTTCCTTTCTTGCTTATGACCATGTTAAAAAAAAACTAGTGGATATCTTCCTCGTGATGCAATGGTTAGCAAACCTTACCTCGCTATATCAATTCCGACTGATAAGTGAGTTCGATCCTCACTGGGTTCTCCGTACCTTTGGCCCCATACCAGGTGTAAGTTTTGCTTAGAAAGCGAGTATTAAAAGATTATTTTTTTTTAAATTTAAAGTTATTTAAAGGTAGAATATTTTTAGAGTGTAAGAATTCTTTGGAGACAATATTGATTTACTGACTTAAAGATTTAGAGGTCCTACTATTTAACCCGTTGATGAGAGGAGAAAGGGTGGTTTTATGGCTTTCCTGGGTGTATTTGCGGGTAAGTGAATGTAACGAACTCGACTGGAATTGGAACTGAGCTTATTGCCAATTCCGAGCTCGTATCCATTACACCACCAGCGCACCCCAGCTTACAGCACCTGGTATTACCAACCGGTCACCTATCTAGTATCGACGTTGCTTAACTTTTCTGATCGAACGGTGTTTGAATGTGATATGCGGTAGGAGCATAGAAAGTTGAATCGTTGTCCGAATTGTCTTAACCTATTGCTCAATTGCATATTCCCTCGGACCAATGGCATTTGCGCTTTATACCAACATCACATATATTCTGTCAACCTGATTAAATGTATGTACTAGTTTCTTGCAAGCCCAGAAGAAATGTCTATATCATCTGAGAACCTTTTACGTTCAAATCTACTTTCACTTTCGTTTTTATATTAGCTCATTCCAAATTGGCACCATCCCTCCAGTCATAAAAAGAAAAATGTGTGTGCATGTATGTATGATTGCTGTGGAGGTATTTTCGTTTCTATCTCAATA
Source organism: Acanthosepion lycidas (assembly GCA_963932145.1). Taxonomy (NCBI): domain Eukaryota; kingdom Metazoa; phylum Mollusca; class Cephalopoda; order Sepiida; family Sepiidae; genus Acanthosepion; species Acanthosepion lycidas. Next base: position 46,584,583 of record OZ010608.1, on the reverse strand, counting down.
AACAAATAAAGACGCATTGGGATGGACAAAGATGGCTTCCAAAAGCTAAGCAAAGTATTAAGAAACAGGAAGATTTAATTAGTAATGAAAAAAAAAAAAGGATTGTAATGTTATGGAATATCGGTCATCCTACATGACAGAGAATGCTGGGAAATCTCATTACAAATGAAAAAGTCACATAGAAATGTGGTTCTGGCGAATCTAGAAAATAAAACGGGCTAAATAAAGTTTTAGAGAATACGGAAAACAACAAGCACACTTATACTTAGCACCAGAAAGAGATAGTTGAAATTTATAGGGAATATAATGAGGAAAGGGGCCTTGGAAAATTCGGCACTCACATAACATATTGGAGGCAAGTTGGACAGAAGAAAGCAGCGCATGATCTATTAGGTTGGTGCAAAATAATGTCGTTTTGTGATATGTTACTATGTGAGAAAACGACATTATTTTTGCACCAACCTAATATCTAACGAGTTTCTGTCAGTGGTTGACAGAAAAGTGATTAGAAGAGACAGTGAAAATACAAGCTTTACGAAAAGCCTCGAAGGATGAGACATTATGGCGAGCAATGCTTGTCCTTATCCTGAAGAGATACAGCACATAGAATAAGTTCTTCTCATCATTATTATTATTACTACTAATACTATACTAATACTACTACTAATAATACTACTGTATTTTCTCAGATGAGATCTTAGTAATTGGTAATTAATTCGTGGATAGCGTGCTACAAACAACCTTCTTAGATATCGTGCAATTTTTTTATGACAATTTGAACTCAGCTCTCCGTTTTCTCAATCCGAACCGCTATCCATTACTCCACCGTACCTCCTTTTTTAATACACACACAGACATATATATAAACTAGCAGCATGGACCGGCGTTGTCTGGGTTTGATTAAAAAATCGTACTTATATTAAATATATGCCATTTTTGTTTCCATTTTCTATAAACTTCGCATTTCTCACCTGTTTATTTTACGATACGCTCTGTATCCTTGTGTAGAACTCCATTTCCTTTGCTTCAAGTATTTTTTTTTTCATTTTTGAGGACATGTCCAGCAAACACTGCCATACAGTTGGACTGATACTATATAATATTTAAGTAGTTTTTTTTTGTTTCTAACGTTATGATTCGATTTTTGTCTTTACTTATTAATGAGAAACCTCTCTCCAGTAGGGCTGAATCTACTTTATCAATTTGTAGGAAAAACCATCGTATGAACCGGCGTGATTTATATATAATTTCAACAGCAGCCAAAACTAAAATGGATCGAACTTTGACTGACTGAGTGTTTTAATTTCAAGTTTTATTTAAACCTGAATATATTTCCGATATATTTTTATTATTATTATATTTTATTATATTTTATTATTTTATATATACATAATAATATATTTTCACATACATACATATATAGTTTTAAGTTTCCCTGTTATTATAATTCCTTTGACTGATGTATGTATTTATATGTATTGGATTTTGAATTCTTTCTCTATTAAGAAATATTGGAGATTTCACTATGGTATAAACTAATATTAAACACTCGCAGCATGGCCCGGCGTTGCTCGTGCTTGATTCAAAAACCGCACGACTCATACAGCAATCGCTATCACTTGACTTAACATATTTTTGCCCTTCCTTGCCTTTAAAGGAGTTCCCTTTGCCGTGCTGATGTTGCTACATGTCTTACTTCTTGCCTATCTCACACTGCGAATTTTTTCGAAGCTCTATACTAAACATTAAATCTGTTACGAAAAAAGAACTAAACAAAATGAACACAAAACGTTCAGCTTTAAAAAAAGACTCGTAACTGGAAGAAAACCGAATGAAAAAAGAATGTTAACATATACTTTTTCACACCCAACCCAGTTCTGCAGAATCAGAATCAACGTTGAGTTTAAGCAACCGAATGAGCCAATTGGAGTAACAGATTTAAAAATTTCCCAATTGTGGTGACGAATGCAGCTATCGATTTTTTTTTTTTTTGCATTCTGGCATGCTAGTTAACATTCGTGTCAGTCAGCTGTAGGCTTTCACGCTGGCCTATAGAATCTTCCTGCCTATTCGTGGCAGCCAGCTATAGGCTCTCACACTAGCCAGTAGAAAATGGCCGCAAACTACATGAAAGCTGCCGTAGAAGCATGAAAAATTCGATTATTTCTACTATCGATGGGAGTTGGGAAATGCGATGTCGGTGTTGGCCTTGTCGCTAACTTGGAGCATGTGCATGTAAATTTTGGTGCAAATCGGTCGAAAATTGCGGCTGTGCATTCGTTACACACACACACACACACACACATCCTGTCTTTTATAGATAGAAATTATTATTATTATTATTATTGGTACTTATTATTATTACTACTACTATACTAATATTACTACTTCTGTATTTTCTCAGATGAATTCTTAATTGCTGGCAATTAATTCATGGATAACTGGCTACAAACAACATTCTTAGATATCGTGCAATTTTCTTACGACAATAAGTGTTCATCATTTTCCGGTCCCCTGAGAGACGTACTTTCTGAAACAGTTCCAATAGGCAATAAATGTCTATTTTCTTTATGCATAAGTCTATTGTTTCATTCACCGATGACAACTAGAATGACTGTTATCTTTTCAACATCCAAAGCCTGGCAAATTCAATGAGAAATCATTGATTACATTCCCCCTCTTCCTTTCGTTTTATACATGTATTACCAGAACACGATCTATCAGTGATTAACCCTGTCTTACATCGTTTGTCCTGCTCTAGTTCCTTATGTGAAGTAGTAGCAGTAGGAGGAGGATAAGGAGCAGTAATAGTAGTAGAAATAATTAAAAAATCTTACAAAATCTTGCATCTTTCTGACTCAATTGCTTCCTAGGTTTTATTATTATTGTTTTTATTTTCTTTGATTTCTGGCGTTTACACATTTCTTTCCGGGTCCCGCCCAGAGACCTAAGGTTAGCAATGCCATCATGACACTTCCCACTGACAATATATATATATATATATATATATATATATATATATATATATATTACATAGATAAAGCCCTTCGTAAAGTGTAGGCTGTAATTGTGAGAACAAGTTTTTTGTATTTCTTCTCTCTTCTTCTTCTTCTTCTTCTTCTTCTTCTTCTTCTTCTTCTTCTTCTTCTTCTTCTTCTTCTTCTCCTCTTCTTCTTCTTCTTCTTCTCATTATTATTATTATGATTATGATTATTATTATTAGTAGTAGTAGTATCTTTCATTTCTGGTGTGTACACATTTCTATCCGGGTCCCGCCCACGGACCTAAGGTTAGAAATGGCATCATGATATTTTTCACTGATCAATTAAACACACACACACACATATTCTACATAGATAAAGCCCTTCGTAAGGTGTGAGCTGTACTTGTGAGAACAAGTTTTTAATTTTTTTTTAAGGTATGGGCTTCCAGGAATCCCTTCAATGAGTCTACTAGAATCTTTTCCAATCACTCTGAGGGTTTCAACTTCAACAGGGATTGTTGATATTTCCATGTGCCACATTTTTGAGATTTCGATTTCAAGGTCCTTGTATTTTGATAGCTTTTTGAAAATCTTCAAAGATACATTGCCGTCTGCAGGGACTGCCATATCAATAAGGAAGAAATTTTTTTTTTTGTGTTTCCGGCCTCTAACAACAATGTCTGGGCGGTTAGCTTTGATTGTTATTATTATTAAAATACACACATATTCTACATTGATAATGCCCTTCGTAAGTTGTGGGCTTTACTGGTGAGAATTTTTTTTTGTATTTCTTTAAGGGTTGGGATTTCAGGAATCTCTTCAATGTGTCTACTGCAATCTTCCATCCGAGTTATTATTATTATTATTATTATTATTATTATTATTATTATTATTATTATTATTATTATTATTATTATTTCCTTCCATTTCTGTTGTATACACATTTCTTTCTTAGTTCCAACCAGAAAAAGTTTCATGATATTATTTACTGATCATTATTTAAAAAAAAATCTACAAGTAATATCACGCATATTTTACATTGATAATGCTCTTCGTAATGTGTGAGCTGTACTTCTGCGTACAATATTTTGTATGTCTTTAAAGCGTGGACTACCATTAATCTCTTCAATGAGTCTATCGGGCCCTTTTCCAATCAATCTGAGGGCTCCAACTACAACTGGAATTATTGATGTCCTCATGTACCATGTTCCTGAGATTTCCACTTGAACATCCTTCGTAGTTTTTTTGAGAATCTTCGAATATAGTTAACAATCTGCAGGGATTGACATATCAATAAGAAAGCACATTCTGTTCTTGGGGAATTTAATCACGATATCTGGGCTATTGGCTTTGATTGTTTTGTCTCTGTTGTTACGCATGGGGTTTCGTTGGGACTACGATAGCCGGGACGCAACGAGAAAATAAAAAAATAAATAAATAAATGAGAGATGCCAAGGTTCGATATAAAAATAAAGAAAAGAACGTTGGGAGGGGAATTCTTCAATTCTGGTCGTCGGTAAACGAAGAGAGAAAATGAACTATACGCAGACAAAGAACAACAGAAGACAACACGAGAATATATAATACAAAGATTTTATTTATAGAATACACAAAGTGTGAATGTAAGAAAAAGAAAAAGAAAACTAAATAATACAAGGGATGGGGAGATAAGTTACCAATTAAACAGATACTAATGCGGCAAAATACATATGAATACGGAGATAGCAGATTATAAGATATGGAAAAACATGCAGAAACTTACATAAGGTTGGAATCGACGTCGAATGACTATTATCGGGGTACAGTTTGTTCAAAAGAATATTCATACACCTCTCTGAAAGCAAAGGGTGGGATTGACAATGTTCTAATATGAATTTTTGACTGGCGACGTCCAATCCGGGTTGATGGCGAGAACACACAGAAAAATTACGGGAGTATAGCCGACTTGGGTTGACGATGTTGATCTAGATTCCCGCGTCTGTCCTTTGGTTTTTGGTGGCATCTAATTCTTCTGGCATCGAACAACGAAGTCTGGGTCTGGTGACAACTGCTTCTTCTAATGGCAAATAGCTAAGACAGGTTTTGGTGACGTCCGACTCCTCCGACATCCAGCAACTATGTGTGGTTGTTGTTACCTCAACACGTGCGAAACGAAAACTGCTATATATTGAGTCACGTTTTGACCCCCATAAAAGGTATGCGTCATTCACGGACCCTATTAATGTCATCCACACTTATCTGTCAAACAGCGTTCGTTCTGGCCAGCGACTATGTAACTGGCTAACATCATTCACATCTATCTGTCAGGAACCAGGTAGGAAATGGGGGTAGAAGGGAAGGTTCTTTTCCGAGAACTGGCCCTGACTCATCTGGTTATAAAAAGAATATATATCTCACAACCTGCATATTCAAGAAATAAAGAAGAGATTAAGATTCATATGTTTCGTCGCAAATAAACAAGGTACTGAAAATGTACTTATAAAATCTGAGGTAAGGGTACAAATATGGGGTTAACGTAACACTGTATTTTAAAGTCCCATAATTTCTTACAGGTCCTGTCTCTATAACGGTGTCTGGGGGGATGTTCATACCAGTATCTTGCAGTTTTCTTCCCCTAAAAGTGACCTATTTTCCTGTGCATTTATTGGGGCACACTCTCATTCCGATTTTTATATTCAGTTGGTGCCAATATATATATAAATATATATATATATTCCAACAGTTTATTATATATATATATATATATATATATATATATATATATATCAAAGTGAACATTGAAATCAACACTCAGAGACGACAGACGCAAACGTCAGGCCGCCTGACGATTGCGTCTAGCAAGAAACAGCCTGCCGCCTCTGAGTGTTGACATCAATGTTCACTTTTATATTTACATACGCTCTATCTCTGATATTGAGCACTTTATGTCATAAATATTGCACACCTTAAAGCTATATTTCTTCATATATATATATATATATATATATATATATATATATATATATATATATATATATATAAGCAAATATAAATGGATATAAATCCGACAGAATGAAGAAAAATATTTGGAAAAAACAAACAAAAATCCTTAAATGCAATTATGTTGTTTTAATATGAATGAAATGTCAACGTCTGACGTTTCGGTTTAATAAACCTTCTTCAGGACAATATTCATTAAAATACAATTAACATAATCAGTTCAACATGACAAATACGATGGACATAACTGAAAATTTAAAATTTCATTCATATTAAATCAACATAATTGCATTTAAGGATTTTTGTTTGTTTTTTCAAAATATTTTTCTTATATATATATATATATATATATATATATATATATATATATATATATATATATATATATATATATATACACATATATTTACATATAATCAACGACGAAATTATTCGTTCACTCGTCAATTTTGAATATTTTTATCCATTTCTAAAACAACATAATTGCATTTAAGGATTTTTGTTTGTTTTTTCCAAATATTTTTCTTCATATATATATATATATATATATATATATATATATATATATATATATATATATATATATATATATATATACACAATTTTGAATATTTTTATCCATTTCTAAGAATCTAATTCCTGTGTGATGCCAAGTTCTTAAATGTTAATAAGCACAAAAATAAAATCGAAACTCAATTTTTAGATCAATAGAATAAATCCAGCAAATTTACCATTTTACCATTTCGTATGGGTGGAATCGATTGGAAATATACCAATGTTTTCGCAACTGTACTATCAGCTCAATGTAGCAGCTTTATTCAACTAATTCAGCTTAAGCGTGGGTATGTCTTATTTTATAGTAGGTAACTTTATGAAAATCGATAGTATGACAAGAACGGCCTGAAAATTAATGAAAAAATAATTTCCTCGTGTTAAATGTATATTTCATTATGGAGAAGAAACACTAAAGTATTTTTTTAATATTTTTTTAAATTTTTTACTCATACTTAACATGGCCAAAATTTTAGTTACAAATCGATTTAAGCCATTTTTTTAAATTTTAAAAATAAGTTAAATTCTTCGTTTAAAACTCGTTTAAAAATTAAGTATACGTATTTCAAAATTTATTCGAAAAAATTTAGAAAATTTGAAGTTTATTTAAAATAATTTAAAAAAATCTTTTACTTACTTTCTTCGTAGAAAAATGTTTTTTAAAATAAAAGAGAGCCGATTTGAACCACGTGTGAATTGACAAGTGCGAATTGATGCCGTCTATCAATTATTGACAGCTGACGTGAGATTCGAGTTCCCCTACGGACGGACAGAATGGACATATTTTTTTATCGGACCTGCTTAAGTACTACATTGTAATAATTAAAGTAAAAAAACTTTCGCCATTCCGTTTTTTTTTTTTTGTTTTTTTTTTGTTTTTTTAAGTACTGTACCATAAGTTTGTTGATACTATCTGGAGAAATTATAAATACTATAAAAAAAAAGTTACAAGTGCTGCACTGCTGACATTTTTTATTTATTGCACGCATGATACTTCCGGCTTCCATAGATTTCATTTGGTAAAAATTATTGAAACAAATTAATTTTTTTTAAATATCAGGGTTCGTTAGTTTGTAATAAGCTTTGGAAATTATAATCTGTAAATATATATCTACTTAAAAACAGCATTCGTTAAGTTCTACAAGCTTTTCCATAATTTTAGAAGAATTAACACCATAATGTAAAAATAAAAATGAATATTACAGAAATAACAAATAATTGTAGGTAATTGTTTTAAAAATTCATTTTTCAACGAAATATCTTTTTGCTTTCAGACAATATTGTCCATGTTTATTGGAATAAATAAAAGCAATTAAAAGCTTTTGAAATTAAATAATATTGTTGTTTTATTGAGTTTTGTATGTTACACTTCAGAGACGATTTTCTGGTAGAGGGGTTCCAACTAAAAAAAAAAAAACAAAAACATGATTTGGTTTCCTCAAAGCATTGTGCTTTTAACTAATATAATCACTAATCTCCTCAAAATTGAAATTATAGTTTTCTTACAATTAGTTAAAGGGGGTAATACATATGAAAAAAAAAATTCTGCCAGGACTTTACTAAAAATAAAAGATATTTATAATAAGTTCCATCATTTGTGAATAGTTTCTGAAGGTTTCGCTAAAATCCGACAATTATTTTTATTTTTGCAAGATTTTCCAAATTAATGTGTGTCAAACAGGAAAAAAAACCGCTAAAATTTTATGTTTTTTTTTCAGCCCAGTTCATAAAAAGAGAAACAAGGTTTTTATATTCAAAATTTACAATGTTCTAAAAAAGAAGGAAACATTTTAAAAAATAAGTAAAAAATACTTTGATCTTTCCTCTCAAAAATAACATAAGCGTTTAGACGCTAAAATTTTGTTTTCATCAACTCTGGCGTCTTTTTCATCATGCTATGCTCTGTTTTTAGCGATCTCATGAAAGTACCTATTTTATAGCATTGGATGACTATAAGCGAGAGAGGAAATGGAATATCCTTATTTTATTACCAAGATTATTATTAGTTATTTACTTATTTGTTTACTAAGTGTTCACACTGGTAGCAAGTTTTTGCTTACTATTGTCATTAATGCTTTCATCTTTCCACACATCCGCTAATATTCACGTCCGCCAAACGTATGACTAGTTCCTTCGAAGCAGTTCCCAGCGCTCTGATAATCATTAGACACGGTCGTCACCTTAGCGTTTCACAAATTCCTCAGCTGTGTTGTATCATCGAGATAATCAGTAAGGCGACAGAAGCAATCATCATAGCCTTTCGAATAACAGGGCAAGTTTAAGTTTGTTTTAACTTTTTTAACTTTCTTACAAGTTCATTCTTTGATCCGCCAGAACAACGAAGTCCACTTACCTAGCGAATCTATTCTTGTTTATAATTACTCGGTTCAATTTGATTGGGCGAAAAGTTTCAGTCTAAAATTTATTATTTATTATAATTATGATGTTATTTGGTATGCTCCTGACATTTGAACATCTTTCGCCCTAGTGATGATGGCCATATTGGAGTCCCTACGATCAACTTAGATTAAACAACCCTTTGCTTAGCACGTGAGTTCTTCGTTAGATTTCATATCCAAATCTCATTCCTTTCTTCATTTGCAGAACATTTCTAAGGGCCGTTGGAAAGAGGAAACATCAGGACATCGAGGAATCTGGTCTTGCGAAAGTTCTATAAGAAAAATATATGAAGAATTATTTGCATTAATTCATCATATAAGTAATAAATATAAAAAAAGATAATCAATTTAATCCTTTGTTTTTTTATATTTTTCAGTTTGTGCATTGCTTTAATTTTACAGAGGGCTTAATACCAAGAGTAGAGCAATAGGTTTTTAAATAAAATCGTTTATAACCATCTTTGTACCTAACCTGATGAGATGCTTACCTTTAATCTTTGTAGTGATTACTTGTTTTCCGTATGTAACAACTTATTATAATATATATATATATATATATATATATATATATATATATATATATATATATGCATGTATATATATATATATATATATATATATATATAAATGCATGTATATATTCAAGTATATGATTGGTGTATACGGTATAAATAATAACCAATAATTACTATTCTTAAAAGAGTGCTCCATATAATTATTTATTTAAAAATTATAAGATAAATATGTTATAAATCACTACAAAAATAGCCATTATGTTTCAACACCGCTGGTGTCTTATATAATGATTATCCTTTGATTATCATCGAAACATGGGTGCATTGATGTAGCCGGTAAATACATTAGTTCCATTTCATCGTCAAGAAAAAAATTCGCTTGAGGATGAAATGGAACTAATGTCTTTAATTTAATTACAAAACTAAATTCAGAGCTTCCAGCTTCCATTTTTTGAAACATGGTTAGAACTGTGTAGCGAAAAACATATTTTAAATCAATTAATTTATAATATATATATATATATATATATATATATATATATATATATATATATATATATATTATTCCTCACCATTCGCACGACTGAGGTGCTGAGTAGAGACTGACAGATACATAATTCAAATTTTAAAAAATGTCTAGACAAGATATTTTTATTAAAATTTAAATATTGTAACAGTTTTCACCTGTGCATGAAACTCCGGGTCGTCTACTGGTGATGATATATATATATATATATATATATATATATATGTGTGTGTGTGTGTATGTGTGTGTGTGTAGGTGTGCGTGTGAAAAGTGTGTGTATATAAATATAAGTAATATATATATATATATATATATATATATATATATATATATATATATATATATATATATATATATATATAATTATTTATATATTATATACGCAGTACGTATTAGAAAGGGCTCAATATCAGAGATAGAGCTAACATATTTGGTTGGATTGATGTGAGTTTGTGACCGTGGGTTTCACGCTTTTGCGATCGTCAGACAAACTGATTATTTTTTTTTGGGGGGGGGGTTAAATTTAGAAATATTTTCTTTTGTTTGCATACAAATCCCCAATTTACTCTACTATCGTTTTCATTTTCTTTCCTTGTTATTAAATGTCTACAATGTGTTTTGATCCCTAGTTCATCCACACTAATTTGCGTCCAAGTTCTTTGCCAAGTTCCACCGTTCTTAGCATATCAGAATGTGGGATAATTTCAGACACGAGAGTGAGGTCTGGACAGCTCCGACCCAAATATTACTGTAGTACTATACGAATAACATAATGTCGTACATTAAATATAATTTAAATATTACTATTATTTACAATTCGTGAAATGAAATGAAGCTAGCAGTTATATTATTTGTAGAAGTTACAGCTAGAAACGTCTATTCCTTAAGTAGACAATTAAAAACTGCCTCTTTGAAGAAACTCTCCTGTAGCAAAACTGGTGCCGATAGAAACTATTAGAATAGAACATACGGTTACATATAGCTAACTAGCAGCATGGCCCGGCGTTGCCCGGGCTTGATTCAAAAATCGTACGACTCATACAGCAATCGCTATCACTTGACTTAAAATATTTTTGCCCTTCCTTGCCTTTAAAGGAGTGCCCTTTGCCGTGCTGATGTTGTTACATGCCTTACTTCTTTCCTATCTCACACTGCGAATTTTTTCGAAGCTCTATACTAAACATTAAATCTGTTACGAAAAAAGAACTAAACAAAATGAACACAAAACGATCAGCTTTCAAAAAGCACTCGTAACTGGAAAAACCAAATGAAAAAAGAAAGTTAACCTTAAATACTTTTTCACACCCAACCCAGTTCTGAGTAATCAGAATCAACGTTGAGTTTAAGCAAGCGAATGAGCCAATTGGAGTAAAGTGCCATGCAGATTTAAATTTTCTCCACTTGTAACGAATGCAGTTATCGATTTTTTTTTGCATGTTAGCATTCTAGTTAACATTCGTGTCAGTCAGCTGTTGACTCTCACGCTGGCCAATAGAATCTTCCTGCCTATTCATGGCAGCCAGTTATAGGCTCTCACTCTGGCCAGCACAAAATGGCCGCAAACTAGATGAAAACTGCCGTAGAAGCATGAAAAAATCGATTATTTCCACTATGGATGGGAGTTGGGAAATGCAAAGTCAGTCTTGGCCTTTTCGCTAACTTGGAGCATGTGCTTGTAAATTTTGGGACAAATTCGTCGAAAATTGCGGCCGTGCATTCGTTACATACACACACACACACACATCCTGTCTTTTATAGATAGAGATTCACCTGTGAAATACTGAGACCAATCTAGTTCTAAGTTTAAATGTATGCGGCGAAGGTACCAAAGAGAAAAGCCTTTTTTTTCCTTAACAGTCTAATTTTTGTTTTGTCTAACCCAATCACCGTGTTCCAATAATCAACCAACTGATGAAAAAACCATTTTAGAGAATTCTAAACGAACCGTTATTTCTCTTATATCGATGGAATCCTTCTTTTTTTTATGGTCAACTCGGCCGTAAAATTCTTTTTCGGTTCAATATTCCGCAAAGTATTGTGACGTCTTACATCTGTTTAAATGTTCTTGCCATCCATCTAGATAACATTTACGCTCGATTTAACGTTAACTGAAAATTCGCGTCTGGATTTAGTCACTCCCCATATTGAGAATTCCTTGGTAGACTCAATGTTGCAAACATTGCTATGGTAGCGATCTCTTTTCATTTATGAACGTGGAATAGAATATGGAAATGTAATATATCAAATCAATTGGAAAATTTCCTATAGACTCTCCCAGATCGATATTTCTTAATAGAACAATCATCGTAATACAGTTTGGTCTTTGCCATTAGTTTCATAAAAAAACGTTTAAAACCACATATCGTTAAAACACCGTTTACCGTACGATCATCGAAGTTAAGCAACATTGAGCCTGGTCAGTACCTAGATGGGAATATGCTAGATGATTGGATGTTCGGGGGTGTAATAGATAATGGCTCAGAATTTTAAATCCAAGATTCAACTTCGAATCCTTGTTTCGTTCATTATATTCGCTTGCTAAGGGATAGATTCACCTCTTCTTTCCCCCACCCCCAGCTACGAGTTAGTAGTTCTTGTATCATTAAATAATTCGTATCTCTAAAACAATTCTTACCATCTAAAAATATTTTCTGGCTTTAAATAACCTGTAACGGGTTGGTAAGCAAAAATCAGTCGATGAATCAATCATGGGATCAAATACAGTGTTTCCATTGAAGAAGCCCTTATATTGGCGAGATATCTCGATATCTAAAATCCGGCATCTATGAACGTGAGTGAGATCTTCTTTGGCACAATCGTAATACAATGGGACAAAAGTGGTCATTACTTTGATTTTAAAATTCTTTTTTTTTAAGCATTTCACCCCAAGCAAGGCATGATGCCACTAGTACGCAGGGGGTTACAGAGTAGGAGAGAGACTAAAGAGGTGTGATGTAGGAAAGGATGAAGAGAAGGACAGGGAATAGATCAAGGCATCTGAAGATAACGATTGACATTACATTTGAATAGTTGGAGATTATAGCTATCAAGGAAAGAAGTAATAGGAAAGGAATTCCACAGACGGGAGGTGCTGGACATGAAGCTATTGAATCATAAGTGACGGCCACATTAAACCGTTTCGGCAGTGAAAGGGTGGGGCCGTGATGCCTGCTTAGTAGCACGCTTAAAAAGAAATATATAATTATTTGCGTTGAAAATATTTGGAGGGATTCCTGATGAATATTTTACCAGCTATAAATACACGTCAAAAACATATCTCCGGCCTTTATTAAATTCATTCTTAAAGAATAACGAATTAGCATAACCAGTTTTAACATCAAAACGTCCCCAAATCAACATACGGAAATCACCAAATCTGAATAATGGATACTGCTACTACTACTACTACTACTACTACTACTAATACTACTAACACACACACACAAATTCCCACAAACATATATGTATATACATTATTATCCGAATCCTGCATAGACTAAAAACTATTTACACACATAAATTATACACACAAACGTTGCTCGACAAGTTAAATGCTCCTGAAGTCTGTTAAAGCAATACAAAATACCGGATTTTTTTTCCATATCTCATACTCTGATGAAGCTTTAATAAAAGTAAAACTTGTTAGATTTATAAACGTTTCTTATTTGTTCTTTATTATATATATATATATATATATATATATATATATATATATATATATATATATATATATATAATAAAAAGGCTTAAACACTAATATTCCATGGTCATAATTTATTCCATTGGAATTGTAAATACGATCCAATTCATCAGACCCACAAATTCAAAGCTTTTTGACGGCCGAAACGTTGTGATAAATATGGCGACAAAGACGAGGACAATAGTCTGAATAATGTACATAATGTAGTATTTTAATACTGTATTTTTTTTTTACTACAGTTTGCTGCTAAAAACTTTTAAGAACTTTATTGCGATACACGTAGGTGACTTTATTCATGTTGATGAGAAGGCAGACGTTTCACTTGAACGATCATAGTTCAATCTCAGAATACTTAAAGGAACACTCATGTCC
>OZ010608.1:46553057-46565557 GCA_963932145.1 Acanthosepion lycidas | reverse complement strand
CTATTATATATATATTTTTATTAACGTACCAAGGCTAATATAAATGCATCAGGGCAGGTCCTACAAAAAGAAAACTACAACACATATCGATTCGGCATTCAATCTCCTTCGAATTAGTCTCCTCCTGAGGTTTCACACTTTACCAAGCGTCGTTTCCATTAGCGGAAGCATTTCTTTGAACATCTTTTTTTGGGATACCGAACAACTTCCTTGTCGAATTCGCTTGGATCTCTGCGACATTCTGAAGTCGTTTTCCTTTCAAGTGGGATTTGACATTTGAAGGGGTAAATAAAATGCCGCTGCCGGCACTGTAGTTTGAATATAGATCGCCAGCGATCCCATTTTGAATAAATAGATCACGTGATGAAATGTATATATAGGAATTAGCGTTGAGTCTAAACGATCACCATTTCTATTCTATCCTCTATTACTAGGCGGATCACTATTTCTAGTCTATCCTCTATTACTATACGGATCGCTATTCTCTATACTATTTAATATACTAATTCTCTATACTGATTACTATACGGATTACTATTCGGATCACTATTCGCTGGTTACTTTTCGAGCAATTATTATCGAGCAAGTGCGAGTGTTATTCGAAGGCGTCTGACACCAGTATTGTTCAACGGCGATAATATAGTTGTGCCTGCGATTACAAAGACTCTACTACAACAAGCATTACGAAAGTGGCCACGAGTATTTAAAAGTGGCAACAGGTGTGCATTGATGTCACAAAAACTTGAAATTTTGTTTCTTGAAAAGAAATTTGATGGTTGTCGAATCTGGCGAATATTGAACTTGGGCCAAAACTGTTGCACAATCCATGATCACTGGTGGAACCACTGTAGTGTGGCGAAATGGCTACATTCTACACACTTTCCTTCACAGTGCTACTATATACAACGGAAGTGTGCGAGTTCGTTATAACTCGGCGTGCATGCGTGACAGTGTTGCCAGTCAGTCTGTGACAACCATTTTTTCTTTAGCCCAATTACGATAGCAACAATACTGATACTTTTTACCAGACGTCATATGTATGTAATTCTCTATATGCTAAATATATCAATAGATATATATTCGTATGTAGTCTTAGACATGTAAAACTTACCTGTATTTAACAATATATATTTACTGAATTCAAAAAGATGATCTTTATTTTGAGCATGAGATATTTATAAATAATAAAGGAATAACATTTCCCATAGTTCAGCTTCAACCTCGTATTGGATCAATCTCCTAGAGTTGGTTCAATTCTCTTTAAATTATACCTGATTTTTTTTTTCGGCTAACGTATAATTATTTTCATATTATTTCTTTTCTTTCCAGCATTTTAGTATAGGAGAAAACAAATCTACATATAGAATATACTGAGCTAAGTTTACTTTCGCCTAACAGCGAAAGTTACGTGAAAACTAACCTCAAAACTTGAGTGATGATTTAAAACAGTCACATCATATCGAAGCTTTCATATGCAGAAATATTGAAAGTGTCAGCTATATAGAAGTCTTTTCTTAGATAAATGATTAAAAATGACTTTGAGGAAAGTAGGTCTTAACAGGGGATTATCCTTTTCGGGTCTCGTGGATGGGCGTTACAGAATCACAAACACAAGAAGTTGTCGCTGGATCCAATACTTTTGATGAGATTTTATATGCTGTGCTAAATGTAGTTTCGCGTAACATCGAAAGTTACGACAAAACTAAAGCATTAACCTCAAAACTTGAGCGATGTTTTAAAACAGCCACGTCATATCGAGGCTTTCAAATGCAGAAATATTGAGACTCTCAGCTATATAGAAACGCTTTCTCAGAGAAATGATTAAACATGACTTTGAGAAAATGAGGCCAGTAGGCCTTACAGGGTACCATCCTTTTCAGCGCTCGTGCATTGGCGCTACAGAATCACAAACGCAAGTAGTTGTCACGGGACCCAATACTTTGATGAGATTTTATATGCTTCTGGTACATTTGATTCGCAACCAATTTTTGGCGGACTCGTGTAAGTTCAAAGAAATAATAAGACATAGAATTTGAAGAAAGAAATATTAACAAATATATTGATAGGACATTTCATAAAAGGAAAACCAAAAAAAAAAAATTAAATTAAATTTGAAGAGTTCAAAGCAACCTTCAGTATCCATAGATGAGGTACTTACATTTTCGCGGGTGCGAAAATAATACGTCTTTCGCTATGAAAAGTCACCGAGAGAAAGATGGATTTTTTCAAATCTCGCGCCGCCTGTAACTATGATCTGGAGGCAGTAATTAAAAATTTCACACTTTGCGATTATCATCTGGGGGTGGTAATCCAACATACTGCAAATAACAGAAACCACATTACTTTTAGTAGTTGTTAGTATTTACATTTCTTTTAGTAGTTGTTAGTATTGACAGAAATGTCAATACTAACAACTACTAAAATGTCCAGCATATGGAACTGGAAGAGAAAACGAAGATATAATAAAGATGTTGCCATTACACATTAAATCAAACAAATCTTCGGGAAGGAAGACATGTTAGTACTAAAACGAGTGACAATAGTAAACTTGAGAAATATATTTTCCTGAAAAATTGCTTCATTAGAAAGATTTTGCAAGTTTCAACCGACCCTGTCACTGGCGTCTCGGACAATGAATGCCGAATGTTTTCTTATAAGGAAACAATTTATATTATATATATTATTATATTACTATAACCATTCTCATCGTAATTGTATGGCTCACAAGGTTTCCACTCTTGCCCCAGTCAGACGAATTCTTTGTCTGTAGTAATTGGTGACATTCTCGGAGTTTTGTATGATATTAGGTATTGCAAAAATAATGACGTAATAATGTCGTTTTTTGACGTTAAAAATACGTCAAAAAACGACATTACTCCGTCATTATTTTTGCACCAACCTAATACATTTATTCAGTTACAAGAAATAAAACTGATCTCATTTCGGTATTCATATTTCGAGGATATTTCCCGGATTAAATCATTTTTTATAACATATGTTTTGATTTCAATTCTTGACTCGGCTAAAGTTGAAGAGGCTGCCCTAGACTCCGATTCTCTGGTTTACATGGGAAAAAAAAACAGACATGTAAAAGGAAAGCGAGATAAGAACCGACTACCCACTGGTAACTGAATGAAAGAGCAAGGTTCGAAATTCTGAGTAGGTTACCGTTTCTGACAGACGCCTGAAGAAGGAGAGCACAATTTGCCGAAGCATTTTGAGTATACATAATGAGTTTTTATTTCTCATTCTGTAAAGGATCCTTTCTAGCACGGAATCCTCGCCTTGATTCATATTATTTTATAGTAATTCATGCGGTGTGTCGTGTGTTGTGTGCGCGAGTACGCGCACACGTGTGTGTGTTCGATGTAAAATGCAGATAAGTCAAAGCGATACATATGTCTGGCCTGGTAACCATGCGATTGGGGTCCACGACTATAAACAGACATGAGGACACATAAACTACTATTAAATAATTACTGAGAACATTTCTTAGTAAGGAACTTGTTAGTAATGTCCGGCAATTAGTTAATTAGCAACTATATATAATATTAGAAAGAAGCTTAGAACTATTATTATTTCCAGAGAGGTAAATGAGCAAAAAAGAACAAAAACAGCCTCCACTACCGTCAAATAACTAAATGCTCAAAACTCACTTTATTATAAATTAGAGACATAATGATTTAATTTGTTCATACTAAATTGATTACAGCAAATATAATTGTATAATACAATCAGAAAATAACTTCAACATTGAACAAAATCGGGTACAAAACAAAGTCTGAAAATACTTTGCAATAATGTGATTTCCCAAGAATTATGATTTTTGCTACATAGACAATTTGTTTCAGAGACGATAGAGAAAATACTTATTTCACTATGATATATATATATATATATATATATATATATATATATATATATATATATATATATATATATATATATAATTCCAATATACTTAATTTTACTAATTAGAATGAACAATTTAACTTAACAAGAACAGAACATTTATTAACAGAATAATTTGAAGAGTTAACAACTTAAAAATATTTTAAAAGAGAATATACTGAATAAAACATATCTGGTAAGTATTTCTCTAATCTTTTATTATAGAATCATTAACATATTTTTACTACTTGAAAAATATGATATTTTATATTGATTATGTAGTATTAAAGAGAATTGTATAAACATTTTTTATATTATGAATAAACATTTAATAATAATTCAAAATTTTTAGTGGTGGTTCTTGAGTTGTCTCATGTGAATCAAACAAACAATTATTTTTGAAAAAAATATATTTGACATATATAAATATATTTGATCCCCTGCTTGCTTTTCATATTGAAATGATACGTATCAGAAACTAACACAAAGATTTTTCAACTTAACAACAGCAAACACTATAAAGCAGAATACTATAAAACAGAACATACTGAACTGTGGTATCCAGTGAAATATTTAAATTACCACGATCTATTTCTTTCAAAGCAATGTCCATATTTATGAAAATAAAATTAAAAAAAAAACTAGTATTATCAAATATCTTCTTCTATGAACAATCCTAAGAAATGTAGAAATAAGAAATTGTTGAAAATTGTTGAATTAAGTTGTTGAATATCGACTTTTATATCCATAACTTTTATATTTCTTACGCAAGCAAAATAATATCTGCTTTTCGGTGACTGTCACTCTTTTACCTACTCACTATTATGTTTTGTCTCACATTCTCCCAAATAAAAAGGCTAGTAAATTCATTGCTTTTACTTGTGTTTTTTCTTGTTAAACAGAAAACGTTTTCTTTACTTATACTCCCCATATAATATTGCTTGTAACAATTACCCCAAGAAATGAAGAAATTAGAAATTGTTGAATTAAATTGTTGAATATCGACTTTTCTATCCACTATGAACTCATACCACCGGAAGTCGAAAAATGTGTTGCATACATTGGTGTACTAACTACAGTGTTCGCTGTTATTGCATTATGAATCCATATAATTAATCAGTTTTTCATTCATCATTTGTTCCAGTGTTTTCATTGGAATAATATTAAGCCGAAGAAACGCGCTTATACGAGTATTATAACACTATCTTAATGTAAATGATTGAGCTCATAAACAACATTGACAGATACAGAAAAATTCTCTTTCTCTTTAATATGCTCGATGGTGTTCTATGAAAAAATTCACTTTACTACGGATCTCAAGTAAAGAACTTAAAAAAAAAGATTGTATGAAACAGAACATTTTGATATAACAATAAAGTCGTCAGACATTCCCTATATACACTTCAGAACCGAATAATACAAATGTTTCGTCTAAGTCTGTCCGACTATAAGTCCTTTGAATAGGTAAGTCTTTGATTTCTGCCGCACGCAATAAAAACATCATCAATTTAATAGAGAGTGCCTGCTGTCTTAATACGGGTAGAAAGTAAACAAAATAATTTCTGGTTTTCGGTGTCTTTCTCTCTGTGACCAGCCATTTCATTATTTTCTCTCTTTTTCATGCAACCAGCTTGTAGAGAAGACTAAAGCTACGGCATTTTGTCACGCAAGCAAAATAATATCTGCTTTTCGGTGACTGTCACTTGTTTACCCACTCACTATTATGCATTGTCTCAATTTCTCCCTAGTAAAAAGGCTAGTAAATTCATTGGTTTTACTTGTGTTTTTTTCTTGCTAAACAACAAACATTATCTTTACTTACACTCCCTAAATAATATCGCTTGTAGCAATTATCCCAAGAAATGAAGAAATAAGAAATAGTTAAATTAAATTGTTGAATATCGACTTTCCTATCCACTATAGGACAAGGAGTCGAAAAGTGTGTCGCACGAATTTGGGAAGTAACTACGGTGCTCGTTATTATTGCATTATAAATCTATGTTATTAAACAGTTTTTTTTATTCATCTTTTGTTCCAGGGTTTTCATTGGAATAATATTAACTAGAACAACGCGCTTATACGAGCATTATAACACTATCTTTAATGTAAACGATTGTGCTCATAAACAACGTTGACAAATGGAGAACATCTCTGTAATATGCTCGATGGTTTTCTATGAAAAACTTCCATTGTAGCATAACCTCCTATATACAAATCTGATATTTTAACATCTTTAGAGATCTTTGTTTCATGGTCTGGTAAATTGTCAAATGTTTGACATCCCCTTTCTTAATGCACATTTATGAGTAATAATGACCTGCATCAAAGTTGTATTTTTACATCTACATTTAATTTAAGAAGTAGCTGCTTAGTATTTTTCAATATGAAATATTTCAAAAACATTTTGAAATTTTAGAAAATATGCACCTGCAGAACTTCGTTTATTTTTTAAATTCATTTTCTAAATCGTCTGTGACAAATTGAACAAGCAAATATATCTAAATACCTCAATTAAGCCATTGAATGTATGTTCAATGGCTAAGTTAGTATCTCTTGTTAATGATTTTATTCTCTTTCCTTGATTTCCTTTCATTCTTTTTGTCATTTAAAAAGAAATAACAGATGTTTATCATCTAAATCTGATATCACCTTTTTCCGTGGATCATTTTTCTTAATGTCACCATACATTTCTTTGGCACAATTTTCTAAAATTTGAACTTTTTCAATTGAAATTTTAAATTACCACAATCTATTTCTTTCAAAAATGTTCAATCTTTATCATGACATACACTGCTATATGCAAAAGTGATATTTTAATAGCTTTCTGGATCCTCGTTTCAAAGTTTGGTAAATTATTAAATGTTTGGCATCCCATTTCATCCAGCAAATGTCCACATTTTTGAACAGTTATGGCCTGCATCAAAGTAGTATTTTTTTTTTTACATATATTTAATTTAAGTAATTTTGTTTTTTCAATATGAAATTTTTCAATAACATTTTCAACTGTTATCATATATGCACCTCCAGAACTTTCTCTTAATTTACTATATAGTCTGGGGTAAATTCACCAAGCAAAACAAAATTAAACCCACTGCTTAGAAAATATCCATAAACATCAATTAAGCCATTGCATTGTGTGATCAATGGCTAAAATAGTATTTCTTGATAATTATTTCATTCTTTTTCCTTACTTTCCTCCCATTCTCGTCATTTTTTCCGAATTAGAAAGAAATAACATCTGTTCATCCTTTAAATCTGATATCATCTTCTTTAGTGGATCATTTCTTAGTGTCACCATATACTTTTCCTATCTCTTTATACTTTGCTTAGTTTCTGAAAGACGTCTTTCGCTATTCGCACGAACTTCGAAATTCCTGAATTTATTTCCCGTCTTCTGTTACTTCTTCAGCTTCTTCTTCTACTACTATGTGTCATGTCGAAGGCGATCCTTAACTCGGGCCTGGTAACCATGTGACTGGGGTTCACAAGTGGGGGCAGACATGTGGAGACCTAAATTACACAAAACCAAACAAATCAGTCAAATATTTGGGCTCCCCTTTCATTTAGCAAATGTCCACATTTTGAGCCATTATGGCCTTGATCAACGTTCTATTCTTTGACGTCAACATTTAATTTTAGAAGTAATTTAGTTTTTTCAATATGAATTTTTTCAATAACATTTTGAACTATTATAAAATATGGAACTCCAGAATTTTCTCTTAATTTTCCTAATAGTCTGTGGTAAATTCACCAAGCAAAACAAAATTAAATCCACTGCTTAGCAAATATTAGGTTGGCGCAAAAATAATGACGTAATAATGTCGTTTTTTGGCGTATTTTTTAACGTCAAAAAACGACATCATTACGTCATTATTTTTGTACCAACCTAATATCTACAGGCATCAATTAAGTCATTGTATTGAATGTTCATTAGCTAAACTAGTATATCTTGTTAGTGATTTAATTCTTTTTTTCTGGCCTTGCCCCCATTCTTTTTGTCATTTTCCTAAAATTGGAAAAAATAGATGTTCATCATTTTAATCTGATATCACCTTTTTCAGTGGATCATATATTTCCTTGACACTGACAATTTTGCAAATTTTTAAAGTTTTAAAACATTTAAAATGAAAAAAAAATGGGGAAGTAGTTGACTTGGGAGGCGACCTGCGCAGATAGATTTTTAACCGGTAATTTGATCAGGTCCACGGTTGAACCTGAGTCTGTCGCACGAGACGCGGAGATAAAACCAAAAAATAGTCAAATATTCTTCTCTTGCGGAGAGATTTATTTTTACTCCTGTGGCAGTAGAGACTTCTGGGGCTATTGGCCCTCGTTCGATGGAGTTTCTTTGGCGGGATGGCGTCTCGATTATGGGAAGAGCCCCGCGAAACAGTGTGGCTATTGAATTGTATTTCACTAGCGATGGTACGAAGTAATGCTTTCTCCATAAATGCGGCTGGCAGAGGATAGAAAAAAAAAAATTTTGTTTTTTGGTTATAGATATTTTGTTCAAATAAAACTTTGTTTCAATACAAAAAAAAATAAATTAACTATTTTTGTAGTATACTCGCTGTTTAATTAATAATGGGGGTGTTTTAATTACAGCTAGTTTTATCACACCAAAAAATAATGGGATAACATTTGAATGCTCAACGGCTTT
Organism: Acanthosepion lycidas; assembly: GCA_963932145.1. Taxonomy (NCBI): domain Eukaryota; kingdom Metazoa; phylum Mollusca; class Cephalopoda; order Sepiida; family Sepiidae; genus Acanthosepion; species Acanthosepion lycidas. Next base: position 46,557,006 of record OZ010608.1, on the reverse strand, counting down.
TGCTACAACAGCTAGTTTTGACAGCTGAACAAACTGAGTTTATTTATACTCAAACAAAAAAAAAACTTTTACAGTTTCCCATTTTGCTGCCAACTTTTTGGCTTCAGATTTCAAAAGTTTTACATAATTTGGACTATTGTACTCATCTTTTTCGCTATATTTATTACAACGTTTTGACCGTTGTATGCTCCGCCCTTCTTAAGGTGGTTGGAATGTCGAACTCAACCCTTTTTTCGCTCACTGGGGTAGACTGTTCTAATTCCATGTTTAATGGATGTCAGTTATCAGTTATATCCTGTAAATTTCCCTCTAAAAGTTCTCCACTGCCTTAACCGGGTATTGAACTCACACTCTTTGGGTCCTGTCACTGGATCTAAGTAACGCATTTATCCACTGCGGCATGTGTCCTTGAGAACAAAAGTTTTAATTAAAACATTGGAATAGTTCCATTGAAAAAAATCAACAGATTCGGTGAACAGCTGATTCTTTTATTAATAGCATGTAACTGCTGACACGAAATCTTGTTGGTCAATAGTTTGATGCAAATTTTCGAAAGTGAGGAATTTGTCTTTTTCTAGAAACTGTGCCAACATATCATTTTGCAATTTTCGCACAGAAGCAGAAGTTTAATTTGGTGTTCTTGGTTTTGGTTGAAGATAAGCAAATCACTTGGTGGCAAAGGTTCTAATACTAATGGCGTATTTCTGGTTCGTACTTTACCTCTAGTAACTACTGCTTCATAATCAGATGAAGACAAAAAAAAAACTTTCACAAACAACGGTGTTTGGTTTGGCAGGGTCGTTGTCTCAATGTATTAACTTTAATCATCCTTCATGCTCATTCTGATCACGGAGAAGATGAAAAGGACCAACCTTACTTTTGTCATCACAGTTACCACGATAACCTGACACACATCACTTTCTGACTATTTTGAGAACCGTCCTGGCTGTGATGATAAACTACATCCGCGTCCTGGGTAAGACGATAAACTACATCCGAGAGCAAGGGGCCTTCGATCAGAAGGTTTTAATTGCTGGTTCAGCCAGACCCCGGGTGATAGCACCTCCCAGAGTCCCAGCTATGGGAAAATAGTTAACCCCCCCAAAGCAAATTGGTCAAACCACTATAAAAGTATAAAAATAAATGTTAATACCAGCAATACTTTTTTGGAAAAATTTACTTGCAAGAAATTTTTGAAAAAAGAAATTACCAGCAATACGATTTTAAAAAATTACCAGCAGTAAAAATCATTTTACATTATTTGGACTATTGTCTTCATCTTTGTCACCATATTTATTACCTTTCGGCCGTTGTACGCTCTGGCCTTCTTTAGGTGGTAGGAATGTCGAACTGAAGCGTTTATTTCGCTCACTGGGGTAGACTATTCTACTTCCACGTGCCATGTTTTAATGGATGTCAGGTATCAGTAATCTCCTGTTAATTCACCTCTCCAATTTCTCCAAAGACTTAACCGGGTATTGAACTCGCACTCTTTGGATCATGTTACTGGATCTAACTAACGCCTTTATCCACCATGTGCCCTTGAGGACATCTGTGTATGAATTTCTGGGTATTATAAATCTAATAACTTCAGCAATCATTTTTTACCAGTGCTCATATTGCAATTTTTGCTGTTATGATTGAATGTTTTTACCATGTTTTTTTAATGAAACATGGCACGTGGAACTAGAAGTGTCAACCCCAGTGAGTGAAATAATGGGTATATTTCGACATTCCAACCACCTGAAGAAGGCCGGAGCGTACAACGGCCGAAACGTTGTAATAAATATGCCAACAAAGATGAGGTAAATAGTCCGAATAATGTAAATAGTGTACATAATATCTCATCTCAGGAATATAGACAGATAGTAAAAATCTTGTCGGCATTAAATAACTATTGAGGCTGATGTGCCGTACAACAAACCAAACCAAACCAAACTATTTTGAGAAATATTTTGGCATGCTGAAACTAAAGATTATTAACTAAAATATTATTTACAGTATTTACATTATGCGGACCATTATCCTCATCTTTGTCGCCATATTTGTCACAACGTTTCGGCCGTTGTACGCTCCGGCCTTCTTCAGGTGGTTGGAATTTCGAACTGAACCCTTTATTTCGATCCCTGGGGTAGACTATTCTAGTTCCACGTGCCATGTTTGATGGATGTCAGTTATCAGTTATCTCCTGCTAATTTTCCCTCTGAAAGTTCTCCACTGCCTTAACCGGGTATTGAACTCACACTCTTTGGGTTTGTCACTGGATCTAACCAACGCCTTTATCCACTGTGCCATGTGTCCTTGTGAAATTCCAACCACCTGAAGAAGGCCGGAGCGTACAACGGCCGAAACGTTGTCACAAATATGGCGACAAAGATGAGGACAATGGTCCGCATAATGTAAATACTCTACATAATACCTCATCTCAGAAATATAGACAGACTCTAAACTATTATTGCATAAAAATAACTTGGCGCTCATAAAACGTGTATGCATTTTATATTCTGAGGTCTGGAGGGTTTGAACATCGGAATTTACTGCTCAGAATTGAAAATATAAAATCTGTATGAATGTGGGAATTTCTCATCTTTTAGAGGCTTGTCGTTTGAAAAAAAATCCTTACCTCATGGACGTCGATATAATCAATTAAATCCAACAGAAGTAAAAGTAACGTATAAACAGAATCTGGTGGGGAAGCCATATTGTTTTATGCTGACAAACTGACGCAAAATCACGGCGACCACGAGATTTGAGAAAATATAAATATGCAGTGTATGAAAGGCGGGAAAGTTAGTCTACAAAAAAAAAACAGACAATACGACAATACAACGTCTACAAAGGTTAACATGAAATAAGAAATGAGAGAACGAAGGAATTTAGTATTTAGACATGGATTTTAGAGTTTAGAAAATGAAAGTAATCTGTTTTCGGTGATGGTAAGCAAGTAGAAATTTAAAAAACGTACACAACGCCAGATATTGCAGCTTTAAAATCATCTTAAATAAAGGTGAACACTCTGGCATGTTAATAAAATAGCCAGAAATCGTTTAGGGCGGTATATTTTGATTATTATCATTCCAGTCTCAGAAGACCAAAATAGATGTGTTAGTGAACCAATATAAGCTCACAGCAACATTTTCTCTCTGACTATGCAGGTCGATGTGCAAGTAGCAGTCTCTGTTGCAATTGACACAGATGAAGCAAGGGGCCAGGTTTGCAAGGATTTGTCTCAGCGCACTTTATCCGATCTCTGGCCTCCGCTGAAAGTTGATCCCACTCCTGTCCGCCTCCATAATGTCCCTACGGAAAATATAATGCCAAGCAACACGATTAAAGAGCTGATCTGTAAGATGTGATTTTAAGAACAGTAATATCAATTTAGATTTAATGAATTTAATTATGAAATTAATTTTATCTGACAGATTTCTTGAATGGCATTTTTATTAATGTAGCAATGGAAAAGTGATACATAATTAGTTTTCTATTGCTTTATTATGTGTTTTTGGCAAGTTAAGGTTTAAGATGTCCCTTAAGGTTCTAATAGTAATTCCTCACTGTTAACTCATACTAACTAATGCTTTCTCTAAACTGACAGACGTAAAGTTCATTCCGCACTGGGGTTGAAAAGATAAACGACTACTTTCGTGATCTGCCGAAATAGCCTATTCCCCATATGAGTTAAAAGTATTTGTTTGATTATATATATATAGAGAGAGATAGATAGATAGATAGAGAGAGAGAGAGAGAGAGAGAGGGAGAGAGAGTTTTCGGCAAGTTAAGTTTTAAGTTGACCCATCCGCTTCCAATATCAATTCTTCACAGTTAACTCCTACTAACTAATACTTTCTCTATATATATTAGGTTGGTGCAAAAATAATGATGTAATAATGACGTTTTTTGACGTATTTTTAACGTCAAAAAACGACATTAGTACGTCATTATTTTTGCA
>OZ010608.1:46485557-46548057 GCA_963932145.1 Acanthosepion lycidas | reverse complement strand
TCTCTCTCTCTCTCTCTCTCTCTATATATATATATATATATATATATATATATATATATATATATATATATATATATAGTGCTGTTCGATAAAAGTGACTCACCTTATCCTTTGAATTTAGCTCAACTTTCGTTTCATCGGAGAAGAGAACATTCTTCCAGTCTTCTACGGTGAAATTTTTGTAATAGTGAGCCCATTCAAGTCCCTTGGCTTTGTTGGCTTTGCTTATTAGCGGCTTAAACTTTCGTGTATAAGATTTGAAACCTTGTTCTTACAAGATTTGTAACCTTGTTCTGGCGGACTGTTGAAGAGGCAAGACTAACACCTTGCACTTCGCTTAGACTGGTTGCAATTTCTTCGCTAGTTATAGTCCTATTCTTCGCAACTTCTCTCTTGATTACCTTGCCAGTTCTATGATCAATCTTTTTCTTCCGTCCCCTTTTTTTCCTTCCTTGGAGCAGGAGTGGCATCATTATGTGCCCTAAGCTATCGAGAAACAGTTGATTGCGAGGTTATAGCAATTTCTGTAATTTCTATCGTAGACATGCCTGCTTTTGAGAGCTGTTTTTATACTGTATGAGGCTTTCTGGAATATTCTGGAATACAATAGATTTAATTTAAGCTGTTCTAGAATTCTCTAGAATATTGTCCTGAGTGTATTGTAAAATAGTTTTCAATATTTTGTCAAAAGTTCTTTAAATTTACCAGTTTAATCATTAGAATGCGATATCTGAGTCGCTTTTTTTGCACTGTGTTTTTCCTGAATCTCATTTATATCCAAATTTATAATTATCAATAGAATACCTTAGGGTGAATAAACTTTTTTCCTAGGGTGTCCGGAAGGGGTCTTTATATTAGTAATATTAAAAATAATTTTAACCCCCAAAACAATAGACAAACAATATTTTTAGTAAAAAAAATCAGGTGAGTAACTTTTATCGAACAGCACTATATCTATCTATCTATCTATCTATCTATATATATATATATATATATATATATATATATATATATATATATATATATATATATATATATATATCCAGAGACGGGTATGCAATGGTAAATGGCTATGAGGCTGACATCCCACTCTCACCCTTTCACTGTAGAAACTTTTAAATGTAGCCGTCTCTTCTACTCCAATAGCTTCATATCTCGAACCTCTCACCTGTGGAACTCACTTCCCTTTTCCTGTTTCTGTGATAGCTATAATCTCCAACAATTGAAATGTAATGTCAATCAACATCTCCAGTTGCCTTGATCTATCCATTATCCTTATCTTCATTCTTTCCTCTATCACTCCGATTTGCTCTCTCTCAAAATCCTTCGTGCTAGTGGTTTCCCGCTGTGCTTGGGGTGAAATATATATATATATATATATATATATATATATATATATATATATATATATATATATATATATATATTAGAATAAAGGGAAAGAACAGTAAGATTTATAAGCTGATGTTCTTACTAATTATTTTTATCCTTAAAAACAGTGCTCAATGCAAATCTGCAGAGCATAAATTTTATAAATTTACTAATCTAAAAAATATGGTTCCATTCTTGTGTAGCGATGGAACCATATTGGAACCATTAGTAAATTTATAATATATATATATATATATATATATATATATATATATATATATATATATATATATATATATATATATATATATCTAGAGAGAGAGAGAGAGAGAGAGAGAGAGAGAGAGAGATAGATAGATAGATAGATAGATAGATAGATGGATGGATGGCTCGGTGGAGTAATGGATAGCTGCTTAGTTTAAGGAATCGGAGAGCCGAGTTCGAATTCCAATCAAATCAATTACAGTCACTGATGTGTGTGTGTATATATGGGAAAAGGTGTGAATCCTCTTCTTCTCCCTCCAGCTATGGGTAAATAGTAGTACATACTGGGTTCTATAGCCTGGGATGGCAACTGGTCTAGCAGAAGGACAACTCTGAATTCAAAACCTGCAGAGGGTTGTTTGGGGACCTTGTGGCAGGTAGTGCACCAAGTCTCTGTATTCGGCCCTTCAAAAAGGGTGGATGGTCCTGAACAAAATATTCACTACTATAATCAAATCTTATGTGCTGGTGTCGGGCTGTCAGTTTCCTAGGAAATGATCTGCTTGATCCTCATACGTCGAATTCGACGGGAGAGTCGAATATATATATATATATATATATATATATATATATATATATATATATATATATATATATATGTGTGTGTGTGTGTGTGTTTCTGTATCTATATAAATATAACATACCTTATATACATACACACACACATAAATATATATATACATACATATATATACATATATATATATATATATTAAAGAAAAGCAGACCACTTTAAGGCTCCATTGTAATAGTTTATTTCAGTAGAGGCCTTTTAAAGGACGCTTGATCATCAGACATTACGTCCAAAACGTGAAAGGAAAAATGAAAATATATATATATATATATATATATATATATATATATATATATATATATATATATATATGAGGTATGTTATATTTATGGGTAAAAGGTTTCAGTATCATGGAGAGAAAAAAGTAAATATAAAAGTGGACATTGAGGTCAAAACGAAATGACCGACAGTCTGTTTTATGCTTGAACGTGATATTTCCCTAAATACTGTTTCCCTCCTTTATGAGTTTAGTTTGTGTGCACATGGTATGCATGCATCAACTACCCTTGATAGAGCATAATTTTGAATTCATTATATATATATATATATATATATATATATATATATATAGGTAAACCTACAGAGACAGACAAACCTAGCAAGGTTTCACCTAAGCGGATCGTCTTGGAAGGCTTCCCTAAATAATGATGATTTAACGGTATTTAAGCCAGATTTCCCTGACGATCTGCTTAGGTGAAACCTTCCTAGGTTTGTCTGGCTCTCTAGATTTAACTAGGTCTGCTTTACTTAATCTATCGAGCACTTTATTTAGATGTTTTGCGTACTCGTATCGGTTTTTTTTTCTTTATGCTTCGAACTTGAATGCTAGACGATTATTTTCGGCTAACATACCTGTTCTTGATTCTTTCTTTTTTTATACCTTTTTTTCCCCTTTGGTATTGGTTTGATTATTTGCAAATCAAGACACCGAAGGTTTTCCGAACGAGTATAATTGCTTCTAAGATTTCTAATAATATACATATATATTTTTTTTATACATACACACACACGCACGCACACACACTCATGCACACGCACGCGTGTATATATATATATATATATTACATATATATATATATATATATATATATATACATACATATATATATATATATATATATATATATGTATATATATATATATATATATATATATATATATATATATATATATATATATATATATATATATATATATATATAAAATCAGTGGGTAAGTACTCCAAGTAGATTCTATTATATAAAATATTAAAACTGGTCCACAAAAGAGAACTCAGTATAATTTTTATTATAGAGCAATTAAGTAAATTACAATTAACGAGATAAACTAAATTGAATCTCATTAATTAGTTAGTGAATTCGTTTGGATCTCACTCACTCACTCACACACACACACACACACACACACACACACACACATATATATATATATATATATATATATATATATATATATATATATATATATATATATATATATATATGTTTAGTTAAGTTATGAAAAACTTGGTAATCCGTAAGAGTTGCCCCAATAAACTTAATACTACCCGTCAAAAGTATGAATTTTCATTTCATCTTTCGTTTCGTTTTTTGGAAGTGTTAATTGATGATCCAGTGTCCCTTAAAAGGGCTCTAGTGAAATAAATTATAATGAAACCTTAAAGGGGTCTCATTTTCTTTAAATATATTATGCATATATATTATATAAATATACATTATATATATAATATCTATATATATATATATATATATATATATATATATATATATATATATATAATATACATGATATATATAGTATATATTATATATATATATATATATATATATATATATATACATATATATATATATATGTATACATATATATTTAGATAGATAGATAGATAGATAGATAGATAGATAGATAGATATAAAACATTGTTTTTACAGATAAGGTTTACCCTGTTCGGGGCGTAAAAGACCATTTCTCAAGCTTAAAAACATATTTCCAAAACTAGGGGCTTACTTATATGGCCGGTATAAAATGCAAACCTCTTCAGCCGAGTGGTAAACAAGTGAGGCATCACTGCAATCAATTACTGCAGATAACTGACCTTAGCTTCAGCAGGCAGCCACAAATATATGACACTAAAACCTGCTTCGGTGGAAAATAATAAAATACTAATACAAATTCTAAAAACGCGAGATCACAGCTCGCCTCCATCAGATGATACACTAAGTACTGACGTCACTGGTTGTTTATTTACTTCACTGTTGCAAATGGCGGGTGAGTTGTACTCTGTTTTACCATGATATGCGAAACGTAACATTACCATATAAAAAAAAAACTGCCTGTTATGATGTATAATCTCCTTTATTTATATTTTATAGCGGTTAATGCTGACTTTAATGTGTTAATCAACAGACCTAACAAATTTTAACTGTTCGCTAAGTTATACCGATACAATATCTATTACTTAGCAGTATGTGTTGTAGGTTGTTTTCTATACAACGCATATAGATAGTTATTACAGCCAATGTCTCAATATACAATTAAGTGGTGTGACCTTATATAATTTTGGCACAGGTTATCGTATACTGTAACTTAATTTACAAGAGGGCATCAGATTAAGCCCCTGGTAGCCTGCGTTATGTGTGAGAGTCAACTTATAGTGTAGATACAGGCCTCTCAGAATTTCGTTTCTAAAAATCTAGGCATCGACTTTTAGGCCAGTTCTAATTGTACGCTGCAGTTACATTGTACATACACACACACACACACACATATATATATATATATGTGGTATAATATATAATATATTTATATATATATATATATATATATATATATGTGGTATAAAATGACAATTGGAAAAAATCTTAGATTTTGCCGACGCGTTTCGTCTTCCGACTTTCTCAAGGCAAAAATGAAATCGAAATGTTTTTGTTGTTATAGTTACATTAAAAAATCCAAAGATAGACGCTTCTGTCTTGTCCACACAATTGATCTGGGAATATATATATATATATATATATATATATATATATATATATATATATATATATATATATATATATATGCACGCTCTATCTCTGATATTGAGCACTTTACTTTGCACATTTTAAGACTATATACACACACACACACACATACACACACACACACACACACACACACATATATATATATATATATATATATATTTATATATATATATATATATATATATATATATATGTATGTATGTATGTATGTATTCCGAGTTATTAGTTGGAATGTTAAATGGCATTTCCTGTATAGCAGAAGAAAGAACTTGTTAAAGGATGTGCTGAAAGAGAAACTATAGAATACTGAGACTCTTTAAATCGAAGAATTTAAATCACTTCTACATAAGACATTAACATATATAGCAGAGCTTAGAAACACACATCGTATAAAAATGATTAGAGATAAAATTAAAAAAAAAGATTTCGATCGAGTCATGTCTACAAAATACAAGATGTTTAATACATTGATACGTGACATAGGAAGCAGTAAGACTATCTTCCAGTGAGAAAACGATTTTAATGAGTAGACAAAAACAAAAAGAAACACAAGTCAGTCAGATCATTTTTTTCTAATCGGATTTATTTAAACGATACAATGAGATACTCTGAAACAATTTAGAAGACCTACCAAGGTCAGTCTATATTTCGGAGATGAGGTATTATGTACAGTATTTACTCTAGTCGGACTATTGTCCTCATCCTTGTCACCATATTTCTCACAACGTTTCATGTTTGATGAGTTATCTCCTGCTAATTTTTCCCTCTAAAAGTTCTCCACTGCCTTAACCGGGTATTGAACTCACACTCTTTGGGTCTGTCGTCGGATCTTTATCCACTGTGCCATGTGTCCTTGAGGACATCTGGGTAGGAATTTCTGGGTATTATAAACCTAATGTTTTCAGCATCATTTTTTACTAGTGCTCACATTACAATTTTGCTGTTATCATTGCATGTTTTTTACCAGAGCTCATATTGCAACTTTGTTAACATTGCTTTTCTCTGGCACTCCTTATTACTGGTTACCTATATTGTATTTATTTCTATGCTTGGTCGGATCAGAAGATTTTTGTGGCCTAGCATATGTGCTGATTCTTTAAGTTTACGAATTTTCCAATGGTGTTCCCTGTCTATGATCTCAACATGATCCCACAGGGGACGGTGATCTCCCTTCTCTCTCCATATGTGATCAGCCACGCCTGATTTTTCTACTTCCCCTCGCGTTACAGCTTTCTGGTGTTCTTGAAGCCTTACCTTGAGGGGGCGGCCTGTCTCTCCTTTATATTTCTTTTCCGCAGCTGCACGGGATAGGGTACACACAGTATTTAGTCATGTTCTCCTCTATGGGGGGGTCTCACTCGAGAGAGATATTTGCGAAGTGTTGTCACGCTTTTGAAGGCTGTTCTGATGTTATATGGACCGTGAGATCCTTTGTATTTTCTTTGATAATCCCATCACATAAGGCAGGCAGACTGTTTTCTGAGGGTTGTTATCCTCCTTCTCCTCTTGTACCCGCCTATCCCAGTTTTGTGGGACTGCTGCCATGTACCCGGGGTAGTTGTTACGTTGTAGGTTACTACTTATACTGACCAATTCCTTATCTAACGTCTCTGGGTCGCCACTTATGACTTTTGCTCGGTGTTGTAAGCAACGGACGATCCCTTTCTTTACGCTGTATGGATTGTGGGAGTTGAAATTGAGGTACTGTTTGGCGAATGTTGGTTTACGGTATACGGATGTCTGGAACCCATGCTCTGTTCGAGATATTGGCACATCCAGGAATGGGTGTATGTTGTTACTCTCTTTCTCCATCGTGAACTGTATCGAAAGTCTTATTGAGTTCACATAGTCCAGTAGAACCTGAACATCTTCCTGGTGTGGCCAGAGTATGAAGGTGTCATCTACGTACCTTAACCATATAGTTGGCTTTAAAGATATAGATTCTAATACCATTTCTTCAAAGTAGTCCATGTATATATTCGCCATTGCTGGTGATAATGGCGAGCCCATTGCTAAGCCCTCATCCTGTCGATATATATGTGATCCCATTCCGAAGTGTGTTGTTTGTGTACAGAAAGTCAACATCTCCATCAGATTATCTATTGGAATACTGGTTTGTTCTTCTAGGGAAGAGTCAGAGGTCAATCTGTCTCTGACTACTGAGAGTGCCTCCTCCGTGGGTACCTTGGTGAACAACCTCATCACGTCAAAGGAATATAAAGGAGAGACAGGCCGGCCCCTCAAGGTAAGGCTTCAAGAACACCAGAAAGCTGTAACGCGAGGGGAAGTAGAAAAATCAGGCGTGGCTGACCACATATGGAGAGAGAAGGGATATCACCGTCCCCTGTGGGATCATGTTGAGATCATAAACAGGGAACACCATTGGAAAATTCGTAAACTTAAGGAATCAGCACATATGCTAGGCCACAAAAATCTCCTGAGCCGACCAAGCATAGAAATAAATACAATATAGGTAACCAGTAATAAGGAGTGCCAGAGAAAAGCAATGATAACAAAGTTGCAATATGAACTCTGGTAAAAAACATGCAATGATAACAGCAAAATTGTAATGTGGCACTAGTAAAAAATGATGCTGAAGACATTAGGTTTATAATACCAAGAAATTCCTACCCAGATGTCCTCAAGGACACATAGCACAGTGGATAAAGATCCAGTGACAGACCCAAGCAGTGTGAGTTCAATACCCGGTTAAGGCAGTGGAAAATTTTCAGAGGGAAAAATTAGCAGGAGATAACTGATAAGTGACATCCATCAAACATGGCAAATGGAACTAGAACAGTCTACAGTCAACCATCTGACCGAAACGTTGTGACAAATATGGCGACAAAGATGAGAACAATAGTCCGACTAATGTAAATACTGTACCTACCAAGGTTTATTAAGGACAGTGGTACTATTAAGGTCCAGACATTACACCATTTTATTTTCTCTGATATTCTATGTCTTAATACTTTGCTTAATTTCTGGAAAACATATTTTTGAAGTTGGCAGAGTCGCAAGAAACTGGAAGAGAAATCCACACGTGAGAAGTGCGAGAAAGGAAATTATAGCTAGTTGAACAGTAAAAAGAAACCTAATAGGCATTATTTCGAAAAATAAATGACATATAGATGAAGTAAGAACTTGATAAAAGATGTGCTAAAAAGAGAAACTATGGAATACTGAGAATGTTTCATATGAGAATGTCGAAGATTTTAAATCACTTCTACAATAAGTCATTAACAAATATAGTACAGCTTAGAAACACGTCGTGTAAAAATGATTAGAGGTAAAAAAAAAGAAAGAATTCGATCGAATCACGTCTACAGAATACAAGATACCTAATATGTTGGTACATGGCAGAAGGAAGCAATGAGATTATATTCCAGTGAGAAAAACAAGTTCAATGAATACGCAAAAAACAAAAAAGAAAAACAAGGCAGTGAGATGTTTGTTTTTTTCTAATCGGATTTATTTAAACGATACAGAGAGATACTTCGAAATAAAATAGAAAACTTAACAAGATTCATTGCAAACGACAATGATCTTAAACTCTACACATTACGTTGTATTTGGACACTTCGGCGTGGTGGCTAGCAACTTTTCCTCCTTAAATCAATTATGTCTGACTAATGTGTTCGGTCCTCTCTGCGTTTTCCAAATTTTCAGCTTGTTCTGCATCTAAACTACGCTTACAAAACACATTTATGTCACGTGGTATAATGGTTAGCGAGTCAGTCAGATCGTTTTTTTTTTTATTATAATCCGATTCATTTAAACCATTGGTTCTCAACCGAGGTCTATATGAACCCGGGGGATCCCTATAACATTACTAGAGTTCCTCACAAAAAACAAAGACGATTTGGTGTTCGCCATAATATTTTAGTGGTCCATAGAGCAATTTCACTGCGGAGCGGTTGTCACAAATGAGATGGGGAATTTCTGCAGTAATCTACGCCATATTAAAATACTAAAATTTGAAAAAAATAAAACTCTAAAAGTAGCATAAATCTGTGTAAGTTAGCGCTCCTTTTACCCTACTGGGTGTATTGATTGTAAATGAGAATAAAAACAAAGAAGGATATATGTAAGAGGGATTATAGAGCAACTTTTCCTCCTTAAATCGATTATATCTGAGTAGTGTGTACGGTCCTCTCTGTGTTTTACACACTTTCAGCTGGTGCCGCATCTAAGCTACGCGTACAAAATTCGTTTGATGACACTTCGAGGTGGTGTAATGTCTAAGTAAGTTTGTCTCGCTAGATCAATTACGAGTGATTAGTGAGTTCGAACCTGCTCCACACTTTCGGCTTTGTGCTACGTCTCACCTACATTAAGAAAAATCATATCAACGTGGTGTAATCGTTAGCAACTTGCCTCACTAGATCATTTACGTCCTGATAGTGAGTTCGAACCTCACCGGCTGCTCCACACTTTCGGCCTTGTGCCACATCCAATCTACGCTTAGTACATCATTTCAGGGCACTTCGATTTGGTGTAATATTTAGCAAGCTTGTCTCCCTACAACAATTACGACTGATTAGTGGATTCGATCCACACTGGTTGCCTCATACTTTCGATCTTGTGCCCCAACTAAGTGTTATGTCTTTATTTCATTGAATGAAGATAACGCATTCAAGAAATAGTATGTCACTTGGAGCCGACGTAGTCTTGCTGAAATAGGTAATACGCAGATAACTCTCTTGTTTACTCCTACTGACAATTCCCGGCGTTCGTGTTTATGTATTTGGGCGAGTCCTCCCCTGGGGAGGCGTGTTCATCTGTACAACACGCACCTTTTCAGATATACACTTTCCTTAGTCGATCCGTTTTTCGGCAGGGGTTCATTCCAACATTCCCGTCGGATTACGTTTTTCGCTTAACCTGACATTGTATTGTAATTTCAGTTGGAGGAATAGTTACTTCAAAAGTATTGTTTAGTATGTCCATCGGTAAATTAAACTGTACTGCTTGTTTATTCTGTACATATTCTGTACAGGAATTTTTCAAAAAATGGATCTAACTTTTCTATCAAACATAAGCTCTGCAGGTAACATTTTCATGGTGACTTTTCCATTTGACGTCATTCGATACACGCTCAAAAATTCTCGCGATTCTCTTTATTCTTATAATAATTCGTTAATCCAAGAAATGATTGTATTTTACCAAAATTTTAGGAGGAAGCATATCTTTAATGGTAGTTGCTAAAGCAGAAACTGGTCTTTTTTTTCGTCGAGTATCCGACCTAAATATTTAATCTTGTTCGGGCATTTATGTCTTAACATTTCTGTTCACTGATGTTTAAACTGTAATCATGTAATCTCTGAAATACTTCTTGAATCAGTTTGACGTACTATATTTTCCTAGCACTCTTAATAATATCATCTCATGTAAGCGATGATACCTTCTCGTCCAGCCCTAATCATGTCGATTATTTATTGGAAAATATCTCAGGCTACTTTGACACCAAAGGGTAATCTTTTAAATGTGTAGAGTCCACTGTGTATAGTAATAGTTAAAAACAGTTTCATATATTCCTCATTCACTTCGATTTGAAGATATGCCTCAGATAATACAAGTTTTGAAAAGAAAAAAAAAACAAAAAAAAAACAGACCACCATTTAATTTGGTAAATATATTCTTCAGAGTTAGTAGGAGGCAAATCATTGAATCCATTTGAAAAGCCTGCACATAAAAGATTATTATTATTTTTCTTTCTAATATAAACCGCTAGCGTGACCCATTCTGAATAATTTATTTTTTCAATAATTCTAAAAACCTATTTTTACACTTTCATAGTGTTGTGACCCCAGTTTAGGGGTTAACTGTTTTCCCATAGCTGGGACCATAACAGGTGCTACCACTCCGGTTCAGGGTGAATCCGGGAACACCAACAATTAAGAGGCGGTTCCACGTTCCTCAAAACTTCCTGATCAGAGGGCTTGCTGTCGGGTGTAGTTTATCGTCTTACCCAGAAGTTTATCGTCATACCCAGGGCGGGTCTTAAAAGGTAAGTAAATATTTAAGGCAGTTGAAAGTATTTCAGCAGTCTCTCATTTTGCGTAGGAATGTTTGAATATTCACTATTCTATTAAAAACGAAGAACCCCCACTTGGTGATATGGCGCCCGTGCAGACATAAATAACATTAGCACCAGGAAATTATTATTTCGATATATTTGGGAATTCTCCTAAAAAAATGGGTTTGTGAGTAGCTGTTATAACGAATTTCTTTTTTTTGTTTTTAATATTGTTTACGCTTAAAGATGTCAGGAAGGTAATTTGCAAAACAACTTGAGGGGAATATCGGTATTTTTACTTTTCTTTTTTTTTAAAAAAAAAAAAACGAAAGCAGTCAGCTAATGAAATATTAATTAAAAAATAATTTTTTGATAATTAAAGCTTTGGAACTCTAGCTTAATGAACTTGTGTACTTAATTAATTCTCCACTCCCTCCATGAGAGAAACTGATTCTGTATGAAGCTAATATCATTTAACAAAGTAAGCGCTAAATGGGAAAAGCATACGTTAAGACGACAGCTGTTTCCGCAAGATGTAGTATTGAAGTACCCTTCAATACTACATAAAACGTGGATTCGCCGAGCCATGTCTGTTGCGTTCCCTTACGCACACATTCCCTTGAGAAAGGCATGAACCCAACAATTCTTGCCTACGCCAAAGCGTTAGTTTTCTTTTTTTTTTTTCTTCCTAACTGTTCACTAAACTCAGATCACATGAATCGCACAAGCCTGAGCTTTACCGAATGTGATGCTTCTATAGACGTACGAGAATGAAGTTTAGAGCATGAGGATATGTAGGAAAGATAACGGTTGACCCATACATGAAAATGTTAAGATTTTAATAGACGAGGAAGTATATTATTTACATTAATCGGACTATTGTTCTCATCTTTGTCGCCATATTTATTACAGCGTTTCGGCCGTTGTACTCTCCGGCCTTCTTGGTTGGAATGTGGAACCGGACCGTTTATTTTGCTCACTGGGGTAGACTGTTCTAGTTCCACGTGCCATGTTTAACGCATGTTATCTCCTATTAATTTCCCTCTGAAAGTTCTCCACTACCTTAACCGGGTATTGAACTCACACACTTTGGGTCCTGTCACTGAATCTAACCAACGCCTTTATCCACTCAGCCATGTGTCTTTGAGGACCAATTTGTCTCCATATTTTTGGTATATCGGGTCCGTACGATCCTTCAGTATCTGTCTATATTTCTGAGATGAGCTATTATGTACATTATTTACAACTATTCGGACTATTGTTCTCATCTTTGTCGCCATACTTATTACAACGTCTCGGCCGTTGTACGCTCCGACCTTCTTCAGGTGGTTGGAATGTCGAACTGAACTCTTTATTTCGCTCACTGAGGTAGACTGTTCTAGTTCCACGTGCCATGTTTAATGCATGTCAGTTATCAGTTATCTCCTGCTAATTTCCCTCTGAAGTTCTCCACTGTCTTAACTGGGTATTGAACTCACACTCTTTGGGTCCTGTCATTGGATCTAACCAACACCTTTATCCACAGTGCCATGTGTCCTTGAGGACCAATTTGTCTCCATAAATTTGGTATATCGGGTCCGTGCGATCCTTCAGTATCTGTCTATATTTCTGAGATGAGGTATTATGTACATTATTTACATTATTCCACTGTGCCATGTGTCCTTGAGGAAGTATCTGTTAGATCACTGATATCAACAGTACCAGACCAGATATGCAGTATTGAATGCACGGACGAATGGTAGATTTATAAACGTGCAAGATGGATACTTATATAAAAATAAGTTTTATATGTCTAGAAACAGGTTTGATGTGTTTTATTTTGTTTTACGGTATATCAACCTCAGTCGGTTATATGCCATTCGTAGCATGACACACATACACACATATATATATATATATATGTGTGTGTGCGTGTGTGTGTCATACAATTTTGAAGGAAAAAGACACACACACACATATATATATATATATATGTATGTGTGTGTGTGTCTTTTTCCTTCAAAATTGTATTCCCGATAATATTTTTTTTCAAAAATGAATTGCTGGTAATATTTTTTTACTATAATGTATTGTTGGTATTTTTAATATAAAATCTATTTTCATAGTTATATACTGTTTTGACTCCAGTTTGGTGGTTAATCATTTGCCCATATCTGGGGCCCTAACCTTCCACCCCGGTCAAGATGGACCAGGGAACAACAGCAATTAAGAGATGGTTCCAGCCTCATCACAACCGCCAGTCGGCGTATTCTGAAGCTGCAGACAACAGGCCCAATAAAAATTAGAAGTAGGTTTTATTTTGTTTTATAGTATATCAGCCTAAGTTGTTTATATAATACCGATAAGACATACGATAGGTTTGTATGAATAGAATATGGATATATTTTATTTTTCAGAAATATATTGCTGATAACATTTTTTTTTTTTTTTAAATCGTAGTTCTCGTAATATTTTTTTTTAAATGTAAGTGATATTTTTTTCATAATTATATTGTTGGAATTTGTATATAAGTGTTATGATGTTGATTTGGGCTTAGTAGAGACAAACGCCAAATAACACGTAACAATAAAAAGGGTTTTAATAGGTTGGTAAAAAGGTACAGAAATCGCCTGAGTAGTCAATAACTAGCTCAGCTAAGATCTTCTCTGTCTCACTGTCTGTATTTATCTATCCACCCACGAGGATAAAATGTGGCACAAGGCCGGTTTAAAGTGGGTATCTCCGAGCCCGTAGGCTCGGCCAAAAATATGGCCTTTCTGAACCCGCCTAGAGTTGAAAAATTCTCCACTCAGCGTGATGAACGAATCTCTCGTCGCCACTGTTATGATGTTGATTTGGCGTTTGTCTCTACTAACCCCAAATTAACATCATAACAATAATCTATTTTTATACTTTCATAGTGTTTTTGTTTGGGGTTTTGCCCATAGCTGGGGCCCTAAGAGGTAATACCACCCCGGTCAGGGTGGACCTGGAAACCACAGTAATTAAGAGGTGATTCGACGTTCCTCAGAACCTCCAGTCGGCGTATTGTATTGCCGCAGACGACAGGGCGGATAGAAATAAGTTTTAACCTATTAAATGCACATATGCAGCTACAAAAAAGGCAAATTTCATTTTAGATGTAAAACTCCCTTTTTTCGTTAAAAACGCCCTCATCGCAAACATTCTACATCATCAACATGCTTCTGTAGAAGCAAATCTCTGTTCCCTCAAGCGTTGTCGTATAAAGATATTGTCATTGACTGGCATATAGAATATAGTACCCTATTTTTTCAGTACTGTTTTCATTGCTTCTGACAAAAAAAATCTCCAGTTACTTAATACATAGTTTACTATTGCAATGCGTGTTCGGATTTCGTTGTTAAATTTTTCATCCATTTCTTTAAATACTTCGTAGATATTTGGCTGTTTCAATGTGTGTTCGGATTTTCCTTGTTAAATATTCAGCCATCTGTTTAAACACTTCGTAAGTATTTGGCTATTTCAATGTGTGTTCGGATTTCCTTGTTAAATATTCAGCCATCTGTTTAAACACTTCGTAAGTATTTGGCTATTTCAATGTGTGTTCGCATTTCCTTGTTAAATATTCAGCCATCTGTTTAAACACTTCGTAAGTATTTGGCTATTTCAATGTGTGTTCGCATTTCCTTGTTAAATATTCAGCCATCTGTTTAAACACTTCGTAAGTATTTGGCTATTTCAATGTGTGTTCGCATTTCCTTGTTAAATATTCAGCCATCTGTTTAAACACTTCGTAATTATTTGGCTATTTCAATGTGTGTTCGCATTTCCTTGTTAAATATTCAGCCATCTGTTTAAACACTTCGTAAGTATTTGGCTATTTCAATGTGTGTTCGGATTTCCTTGTTAAATATTCAGCCATCTGTTTAAACACTTCGTAAGTATTTGGCTATTTCAATGTGTGTTCGGATTTCCTTGTTAAATATTCAGCCATCTGTTTAAACACTTCGTAATTATTTGGCTGTTTCAATGTGTGTTCGGATTTTCCTTGTTAAATATTCAGCCATCTGTTTAAACACTTCGTAAGTATTTGGCTATTTCAATGTGTGTTCGGATTTCCTTGTTAAATATTCAGTCATCTGCTTAAACACTTCGTAAGTATTTGGCTATTTCAATGTGTGTTCGGATTTCCTTGTTAAATATTCAGCCATCTGTTTAAACACTTCGTAATTATTTGGCTATTTCAATGTGTGTTCGCATTTCCTTGTTAAATATTCAGCCATCTGTTTAAACACTTCGTAAGTATTTGGCTATTTCAATATGTGTTCGCATTTCCTTGTTAAATATTCAGCCATCTGTTTAAACACTTCGTAAGTATTTGGCTATTTCAATGTGTGTTCGGATTTCCTTGTTAAATATTCAGCCATCTGTTTAAACACTTCGTAAGTATTTGGCTATTTCAATGTGTGTTCGGATTTCCTTGTTAAATATTCAGCCATCTGTTTAAACACTTCGTAATTATTTGGCTATTTCAATGTGTGTTCGCATTTCCTTGTTAAATATTCAGCCATCTGTTTAAACACTTCGTAAGTATTTGGCTATTTCAATGTGTGTTCGGATTTCCTTGTTAAATATTCAGCCATCTGTTTAAACACTTCGTAAGTATTTGGCTATTTCAATGTGTGTTCGGATTTTCCTTGTTAAATATTCAGCCATCTGTTTAAACACTTCGTAAGTATTTGGCTGTTTCAATGTGTGTTCGGATTTTCCTTGTTAAATATTCAGCCATCTGTTTAAACACTTCGTAATTATTTGGCTATTTCAATGTGTGTTCGCATTTCCTTGTTAAATATTCAGCCATCTGTTTAAACACTTCGTAAGTATTTGGCTATTTCAATGTGTGTTCGGATTTCCTTGTTAAATATTCAGCCATCTGTTTAAACACTTCGTAAGTATTTGGCTATTTCAATGTGTGTTCGGATTTCCTTGTTAAATATTCAGCCATCTGTTTAAACACTTCGTAAGTATTTGGCTATTTCAATGTGTGTTCGGATTTCCTTGTTAAATATTCAGCCATCTGTTTAAACACTTCGTAAGTATTTGGCTATTTCAATGTGTGTTCGCATTTCCTTGTTAAATATTCAGCCATCTGTTTAAACACTTCGTAAGTATTTGGCTATTTCAATGTGTGTTCGCATTTCCTTGTTAAATATTCAGCCATCTGTTTAAACACTTCGTAAGTATTTGGCTATTTCAATGTGTGTTCGGATTTCCTTGTTAAATATTCAGCCATCTGTTTAAACACTTCGTAATTATTTGGCTATTTCAATGTGTGTTCGCATTTCCTTGTTAAATATTCAGCCATCTGTTTAAACACTTCGTAAGTATTTGGCTATTTCAATGTGTGTTCGGATTTCCTTGTTAAATATTCAGTCATCTGCTTAAACACGTCGTAGATATTTGGCTATTTCAATGTGTGTTCGCATTTCCTTGTTAAATATTCAGCCATCTGTTTAAACACTTCGTAAGTATTTGGCTATTTCAATGTGTGTTCGCATTTCCTTGTTAAATATTCAGCCATCTGTTTAAACACTTCGTAAGTATTTGGCTATTTCAATGTGTGTTCGCATTTCCTTGTTGAATATTCAGTCATCTCTTTGAACACGTCGTAGATATTTGGCTATTTCAATGCGTGTTCGGATTTCCTTCTCAAATATTCAGCCATTTGTTTAAACACTTCGTAAATATTTGAATATTTCAATGCGTGTTCGGATTTCGTTGTTACATATTCAGTCATCTGTTTAAACATATTAGATAGATATTTAAACTTCTCTACTTTTCACGTCATCATTTCTTAGCTCGCATCTTGTCTATTTTTGTCTTCTCTCGCTGACAACATCAAATTCTGTTTTCTTTGAAAAGGTGGTTAGTCCTTTTTTCCCACTTTCTTTTATTACCTTGTCCAGGAGGTCTTGTATTTTTCTTTCTCTGTCTACCATCGACACAGACTCATTTGAATATATTAACTTGTCGAGATTGTGCCCACCGATAACAAACTGTAATAAGATTTTCAGCTCCCACGAGATAGCCTCGCCGCTGTAGAGGTTGAATAAATTCGGTGAGAAGATATACACCTCTATTTTTGGTTTCTGTCACAATTCCTTTTTTATCCGTGTGTTCGTGGTTTTACTTACTCAAAATAAGTTGTGGATTCATCACATCGATGTGGTGCAATGGTCAGCAAGCTTGTCCCACAAGATAAATTACGACTGCATAGTGAGTTCGATCCTCAATGCGCTCCCCAGATTTTCGAACTTGTGACTCATTCAAGCTATGCTTATTAAAACAGTAAAATGTATATTTGGTCTTTTCAACATGGTGTAATGTTTAGCAAGCTTGTCTCGCTAGTTCACATTGTTTTTTAAGCGTTTCAACCAAAGAAAGGACGGAAGCCACTAGGACGCAAGGGGTAACAGAAGATTTAGAGCAAGAGCAGATAATAGTGATAGAGGAAAGGATGAGGAGAAGGATAGTGGATAGATCAAGGCAACTGGAGATGTCAATTGACATTACATTTGAATAGTTGGTGATTATAGCTCTCAGGGAAACAGGAATGGGGAAGGGAATTCCACAGGTGAGAGGTGCGAGATAGGAAGCAATTGAGTAAAGAAGAGACGGCTAAATTTAATAGTTTCAACCATGAAAGGATGAGAGCGGGATGCCAGGCTCTTAGGGCGCTTGAACTCATGAAGTCTGGGAACCAGCGAATGCAGCTCCTCGTAGCAATTACCATTACTTAGAACTGAATATGCAGTTCGATCTTCACTGCATCCCCCACGCTTTCACTGTTATGTCATATCTAAGCTACGCATAGAAAACCACATTTTGGGCACTTTGACGTTCGGTTTTTCCAGTTACGAGTCCTTTTTTTAAAGCTGTTCGTGTTGTGTTCATTTTGTTTAGTTCTTTTTTCGTAATAGATTTAATGTTTAGGATAGAGCTTCGAAAAGATTCGCAGTGTGAGATAGGCAAGAAGTAAGGCATGTAGCAACATCAGCCCGGAAAAGGGCACTCTTTTAAAGGCAAGGAAAAGCAAAAATATTTTAAGTCAAGTGATTGCGATTGCTGTATGAGTCGTACGATTTTTGAATCAAGCACGGACAACGCCGGGTCATGCTGTTAGTTTTCTATAAATCCTCGACGTTGTTCACATGATTGGTTCATGCCATTATCAACATCATTTTCTAGAACGGCATTCCTGTTCCTTCAAGTCCTTTTTTCATTTTTGAGGTAAACCCTCCAGCATCTACTGCCATATATCAATTCAATACTCTTTTCTTCATTTCTAAAGATTTTTTTCCATCTTTAATATTCTCCTTAACACTTGGAATGCATCTTTGGTTATCCCAAATGCGTCTTCGGATTTCAGTGCCACAATATTCGTCCTCTGTTAGAACATTTCCCATATATTTCCATTTTTCTGTTCTAGGAACTTTTCTTAATTCTGAATCGAGATGTCATGTGCCCAATCGTCGATCTTGTTTGTGCTTTTATTAAATCAACATCTGTATGCAGTTTGTTTTTTGGTAAAATTCAGCTATGAAACTATTTTCTTTTTCTCGCCGTTTAACTTATCCTTTATTCTCAACGACATCCTGCCCTGGGTAAGACGATATGCTACACCCACGTCCTATGTAAGACGATAAACTACATCCAACAGCAAGGTCTCTGATGAGGAAGCTTTGAAGAACATGGGACCATTGCTTAATTGTTGGTGTTCCCAAGTTCATCCTGACCCGAGGTTGAAGCACCTTTTAGGGTCCCAGCTATTGTCAAATAGATTACCCCCAAACTGGGGTCAAAATAAAAACTGTAAAATATGGTTTAAATGCCAGCAATACGTTTTTGTGAAAAAAAAAAAAATTACTAGCAATATATTTTTGAAGAAATAATTATTTCCAGCAATACATTGTTAAAAAAAAAATATTTCCATCAATATATTTCTGAGGAAAAAAATATTACCAGCAATAAAGGTTTTGTCGCCATTAAATATCCCATTGAGGTTGATAGCCCATAAAATAAAATAAACCTAACTCAACGGAATCAATATCTTACTGAATTTTAAATGATAGGCCGCAATAAAAAAAATAAAAAAATAAAAAAAAAGTTTCAGTTGTTGAATTAAGTACGAATTCCATTTTGCTTCAATATTCTGATTTAAATCACCATGACAAAGATTTACCGTTTATTACGGTGTTATCGTATGTGGACTTCCATGGTTTGTGCGAAGAATTATGTTTATTCAACAAAATAGCAAAAGGTTTGGCGAAGATCTTCGCTTCCCAGGTTTTTCTTCGCAATAAATATTAAACGGCCGTTGCTTTGCGTGATTCTAAGCGGTCGGGCCAGAGAAAGCAAGTTGCGTCGACTTCTTAACACGAAACCTACGTGTGGCTGATGAGTTAATTTAGATGTTGAAATAGATCTGTTGTTCGGTATCCCAAGATTTTTTTTCAAAAGCAATGAGATTTGACAAAAGTTATTAACTATTCGGCTTACATTTATTGCGACCTTTATATAACTGCGAATGGTAATTAGGCCTGGTTTTGCTCAAAAGTATTTCCCGGCTAAGCAGTCTAAAGCAAATCAACACTAAAGTTGTTTCGACAGTGCAATGCGGGCGCAGGTTCAAACTTAGCGGAAGAACACACTCTCTTTATTAAGAGTTAAGATTGTCAAATGTTAATTACATCGTTAAAAAAGGATGTTTACATAAACATATGTATCATATAATGCTTAGATAAATAAGAGAATCTCTCTCTCTCTTTCTCACTCTCTCTATCTATCTATCTATCTATCTATCTCATTCCCTAAATCAATCTATCTATATAATTCAGTAAATAAATAAATCTATCTATCTATCTATCTATCTCATTCAACCAATATATTTATCTATATCATTCAATCAATCTATTTATATCATTCAATCAAATTGAATGGAGACAAACGTCCGTAGGTATGCTACAACGCTATATGATTTAATCAGTCTGTCTCTCTATATCATTCAGTCACTCTATCTATATCATTCAATTAATCTATTTATGTATATTATTCTATCTATCTATCTATCTATCTATCTATCTATCTATCTATCTATCTATCTATCTATCTATCTCCTCCAGTCTCTTTATATCTCATTCAATCAATCGATCTATCAATATATATATATATATATATATATATATATATATATATATATATATATATATATATATATGTTGAGGGGTCAATCCCTTTTTATACAAATGGACTCACCCAGTGTATACTTATACTACTGCCAGTAAATACACGAGGAATCGAGTCGAGTCCAGAGTGGCAGAGTAAAAGTATGTCGTTAACAGAAGAGTGAGGGTGAGATAACAGCGAGCAAGGGTCACAGTGAGCGAGCACGCAAACTCAGTAAGAAGTCATACAATGATGCTTCAATACCACAGACTGTATATATATATTTGGCTACTAACCCGTATTCCTGGAACTACTAATCTGCTTTACCAGTTTGTATTATTACGTTAATACATTATTTTCATATATCCATTCTTGGCGTTTGTTAATTATTGGTACCGGATTTCAGCCCAGAATCCACAACAATACATACATATATATATATATATATATATATATATATATATATATATATATATATATATATATATATATCTCAAACAATCTATTGGAAATAGACTTTTCAACACGATTTTTTTCATAAAAACGACGCCTAAAAATCTCATCTTTTACTATGAAAACTTGGTACTCAGGAGCTATACAAATTTGATCCTCCCAAAACAGTCTAAGGATTTAAGTTTCCTTGGAAATAGTGAAGCCGTTTACTGACATATTCAGCGTTCAACAGTCGCTTTTTCATGTCCGCGACAATTGCCTCAAACTGACGAAGAGCAATGCCTACTACTACATTACCTTTGCTGGTTTTGTAAATTGCGAATGAGAAAAGCTTCAACTGCATTCAATCACAGAGGATCAATTCAAATGTCTGGTATGTATTGCTGACTTCAGTCCTCCCAAGACGCAGACATACGCACGCAGTTACTACCAAAATTGGACCAGGACAAAAACGTCACAGTAAAACATCTCACTGCGGAAAGGCCAACGTTTATTAAGCCTTGCATAGGACGCCATGATGGTTCAGCAGTCTACTACTCCGTCGACAACCAATAGCGTACGAGCAAAATAAAATAAAACTAACACAAAAATGAAGATTCCTCCCACAGCATGCTGGCTATGTGCACAATGTGATTTTTCACGCTTCTGGCCATTTAAGAAGCGTAGGTATCAGAAATGTCATCAGTACAGAGACACAGAAGAGTTTTGGAACCCTCAGAAGGACGAAACGTCCAACACATATAGAGGTGATTCAATTTGGAGGCTAAAGAAATCCCCTCCCACCCACAAAAAAAAAACAAAACAAAAAAACAACAGCCTGGGAGAACACTGAGTGAAAATCCGCATCTGCTATATTCGAGATCGATTTTGAATGTCGCAGGAAATACGTTACTCTTTATTTTTAACAAAAGCCTAGTTCGTTTTCAATTTGTGACAGATTGACGTTGGTGATGACGAAAACACAACATATATCTCTGAGCGCGACGGGTGACACAATTCATTTGACGGATGAGTTGGTTTGTAATATTTCTTTCAAAAACAGACATTTTTTGAAGCATATAACTCTGAATTAAACCTACATGGATTGGACTGGATAGATGCACTAAGCATTCTTTATATTCCTCTGAAACATGTGTCTCACACGCACAAACTCACTTCTGTTTCTTATATTGAGAAGCAATTCACAGAAACACTCAACGCAAAATTTGGCAACCTTTTCTTTCAAGAGAGTCTGTGATTCTGTATCAAGGCAAAGGCTACTCTGTAGGTAAAATCGATTGCAAAACCGATTTTCAGAACCAAACGTCTGATACCCTACGTTGCACTTGACGTATTAAACAAAGAGTTGGAACGTCTTTAGCAAGCAGGTGTATGACAGCCAACAAATTACTCTGCAACAGCAGCTGCCATTGTTGTTAAAAAGACGAATGGAAAGGTTGGATATGTGCTGATTCTTCAACTGGGTTAGACAACTCCTTGGGGGCGCATCAATATCCACTCCCTGTGCCAGGTCTTTTCACAAAATTAAATTGTAGACATTATTTTGCCAAAATTGATTTTCCCTGATCAACTTCTTGCAGTTGGCGGCTGATGCAGAGTCCAAAGAGCTTATGACAATCAACACTCACTTGGGGCTATTTACGTTTAAGCTCCTTCCTTTCGAAGTTAAACCAGCTCAAGCCATATTCCAACAAGCAACGGACGCTATCTTGATCGGATTGACAGCAGTTGGGGCATTTATTGATGTTATTATCGTTACAGGGGCAATCCAGGATCAACCTTTCAAACAGTTGATTTCCAATTTTGAACGAATTCAGTAATACGGATTCCATGCACGGGCAGAAAAATGTGCATTTTTTTCGGACACAAATTAAGTATCTAGGTTTCATATTTGACAAAAATGGTCGACAGACAGACCCAGAGAATATCTCTGCCATAAAGAAAATACCGGCACTGGCAAATATGAAAACCCTACTTTCTTTCCTTGGAATGGTTAACCAATGCATTGGATTTTTTGCCAGAACTTCATCGGGTCCGCGCTTTCCTTAACAATTTTTTAAAAAAGGATAAAACGTTGGAAATGTTCCTCCGTGTGCCAGTCTATCTTTAAAAAGATAAAATTCCTTAATCTCTTCAGTAATGTTGCTTACGCACCGTAACCTAACCATTGACATTATTGTAGTTTCGGATGCTTCCGATTACGGTATTGGAACCGCCATTTCACATAGTTTCCCCGATGGCAGCCAAAAAAACAATAGTTCATTCATCCAGCTAAGTGATACTTGCTGCACGAAACTATGGAAGGATTGGAAAAAATCCTTAGCAATAATTTTCACCACAAAGAAGTTTAATAAAATGTTATATGGGCGTCATTTCATTTTGATCACGGATCATAAACCCCTTGTTAGCGTTTTCAAATTCAAGAAAAGTATTCCGGTCTATACAGCTAACCGTGTGCAAAGATAAGTTACCCTGATGTTGGGCTATGATTTCTCCATCGGATCTCCTTCAACTGAGGCAATCGCTCATGCAGGTGCCTTATGCAGGCTCATGGATACGCAAACTAAGATACAATAGGATTCAGTAATTGCTGTATTATCTATGGAACCAGAAGTTATTTCAGTGCTTGCATCCAAGCACTACCTCGTTACTACGCAAATTGTCCGAAAGGCTACAACTTCTGAGCCATTATTCAAATAAGTTTTACACTTCCACCATATCAAGTGGTCCAAGTTATGAAACAGAAAAAAAAACCTTTATTTCAGCGTCAGTCATCATTGTCTCAGATTGATGGGTGTATTCTTTATGCTGAGTGTGTAATTGTTGTATCAACATTACCAAATAGTGTCATGAACAATTTCATTTTGGTCACCATGGTGTTAGACGTCTCAAATCCTTAGCACGCTGCAACATGGACAAGCAGCTAGAAGAATTTGTACACACATGTTCTGTCAGCTAGCTGTAAAATATCATAGGAAAAATACATTGAATTCCTGGCCTATTCCAGATGCCCTCTGCTCAGGTCTGCACACTGACTTGGCAGAACCCATAAATAGACTTATCTTACTTCATCGCATCACCTCTGAGGATTCCGGAGACATTGGTGTCAGATAATGGCACTGCATTCACATCAGGAAAATTTTCGGACCTTTTCGCCAACGTAATGATATAAAACATATCAGGTCTGCTCATTTTCATCCAAATCAAATGGTCAGGTGGAACGTTTTGTGGATACATTTAAGAGAGTACAGTTAAAACAAAAAGGGGAAAGAACCACACCAAAAATCCTGGAGATATTCCTTCGAAACTGCTTGCATAGAACTTGCGGATACATCTAGAAATTCCAAGAGTAAAAGTATGAAACTACGCTGCAAATTTATATCATAAGATCTTAAGTTGAAGTGGTGAGAAATATATGTTTGTATATATATATATATATATATATATATATATATATATATATATATATATATATATATATGATAGAAATTATTACGAGGATTTGCGATAATTATTATTAAGTAATTCATCGAGTCCAGAAGAAACCTCAACTGAATGCAGAAAGCACTGGACGGCCGTTTCGTACTATATTCGGGAGTGTTATGGGACCTTACCCATAATAACATAATGGACTATTCCATACGTAATAAATTAAGAGGAAGCAGGGAGTTCAGTCCGAAGTCGGACGACCGGCTGATCGGTTGAACTGTCTACCTTCGGGCGGGGAGGGACCCGAACGAGTCTACGCCGAAGGGCGGAGTCTCTTTCGGGGAGGTAAACTGACCCTGAACCCGTTGATACAGGTTCAAAGGGCATATTTTTGGCCGAGCCCACGTGCTCGGAGAAACCACTTTAAACCGGCCTTGTGTCACATGATGCCCTCGTGGTGGGATGACTAAATACTGTTCAGTCTGAAGTCTGGAGTGAAGTCCGCCAGGAGTCTGTCAGTCAGTCAGAGAGAGCGAGTCAGTCAGTCGAGTCAGAGGCAGTCCGAAACAGAGTAGCGTTCAGACAATTATTACAAGACATTGGAATAGTGATACTGGTCGAGACTACATTGTTCTCCCCACTAAACCTGTTTGTTCGTACTAACCCTTTCTACTTCTCTGTATATATTTCTGTTTGTAATATATCTGTGTTATTCCATATCCGTATTCGAGTTCTTCTTTATTGGTTCTACCTTGGACCATCCCCGTGGTACAAGGAACCCGACCATAACAGGGAGTCACCAGCAGTGCGCATTCACTACAGAGAATTGAAACCCGGGCAGTTATGTTATCAGGCAAGCGTCATACCAACGAGCCTGTGTGACGAAGAGGTAACAAATTAGACTCGATATAGCACCCCTCGATTCCGTGAGGGAACTCATACGAGTTTCCCTTACCCATAGGAGTGTGCCCTCAAGAGCCACGACTACTATACCCAACCTGCTACATCCAGAGCATCGTATGTATATAGATATATTGAATGATGGATACCCCACCATTATGATTAAATACTTAATCTTGAGTTGTTTTATTTTATATGTATTAACAAAACAAAGATATAAATAGAAAATAGAAGATTGTTGCGTGCGAAAAAACAATGGGTATGGAAGAAGGAAAAATTCAACTAGTGAAGGTGTTTGTATAAAAGCCATATTGAAAAGTAATGGAAAGTGAAGAGAAAGGTGCTGGCGTGCGTGTTCTTGTGTGCGTTTGTATGTGTGCGTGTGCGCGTGCGCGACGGGGTGTTCGTCCTACATCTTAGCGTCTACGAGACTAAGAGTAAAAAGAAGATGGCACAGAATGTTACTATTAATAGGCTAATTTTTCTTATTAACATTATTCGAACTCTTGACATTATTCGATTTCTTTTCTTTGTCGCCATATTTATTACAATGTTTCGGCTGTGGTTGTCAGTTATCAGTTACCTGCTAATTCCCCGCTCCAAGTGCCATGTCTGCTCGAGGACACATGGCACAGTGGATACAGGCGTTGGTTAGATCCAGTGACAGGACTCAAAGAGTGTGAGTTCAATACCCGGTTAAGGCAGTGGAGAACTTGGAGAGGATAATTAACAGGAGATAACTGACATCCATTAAATATGGCACGTGGAACTAGAACAGTTTACCCCAATAAGCGAAATAAAAGGTTCAGTTCGACATTCCAACCCCCTGAAGAAGGGCGGGTCGTACAACGGCCGAAACGTTCTAATAAATATGGCGACAAAGTCAGAATAATGTAAATAATGTACATAATACCTCATCTCAGAAATATAAAAAGATGCTAATGTTACTGTTAATAGGCTTAGAGAGCAACTCCTTGCGGCGGCTTTTTAGGAAAGTAAGTGGGGGTAACACTGTGTGCCAAAGCTACTTTTATTTTCCATCCATGATTATCTGAGATTTTGCGATAAAAATCAATTAAATTGAAGGCAGGTGAAAACTAAAGAAAAACTGATTATAATTAACATAGTCTCGTGATTTCACCCTCATTCCTCCCCGGCGAAATAAAATGTCTATGTCTCCGTTGTTTTGCAGATAAAAAGCAAAACAGACCACGAGGTTGGGCTGGAGAGTCACCTAGGTGATGCCCTAATGTAAACGGGTGACACAACGGGAAGTGGGGAGGATTGTAAAAAGACAAATATACTGCAAAGGGAAAGACGGTTGTGGAAAGCCATGATCACCCACGTCCTGAAGGGACAGGGCACAGAAAAGAAGAAATAGTTATTTGGCATTTACATTTCCTTTTGTATTACTTTTTCCCATCGATTACACGTGAGCCGATTAAGTGTTTGTTGAAGGAAGATAAACTTCTAGTATTTGAGGTTTCTGACAGCGTTGACAAAATCTATTAATTGCATCGCCATTTTGTCTTCTTCTTCGGCTGTGTTTGTTTACTTATAGAGGTTGATTTAAATAGTTCTGACGATTGTCTGTATCTTTGAGTTTTTATTCGATCGGTTTTCCTGGTCACTCTTTCCTATTTTCTTATTTGTTTATTTTCTTATTCGACACTTCGTTAGACAATCTATGGCATTACTTTCTTGAAAGCCCATTTCAATTTTTCTCTTGTAGGGCGCGGGTTCTTTTGTAGGGCGCGGGTTCTTTTGTAGGGCGCGGGTTCTTTTGTAGGGCGCGGGTTCTCTTGTAGGGCGCGGGTTCTTTTGTAGGGCGCGGGTTCTTACAATATTCTTTTATAGTATTTTTTCGGATTATTTTTGTTTGGCGTTACATATTTTCCATTTTATTTGCTTTTTTCAGTTTTCTTTCTTTTCAAAAGATTTCTTTTTCTTTTCCATGTTTTTATTATTTTTTTCTGCAATTTTTTTTTCTTCAGCTTTTTTTTTCTTTGTTTTTTTTTTCGTTCCTCATTTCATTTTATCTTATTCATTTCTTTCTTTCTTTCTTTCTTTCTTTCTTTCTATCTATCTATCTATCTATCTATCTATCTATCTTCTCCAGTCTCTTCATATCTATCTATCTATCTATCTATCTATCTATCTATCTATCTATCTATCTATCTCCTCCAGTCTCTTCATATCTATCTATCTCCTCCAGTCTCTTCATATCTATCTATCTATCTAT
Organism: Acanthosepion lycidas; assembly: GCA_963932145.1. Taxonomy (NCBI): domain Eukaryota; kingdom Metazoa; phylum Mollusca; class Cephalopoda; order Sepiida; family Sepiidae; genus Acanthosepion; species Acanthosepion lycidas. The sequence goes on along the minus strand of OZ010608.1, from coordinate 46,520,593 downwards.
CTATCTATCTATCTATCTTCTCCAGTCTCTTCATATCTATCTATCTATCTATCTATCTATCTATCTATCTATCTATCTATCTATCTATCTATCTATCTTCTCCAGTCTCTTCATATCTATCTATCTATCTATCTATCTATCTATCTATCTATCTATCTATCTATCTATCTCGGGCCTATATACTTTTCGACATTTTTCAATTTTTCTTGTTTTTCACTTTTCCTTACATTTTTCTTTTACTCTTTTATCGCTTCTTTCCTTTCATTATTGTTCTTTCTTTCTTTCTTTTCTCTTTCTGTGTATCTTTCTTTTTCTCCTCTTTTCTTATTTTCTTTCTTTCTTTCTTTTTCCATGTTACTAACCAATGCTGTCCTTTTTCCATGTTACTAACCAATGCTTTTCTTTCTTTTTTAAGTGATTTATTTTTTTTTCATATATTCTTTCTCCCATTATCATTAGTTTCTTTTCATTTTATTTTTCTTTTTTTTCTTTTTCTTTTGAAGCAGTCTACAAGTTCTTCCTCCATTCTTTTACCGAATTTAATTCGTGCTTTATTTTTTGACTTAACTTTTTCTTCTTTTCTCATTTTTCCCCCTTTTTTTTTATTATTGTTCTGTCTTTATTTCATTTGTTCTTTCTTTGTCTCTTTCACTTTCTTTTTTTCTTCTTTCTTTCTTTCTTTCTTTTTTCTCTCTCTCTTTCTTTGTTTGTTTCTTTCTTTCTCAGTCACTATGTTTTGTTCCTCTTTCTTTCTTTAATTTATTTACCGTAATTCTTCCATCCCGCATCACATAATTTTCTTTCTTTCTTTCTTTTTTCTTTCTTTCTTTCTTTCTTTCTTTCTTTCTTTCTTTCTTTCTGTTTTCGCTGTTATTAACCAATGCTATCAAATTTTACATTATCCAATTCATCCTTTTCCTTTCTTTCTTTCTTTTTTCTTTCTTTCTTTCGTTCCTCCTTTCTTTCTTTCTTTCTTTCTTTAGTTCGCACTTTCTTTCTTTCTCCTTTCTTTCTTTCTCCTTTCTTTCTTTCTTTCTTTCTTTCTTTCTGTTTTCGCTGTTATTAACCAATGCTATCAAATTTTACATTATCCAATTCATCCTTTTTCTTTCTTTCTTTCTTTTTTCTTTCTTTCTTTCGTTCCTCCTTTCTTTCTTTCTTTCTTTCGTTCGCCCTTTCTTTCTTTCTCCTTTCTTTCTTTCTTTCTCCTTTCTTTCTTTCTTTCTTTCTTTCTTTCTTTCTTTCTTTCTGTTTTCGCTGTTATTAACCAATGCTATCAAATTTTATATTATCCAATTCATCCTTTTTCTTTCTTTCTTTTTTCTTTCTTTCTTTCGTTCCTCCTTTCTTTCTTTCTTTCTTTCTTTCGTTCGCCCTTTCTTTCTTTCTCCTTTCTTTCTTCTTTCTTTCTCCTTTCTTTCTTTCTTTCTTTCTTTCTGTTTTCGTTGTTATTAACCAATGCTATCAAATTTTACATTATCAAATTCATCTTGGTTTGTTTGTTTGTTTATTTGTTTGTTTATTTGTTTATTTCTTTCTTTCTTATTGGCCAATATATTTAGCATATCATATTCCTCTTTCTCTTTCTTTCTTTCTTTCTTTCTTTCTTTCTTTCTTTCTCAATCATTCCTTTAGTATTTATCATGTCTTCTTTTTCGCTTTATCATATATCGTATGTTTACTTTCAATTTATTATTCCTTCTTTCTTTCGTCATTCTTTTAAGCCATACACACATTCTTCATTTCTTCTTTTATATAATCTTTCTTTCTTTCTTTTGGTTAGTCTTTGTTTGTTTGCTTGTTTTTTTCTTTCTTTTTTTCTTTCTTTCTTTCTTTCTTTTTTTCTTTCTTTCTTTCTTTTTTTCTTTCTTTCTTTCTTTCTTTCTCATTTATTTACTTATTATTTATTTATCATATATTCTCCCCACCCCCTTATCATTTCTCTGTTTATTTTCGATGTATTATTCTTTTTTTGTGGGGGTGGGGGTTCTTTCAAGCCATCTAGACTTTCTTCATGTCTTCCTTTATATATTATTTATTTCTCACTTTCTTTCATTCTTTCATTCGTTCAATTCTCTCCTTATTCTTTTTGTTCTCTGTTCAATCAACGCATTTTCATTCGTGAACACACGTTTTCTTTTTTGTTTATCTTTCACATTCTTCCTTCTTTCTCTCGCCCCTTTCGCCGATTTGTCGCAAGTCAATATTTGGCAGAAGCATCTTTGTCTATTTTTATTACGAGCAGCATTTTCTTCTTGAAATGACGACCGAGCTTCACATTTCATTATATTTTCCACTTTTAATTTCTCCGTATTTTATTGCCTCACTTTTATTGCCGCCATTTTTGCCTTTGCCGCGCTTGATATTTCCCCTTCACTCAGATCACCATAATCTCAGTCCTAACGTCATGACAGCTTTCCCTGCTTGGGGAGATTGGCATTGTTATCCGTTTATGGTATCTCACTGTTTTCCCTTCTTCGTCTTTTTTTAAAATGTTAGCTAAAGCAAAGAGAACGTTGTCAAGACAAACGTTTCTCTCTCGGGTGACTGTGTTTGTAAGCATATGTTTTGGAAAGAGGATCTCGTCACCTTGAATTTGTTCATTTGTGTGATGGAAGAAGAAGAAGAAGAAGAAGAAGAAGAAGAAGAAGAAGAAGAAGAAGGAGAATCGTCAAAGGCAAATGCTTTTCTTTTATGAATATATGGAGAGAAAAAGAATAATTTTGAGTGGGAATGAATTGTTTCAAATTTAGGGGAACGGGATATTGAAAAATGCAAACAAATGAGAAACAACACAAAGAGCGAGCGAAAAAACAACAACGAATAAAAAACCCGGCAAAGTACGGGAAGGATGAATGAAAAATATATATGAAAGAGAAATGAATGAAAGAGAAGTGAAAAAAAGAAGGAAACGTAATGTATAAGAAAATAGAAACAAACAAGCAAACAAATAGGAAGCAGTGGATTGAAAGAAAGAAAGAAAGAAAGAAAGAAAGAAAGAAAGAAAGGAGGAATGAAAGAAAGAAAGAAAGAAAGAAAGAAAGAAGAAAGAAAAGAAAGAAAGAAAAAAGATAAATTGGATAATGTAAAATTTGATAGCATTGGTTAATAACAACGAAAACAGAAAGAAAGAAAGAAAGAAAGAAAGAAAGAAAGAAAGAAAGAAAGAAAGAAAGAAAGAAAGAAAGGAGGAACGAAAGAAAGAAAGAAAGAAAGGTTTGTCTGACGAAGCAAAATTAATATCTATGAAAGAAAGAAAGGGAGAAACAATTGTACGTTTGATAGAAAGAAAAAAAAAGAAAGAAAGAAAGGAAGAAAGAAAGAAAGAAAGAAAAAGAAAGAAAGAAAGGAAGTAAGAAAGAAAGAAAGAAAGAAAGGAAGTAAGAAACAAATAGTATTAACAGAATGTCAGGACCGAAAAAATGGAATATCGGAAGGGAGGAAAAAGTAAATAAATATATATAAGCAAATAAATAAATATTGATACAGACAAACACATAAACTTTCGAAAGAAAGAAGCAAAAAAGAAACAAAAAAGAAAGAAACAAAAAAGAAACAAAAAAGAAATAAACAAAAAAAAAGAAACAAAAAGATGGAATATCGGAAGATATATATATATATATACATAGGCAAATAAATAAATATTGAACAAACACATAAAAACTTTCGAAAGAAAAAATATGCAAACAAAGGAAAAAAAAGAATAAGCGACAAAGAAAGGAAGATATATATATATATATATATATATATATATATATATATATATATATATATATATATATGCACAAAATAAAATAAATATATAATAACAAGCATTTCCTAAGTGTAGATTAAATGTGACACAAGGCGGAAAGTATGGAGCACCCAGTGAGGATCGGACTCACTCCTCAGTCCCAGTTGATCTCGCAAGACGAAAAATGTTATTTCCGTGTGTGTGCATATATATATATATATATATATATATATATATATATATATATATATATATATATATATATATATATGTACATATATATATATATATATATATATGTATATATATATATGTATATATATATATATATATATATATATATATAAAAGAAAGAGGTTGTAGTGTTTCCAACGAGAGAAAAGTATGTCTGTTAAAAAGAAGAGAAGAGAGGTGCCGCAAACGTTTTTGGTTGTAATGTGGATTTATTTAGAAAAAAAAATATTATGCTTTGTTTTCCATAATTTTACTACACGCGTTTCTGGTCTCGCGACCGTCTGCAGGTAAAAGGCGGAGATTTCCACATATTATTAAAAATAATTAATTTTTTCCTTGTTTTTCAACATTCTCGATATGAGACATTTTCTGTTTTTGTCTTAGTAATCCGAATGTCTTTCTTGAATTGGCAGTGAAGAGTTCTGCGCGAAGGGTCATAAAACAATAAAGGTTGGTCCAAGAGAAATGATGAATTACTTATCGGCATTTTATCTTTTAATGTTTTACTGACCCCTGTGTGTTCTTAGATCTGTTTCCATTTTTGTGTGTTTCTGTCAGCATGCGTGTATATATGCGTGCGTATATTCCACCTCCATACATATACTGTCTTACTATGAGGTATTAGTAAACTCATTTGTACATATACACGCATACACACACGTACGCACATACACACCATCCCACCACAAGGAATCAGTACATACACACACATACACACACATACTTCCCAAGCTACATGGAACCAGTATATACACACACATACACACACACATACACACGTACTTCCCAAGTTGTGTGGGGTTTGGGTGCGTACTCGTGAGTAGTTCCCCTGTTTTGTCAACATGCGTATATATATATATATATATATATATATATATATATATATATATATATATATATTTAAGATAAGGATTTAGGTGAAATAAATTATCGTAATGGTAGATTAAAGTGATTTGTTTTTCATTACATATTTATATATATATATATATATATATATATATATATATATATATATATATATAAATGTGTGCATACATATATATATATCTTCGTGTCTCCCGTATATGAGCGTCCGTTCATGTATGTGAGTGATTTGATCATTGTATTTTGTCACCTTGTGTGCTTGTTGTGTGTTTTTGTGTGGGGGGTTATGATCTATTTAGTTCGGGTTTAAACCCCACACACAAAAACACACAACATGCACAAAAGTTCACCAAGCACAATGATCAAGTCACTCACATACATGTAATATTAATAGAATTTTTGATCATCGTTAGGTTCTTTTCAATGAAAAAAGTTAAAATACCAAGCTATACTCATTGCATATATATATATATATATATATATATATATATATATATATATATATATATATATATATATTTGTTTGAATAAAAACAGACCACTTTAAGGTTCCATGTAATAAGTTATTCCACCACAACCCCTTTAACAGGTCTCTGGATCATCAGACTTTACTTCCAAAGGTTGAAATGAAAAACGAAAAGAAATTCACACGTTTTTGATGGACCTCATCAAGCATATGTAAAATTAACGAAGTGAGGAAGTGAGGTGGGAGAGAAGAAGTAAAGTCTGATGATCCAGAGCCCTGTTAAAGGGGTTGTGGTGAAATAACTTATTACATGGAACCTTAAAGTGGTCTGTTTTTATTCAAACATATCTGCTCTGAATTTTACATTGAGCTCTCTGGATATCATCCTCCTTGGGTCTACCCATACGGATTACCTAGTTTTGCATAAACTATATATATATATATATATATATATATATATATGTCGAGCACTCCTGAGCAATCTGATGTATAGCCACATTGACTGATGAACTGTGATACAGCGAAACACTCGGTGTGTGAATGACAATATATACGACCCCGGAAAATTTAGTTCCGTTCGAGCATTCTTGAGGGAAAGCGCAAAATTGTAAACTGCTAATACTGCAAAACTCATCCATGAATTGAGTTCTCTGGGTCATTGGTGTGTTTATTTGAAGAATAGGCAGGTAAAAATTCGCTTTCGTCTCTTCCGGATGCTGATAGCTCAGGGTAAAATCCCCGACTATCGAAATCAGTCTGATTTCGATCCCGGCTTGAAGCAATCTGATATCTATCCACTGATGAACTCTGATACAGCGAAACCGTCTGTCTGTGGATGACAATATCTATCTATCTATCTATCTATCTATCTATCTATCTATCTATATATATATATATATATATATATATATATATATATATATATGAAGAAATATATTCTTAAGGTGTGCTATATTCATGGGATAAAGTCCCCAATATCAGAGATGATGCGTGTGTAAATCTGAGGGGTGGCCAGACGATTGCGTCTAGCATGAAAAGGTCTGACGCCTCTAAGTGTTGACTTCAATATTCAATTATATATATATATATATATATATATATATATATATATATATATATATATAGATGAAGAAATATAGTCTTAAGGTGTCCTATATTTATGGGATAAATTATATAGTATGTAAATATCGTAGATCGTGTGTAAATACGAAAAACTTCAAAAACTTCTCAGAAAGATACTTGCTAAACGTGAAGATGCATAAAGACAGTTGTTACCCTCGCAGCTTATAAAACTAGAAGAACATCTTTTGAATAAATTACAATAATTTTCTGTGTTCACATTGGCTATTTCGAACGGACCAAAACTGTTACCCCCTTAATTTCTAGCAAAAAATGTTACTCAACTTCCATTTGGTTTACACACTGTTTCCATGAAGGATCAAAACTCTCGCTCATTCATAATCTCCGTCCAATATAGCTCTACATTCATCACTAAAAAAATATTACTGAAAATGTAAATTTTCATGGATTTCTCGGACTTTTCGCTTTGAGATGTTTGGTTTTATACTATAGTCTACTTGATTTCTTCTCTTTAACCAACATACATTTTTCTTTTTCATTTTTTTTTTATTTCATTTCTTTAATCAACAAATATTAATTCGTCTTTTTTTCTCCTCCTACGTTCGCAACATCAGCTTTCAATATTTTCATGCTAATCAGTTGTAATAAATATTTTTGTGACATTCACGAAGCTAGTTATTGTTTTGTTCTTTGAAATATTTCCACTGTATTCTTCAATTGTTCCATGAGTTATGTTCATCTCCGTATGCAATGTTTTGGTTTGGTTTGGTTTATGGCATATCAGCCTTAATGGGTTATTTAATGCCGACAATTTTTTTTTTCTGATAATATTATCTTTTGTCGAAAATCTATTTCTGGGCTACTTTTTTTTCTTTCAAAAATGTATTTTCTGGTAATATTTTTTTTTTTTTTTCAAAAATATATTGCTGGTAATATTTTTTTCAATGATGTATTGCTAATAATATTTATTTTTCTTCAAATATTATTGCTGATAATAATTTTCTAGAAAGTATTTCTGTTATTAAAACCTATTTTTACACTTTCATAGTGGTTTTACCCCCGTTTGGGGGTTAACTACTTGCCAATAGCTGCTACCACTCCGAGTCATTAAGAGGTCGTTCCACGCTTCAAAAAACCTCCTTATCAGAGGCCTTGCTGTTGGACGTAGTTTATCGTCTTACCTAGGACATGGATGTAGTTTATCGTCATACCCTGGACGGTCCAATGTTTTGTACAAATCCCTTAATAAATTTAAGTTAAATAAATATATGAACACCCTAAAATATTTTTAAAGCAGCTTACAGAAGAGGACTCGGATAGTAATAGTTTTTTTTTAGGAATAAGCTGTGTGATAGATATTTATTGTTAGGGAATAAGAGAAAGCTTTTTGTATCTGGATTGATGAATGATTTTTATCGTGTCGTGATATTATAAAAGAGATTTTCGTCATCGACCAAAGACAACATGCTGTCGTGTTGCTGTTTTGAAGAGAAGGAGTGTAATGGAGATATAGTTATACGGCAATTTTCTCAGCTGGAATCATGCCGAGAAATCTCTCAGATTGTTTGCAAAGAGGCAAGAGGAGGAAAATTAGCGTCGTTCGGCCGGGCGGAAACACGTTATGATTGGCTTTTGCTAAATGGCTTGTGACAGCATTCACATTGAAATGGAGGCATCGGTAATATGTTGAAGAAGTACGTGGCATTTTAGTGAGGGAAAGGGATGTAAAAGAAAACAAAATGATAGCAAATGAAGAAGAAGTGATAAGAAAGGATGTTAAAGAGATTTCGGCACATCTAACTTTCAAACTGTTTGGCTATTGAAATATTGATTTTGTGAAAGGAAAGTAGGTTGAAGAAATTTCAGAATGCTGACGCATAATGATTGCGGATCGAAAATGAAAGAAAGAAAGAAAGAAAGAAAGAAGGTTAGTAAAACAAATAAAATATAGCAGAACGAACGGTGAGGGGGTATAAAAGAAGACAAGGAAAAAAGTACAGTGCCCTTGAAAGAAAGAACGAATATACGAAAAAAGAATGAGTAACAGAAAGAAAGAAAATAAAGTACGAATATATGAAGAAAGAAAGAAACGAAAAGGAAGAACGAATATATGAAGAAAGAAAGAAAGAAAAGAAAAGAAAAGAAAGAACGAATAAATGTAGAAAGAAGTGAAAGAAAGAAAAGAAGAGAAATAAACAGAAAGAACAATAAAAGAAAGTAAGGAAGAAACAAAGAAAAGAAAAAAAAGAATGAATACGTAAAGAAAGAAAGTGTTGTGGAATAGCTGAACACCACCACAAGATACACTGTCTATTTAAACAGCACTCTCTTTTACTGATGAAAAGGACGTAACAATTACAATTACATATACTTGTCCACCCAGAGGAGGCTATGCTGAAGGGCAGAATCTCGTCCAGTGAGGTAGACAGCTACCCGACCCTTTGTATACCGGATCTACGGACAATTTTCGCCGGAGCCTACGGCCTCAGAACCCTTCACGTAAAAAAAAACGGCCTTGTGCCACCTCCCGCCTTGTGGTGTGGTCTCGGGTAAATACCGAGGACTTAACAACTAGAATTCGTTAAAGCTCTGCTAGTCGACCTCTGGGAGATGAGGAACAAAAGCCCGAGCCTCGTCTCGGGAGGTAGACAGGTACCCGACCCCGTCTATGCGGGTTCTACGGGAAATTTTTACCCGAGCGTCCGCGCTCAGAAAATCGCATGTTAAAAACCGGCCTTGTGTCACATCCCGCATTGTGGGGATGTCTCGGCAAAATACCGAAGAGATAACTGTTTATTACATTAGTCTGTATTCTCAAACGCCTATCATATTATTCTGAGGAATAAACTAGTTCTTATTTTCTATATTTGTGTCAACCTTTCCTATTTGCGACAAAGCTGAAAGAAGAAGAGAAAGAAAAGGAACGAGATAAAATTTAATTCAGCGAAAAAATAACAGAAAGAGCCATAAAGGAATGGCTTTAAAATAAGGGTACAAGAAGTTACAATAACAAAGAAAGGACCAATATGTCGGGAAAGAAAGACACACATATATATATATATATATATATATAAAGAAAACACGACGATAGAAACAAGAAAGGAAAAAAAAAACAAATATATGAAGAAAGAAAGAAAGAAAGAAAGAAAGAAAGAAAGAAGAAGAGAAATAAATAAAGCAAAAAAGAAGACAAAAAAGCTTATTAAAAAAAGATATTTTCTATGCTAAACTAAAATCAGAACTATATTTCAGGGAAGCCGATCACGGCTATTAGACATACACCCTTGTGCAAATTAATTGAAACAATAGCTTCAATTTCCTTTCTGCAACATAGCGACAGTTTTAGACCCATTGGAGTGACAGGGTGTAATCGATTTCTATTTTTTCCTCAGATTAGGTCATTTGCAGTGGTATGTACTAATATTGATGTAATGAATATACATACACAGTAATATGATTGGCTGGTCTCAGCCATAAATACAGACTAATGTGGAGGTACATAGACGACGCCTATTGTCTTCGCCTATTGTTTACGCCTATTGCCTACCACTACGACGAGGACCAGTCCATTACGGTTACATGCTAGATTGTCCTACCCGTTTACAGTAGTTAACAACCACTTTGCTACTTCGAACAAATATATCCATTTCCGGGACATATCAAATATGAATCTATTTTCGGGGTGTATGATGAAATTTTTTTGGCCTTAAAAAATATTGCGTCATCTGTGATTGCATAGAGATTTTCATTGCGCCCAGACACAATTGTCGAAGCGTATGAAAAATTGTAACGCCGCACGAACATACTGGCAGACATCACCAGTTAGGAAATTGCAGTGCCACAGACTGGACCGGGAACTCTCCTGATATAAATCCAATCGAGAATCTGTGGTCAATCTGCAAATAAAGTCTTCGTGGAATGGACATACGAAGTACTAACATCTGCACTGGTTCATGTTTCACTGGGAAAATACGAAAAGGTAAATAATAATAGAATTATTCGTTTTGTTTCAATTAATTTGTAAAAAGGTGTACACTTTCTTGTAATTGTCTTGATGAATATCATCCTGACAATGCAAGAAAGTGGGGTTTTATTTAAAAAAAAATTAATTTGCTTCATATTCACTTATTAAAAATTGTTTTATATGAGGGCAAGGGCTTAAAATTTTTGATTTTTCGTTGTTATATATATATATATATATATATATATATATATATATATATATATATATATAGTTGGTGCAAAAATAATGACATAATAATGTCGTTTTTTGAGGTATTTTTTAACGTCAAAAAACGACATTATTACGTCATTATTTTTGCACCAACCTAATATATATATATATATATATATATATATATATATATATATATATATATATATATGTGGATATACATAATATCCAACGTCGGTAACACGGGGTCATGCTACAGAAGTTGGATATTATATATATTCACTAATATATACTAATAACTCGGTTACATGTACTGTATTTATGTATTTTTTTTAACGTTTTACCCCAAGCAAGGCGGGAAGCCACTAGGACGCAAGGGGTTACAGAAGATTTGGAGCAAGATCAGATAGGAGTGATAGAGGAAAGGATGAGGAGAAGGATAGAGGATAGATCAAGGCAACTGGAGATATCGATTGACATTATATTTGAATAGTCGGAGATTATATTTATATCACTTGAGGAAGAAATATATTTATACCTACATGCAAGTATATGTGTAACAGTAAAAGAAATCTTTTTTGTTATTCAGATATGGTTACCGGACGTTATGGATATCGACCGTAGCGTAATATTGGGACCTCAACCTAGTGTAACGGCTACCAAGCTTGTCCCGCTAGATTAATTACGATTAAAATTACGATTAGTGAGTTCTATCCTCACTGCTTCTCCATACTCTCGACCCCATATCATAGCAAGGCTACACTTAGTAAATTACTAAATAGATAGCTAGGATTAATACGGCTAAAATGTTTCACTTAGCTGATCGATGTTAAATTCAGCACCTCGACTTTGGAGTTACATTCTGTAATCGTTCTGTCCACTGGTCAGGAAATTTCACCTATAGGAAGTTAGATTTGCATATTTATATTTAGATATATGTCTTCTTTCGCTCGTCTTTTCACTCATTTAGAGATGTTAATATCTTCTAGTGGTAAAGCAGAGTGTTTTGCTTGTAAATTATCTTCATATTCTACGCTTGACTCATCTGAAGTACATTTGATTGGCTTTCCACTCAGAAATACGTCTATGTTGAATATCATGCCTATAACTTTGTCCAAGGTTTCTGTTATCATTACTAAACTGGATTCTCACAAAGCATGTAGAGTTGATGATATCCCTCCAATAGACCTTAAGAAATGCGTTCCTGAACTGTCACCTGTTCTCTCTAAAATCTACAAGAAACACCTTGCTGTTTCTTACTTCCCAGCTTGTTGGAAATCCACTTCTATAGTTCCAATCTTTAAGAACTCAGGCGAACCATCTGATCCTTCTATCAGATTATTAGCCTACGCCCTCTTTTTGGCAATGTACTAGAGACTCTAATCAACACTGGATTGCTTAGGCTTCTCATATCGCAAGTTCTTTCAAATAAGCTGTATGGCTTTCGCTTCTCTAGGTCATATGCTTATTGTGTTAAAGATCATTGCTGAAAGAGTTTATCACGATTTAGATAACAATGAAGCTTGGGCTTTGCTATACTGGTCTTCTTCCTAAGTAGAAATGTTATTGTATTTCTAAACGAATTATTAAATGAAACTCCTCTTGAATGGCCACTCTTCTAGATCTTTCCGCATAAAAATTATTTTAATTGCCATAAAGGATCTTCTTGATGCCATCACTTGGTATCTATGGTGATGGCATAACTATATACTTCACTTCTGTCTTAATAGTAAGCCTGATCGGTTCGATAAGGTTAAATTGTCAACTGATCTAAAAAAAAATATCTGTTATTAAATAGGGTAAGGAGTGGCTTGTTAATTTTAATTAATCAAAAATGAAACTCTTCTTTTCTAATCATCTGAAAGAATCCATTTTTACCGTCTATCAGGATGGCTGGTGCTAACACGCCGTAGAGTGACTCATTGCATCTTCTTGGACTAACGTTTTTAGAAAAAGTATAGTGAATCAATTATTAAGTCTTCTGCTAAGAAACTTGGTTCCCTATTCCGTCTTACATATTCACAAGAATACCTGCTTATAAATATGTAAGACAGATTCTCCACAAATGCGCTGACAAATTGGCATATTATAATTAAACAATGCTCCAGACTTTGCATGAATTAGGTTTATCGTCAAAATCATTGTTATTAGGAAGAAGAAAAACCAGAGTCTTTTTTATTTAATTACATTTGTAATCCCATTTAGAACATTCGAAATGTTGATTAAAAACCTCGTTTTTCTTGCGTCGCGGATGGATTATGAATTAACTTAGGAAATTTTTAGTTTCTTTTTTGTAGTAAAAACACATTGATTTCGAAATTCTTGCAAAAATCATATATCTGATTTTAATTAAAATTTCACGACTTATACCCAAATGAATAAAATTATTTAAGAAAATTTTTTTTTATAGAAAATCTTAATAAAAATATATTTTTTAAATATTTTATTCATTTACTTAACTACGAAAAGCTAAGCGCGGAACTGATCTTTCTTATCTAAATTTGTCTCAATTAATACGCATGAAAATTATTTACGTAGGCACGCTCAGTTTGAGAAATGACCTAGACTAATAGCTATTCTGCATCGAATTTATGCAAACAACGCCAGTAATGCCTGCCCACGACGTGAATGAATCCGAATTTTTACTGTCGATAACTCCAAAATGGTAGATTTTATTACATTTATCAAGCCAGATTCGAATGGAACATGTACAGTTACACATAAATGTACGTATTCTGGATTTTTTTAAATATGAACTGAGCGCGGGTGTTACATTGCAGGTGCACCGAAAAGTAAGCCATATATCTGGTAAGAAAAGTAAGCCATATATCTAGTAAGAAAATTAAGCCATATATCTAATAAGAAAATATGCTGGATATCTACTAAGAAAAATATGTAATTAATCGTTCGAAATCACAGATTTCCCTTGAACCCGAACACTGATCTAAATGAAAGAATACTCCAAATGTCAGTCACCAGACACGACGTAACGATCGTCGCATGTTGTAAAAATTGAAATAAAAGGAAAGGAAAAGTTGTTTATGACTCGTTTCGTGAAGTTTCACACCAATATCTTTTTTTTTTGTTTGTTTCGTATCAGTCGCCACATTTCGTGAGACCATGAACAGGTGTTAACATATTTTATTCTTTTTTCTTGTTTTTTTTTACAAGAATACGTTAGCCAAACCTAGAGAAAGAAAGGGAAAATAGCTTGAGAGTAAGAGAGAAAAAGATGGAGAAACCTTCGCACGCCGTTTATTATTTTATAGTGAATTTAATAAACCCCCGACCCAAAGAGAAAAATTACAATTCGATATCACTAACACTTTTGAATCTGAATTTGTTTCTAAACAAGGTTTACTCGAATTTAATTTCAATTTGGGAGATATTTACAGCGGTAACTCTTCTATATATTTCTATATATTTCTATATATTTCTATACCCTATATTTTTAACAAGTGATTCTTAATTATTACTTGTTCGATGTCACTATTAAGTTATTTTCGAAGGCATGCGCCCAATATATGACTGTTTTAATATTATTGTAATACCGCAATTCCCCATGTATAATACGCCTTCATCCATAATACGTACACCTACAATTGTGCTGAAAGTGTGAGAAAATCCTTCTACTCATGCATAATACGCACCCATTGTTTGATAATCAAACCCTATCAATTGTACCACTCGAATTCCGTTACGGCCAACGTTTCCCACTCTTATTTAAAAATGGTTTTAAACATAGAACAATATTATTCTAATTTAGTTTTATGATAATTCTTATTTTATTTTACGGCCATTTTTCATTGCCGTGCATAATACGCACCGCTGATTTTGCTTTTTATGTTTATAGAAAAAAATGCGTATTATAAATGGAGAATTACGGTATATTATATTTAAGATCTGCATATTTCTCGCATTATTACCAGGGATAGAGCATACATGGACATTGAACTCAGCACCCAGAGGTGACAGTGAATTTTGGCCAAGCAAAACTAAAAGTACTATGTGTACTCACGCAAACATCATATATATATATATATATATATATATATATATATATATATATATGTTAATAAGTTAAAGAGTAGACTGAAGCATCGTGACCAGCTTCGTCAAGCTCTGAATCAGAGACGCCATCCAAATCCTGCTTTAACAAATTTCATCACTCAGTGTGGCTTTGTCACCCGCAGCAAGGCTGGGCTAATATCACACTTAAGAAAGTACAAATGAAATATATCTTTCCCTTACCTGATTTTCTCCGCAATATCTTCTGCTAGGATGCATGCGTAAAACAAAAGGCATCATGCTGATCCTCATTTATCGTTTACGATAGGAGAGTCCACTATATATATATATATATATATATATATATATATATATATATATATATATATATGTATATATATATATATATATATATATATATACATATATATATATATATATATATATAATGATCTTCAAGAAAAGGATCATATATTATTTGTAAAAAAAGGATACTAAAGTATATCACAGCGATTAAAATTTTATATAACATTCGGCCGACACAATTATATCGTCAGCAAGTAAAACTAAGTGGTTGAAAAGAAAACACTAGGGGAGGGAACAAAAAAAAAACACCATTTTCGGATATATATATATATGAAGAGGCACGGTGGAGTAATTCATTACATTCACTTACGTGCTAATACCTTTGGGAAAGGTATGAATCCTCTTCCTCTCCTTCCAGCTATGGGTAAAATAGCAGGACAGACTGGGTTCTATAGCCTTAGATGGCAACTGGTCTAGGAGAAGGATAACTCTGAATTCAAAACCTTCGTAGGGTCATTTGCGAACCTTGTGGCACTTAGTGCACCAGGTCTCTGTATTTGTCCCTTCAAAAAGTGTCGCTGGTCCTGCACGAAGCCTTCACCACTTTCATCAAACTCATGTGCCCTTGTCGGCCTGTCGGTTTCCTGGGAACTGATCTGCTTGACTCTCATACGTCGAATTTCGACAGGAGAGTCGACTATATATATACGTACACACACACATATGTATATATAAATACATAAATATGTATATATACATATATATGTATGTATATATATTTAGATATATATATATATATATATGTGTATATATATATATAAATATATATATACATATATGTGTGTGTGTGCGTATACATATATAAAGGGTGTTGCAGCAAAATCGAACCATTGCCAAACTAAAGGCCTATAACGTTCGTTCTTTGGGTGTTAGGACCGACGAATTCGTTGCCGCCGTGAAGGAGACTGTCGACAATAATTGAATCCAGAGCTACGCCAAGATCGCCACTGACATGGGCTGTCACAAGTCGACCATCAGCCGAACGATCAAGAACGACTTTGGTTACTCCTCCTACTGTAAGTCACACCGCATTCTCATCACGAATGCCTCCATGGAGTCGAGGAAGGTCAAGGCGGCAACTTTGCTGAACGAGCTCAAGCATGGGTCTGAGGTTTCATTCTGGACCCGACTAGCAACAGGCAGCACGACAGGTGAATCTGCAAAGACATCGAAGAGGTTCCCGTCGTAAAGCATACGAAGATTCCCTCCTTCGTCAAGGCCTTTGCCGTCATCTCTAGCGAAGGGGTCGTCATGTCTCCGTTCTTCTTTCAAAAGGGCCTGATATTCACAACTGAGATCTACCAAGAGGTGCTGAGGACCGTGGTGAAGCACTGGATGGACGTGATCGCCGCTGGACGCCCCTTAGTCTTCCAGCAGGACTCCGCTCCTGCACACAAGGCCAAGACGACACAGGCGTGGCTGCTCAACAATGTTCCTCACAACTGGTCGCCTTACTTGTGGCTGCCGTCCTCACACGACTGCAACCCCCTTGACTATTTCTTCTGGGGGGTGATCGAGGTCAGGACCAATAAGCCCGCCCAAAACACTGTCGACTCTCTGAAGGCTGCCATAGTGGAGGCGTTCGCTGCTATGGTCAAGGACATGGTCGCCAAAGCCTGTGACTCATTTCGCGACCGACTTAAGATGGTTGTCGCCGCCGGCAGTGGTTACATTGCAAAATAATGTAGCATGTAACTTTAACTGTTGCTAAATAAACTGCCGGGTCTCTGCATATAAAATTTTTGTTTTTATAGCCTATTTCGTTTTCTTTTTATCAAGTATCGGATTTTGCTGCAACAGCCTGTATTTTATTAAATATAACAAACAATGAATGTCTATTATGTCTGATCATGAACCGTCCTAATGTTCGAAACTTTGCTTTAATTTCTGATGAAAATAAGGACAAAATTGTCCAACATTTGGATATTTTTTTTATTTAATTAATCCTAAGCTTTCGGCTCACATGAGCTATTCTCAAATTGGTTATACAGACATAAAAAAAGCTATTGACCGTCAAAGCTGATATTTTGTTATTTTACATAGAAAATTCCTATGTGACGATAACGGTCGCGGAATAGCAGACGCAGATCTTAAGTTCAAGATGCGCTTCTATGACGTCATACCATGTGATAGACCGAAGTATTACAACAGAACCAATGTCTAGAGGCAATATAACGTAATGCTTAGGACAACTTAATAAAAAAATATCTAAAAGTTGCACAATTTTTATCTTTATTTTGCCCCAAAATGAAAGCAAACTTTAGAATAGCTCATGATCAGTCATAATAGACATTCATCTTCTGTTATATTTAGTAATATATGTTTAAATAATTATCTGCTGCCCCAATACACTAAATTCAATATATATATATATATATATATATATATATATATATATATATATATATATATGACGGTCGAACTCTCTGACTCTGAGCAGAGAGGAACACGGACGAGGCTCCGCCGAAGGGCAGAGTCTCGTTATATATATATATATATATATATATATATATATATATATATATATATATATATATATATATTGTCTCTCCTCGCACGTTCCTTTTCACTTGACCGATCGACTGCATATCCAATCATGGCTTTTAGCGTCGTTTGAATAATTTTTTCAGTATTTCATGAAGTTAGAGGCCCAAGAAATTAAAAATTCGATACGATGCTTTAAAAAGAATTATACGATTGCAAATGAATTCGCGTCGAAATAATTTTATCGCTTTTATTTTTTATTTTTTTCTTCTCGCCCAAGTTATTTCTGATTTAATATAGCGGAAACTTAATTTACGAAATGAAAGAAAAAGAAATTAAAATATTTCTGATTCTGAAAATAACAAGCGAATACATTTGAAGAATGGGTTGTGGAGAAAGAAACATATAAACGAGACATTATGTTAAATTGTTATGAAAAAAGTAATAAACATCTACAAATGCTATTTTTGAAATTTTAAAAAAGAAAATTGAAACTATAAAACGTCAAACCATTCAATATCAGCCTGAGAAATTAAAAGAAGAAAATAGAGAGTCAATTTTACTCAAAGATACTTTTTTTGTTTCGTTTCATTTTCCTCTCTGCTTCCAAATATTCCGTTCCACGTTTTAGTGTCAGGCAAATTAGCTCGGTGTACTTTTATAGAAAACTATTTTAAATGATGGGTATATCAAGTATATATGGCCGACCTGAGTAGTATCTTCCGTCGATGCAGATACTTACTCAAATGTTAAAACCAAAATATAAAGAACAGTGTGGAAATAGAAAATAAATAAATAAAAGTAATATGAAGAAGACCAATCTTTTACCAACTATAAAAAAAAGACGGGTAATAAAAATCGCCAGGCAAACAAATCCGTAATTCGACCAAAAATCACAAAACTTTCACAATCAACTGCTTCCAAATGTTCCGTTCCAAGTTTTAGTGTCAGCCAAATTAGCTCTGTGTACTTTTATAGCAAACTATTTTAAATGATGGGTATATCACGTATATATGGCCAACGTGAGTAGTATCTTCCGTCGATGCAGATACTTACTCAAATATTAAAGCTAAAATATAAAGAAGACTGTGGAAAAAGAGAAATAAATAAATAAAAATAAATATCAAGAAGACCAATTTTTTACCAAATTTAAAAAAAGACAGATAATAAAAATCGCCAGGCATACAAATTCGTAATTCGACCAAAGAATCAGAAAACGTCCACAACCAGTATGTAGAAAAAGAAATAAACAAGTAATAACAAGAAGACTAAAATATCACAATTTCTAAAAATGGACAGTTCGACCAACCAATAAAAAAGCTTTCACAACCAGAGTATAAAGTCTTGAGCCAATGACAAGCGTGAAGCCTTTTCAAAGATCCATAGATGTGTATGTAAACATAACATCAAACAAAATCCGAGTCGATAAATTAATTTCGTTCATTCTCCGATGCTGCGGTTATTGTAGCATATCCAGAGATGCAACAGGAAATTTCCACGACAAGCTGAAAAAGTTTACACGAAAAAATTACTTACTGTATATAAAAAGCAGGTTAGTGACGCGTAGTGTATTTTCACAACCTCAATGGTAAAATTGTCACAGTCATTTCTCTCTGGCATCTTCGTATGACGGACGTATTTTTTTGATTTGGTTTGGTTTAGTTTGTTTTACGACATATCAACCTCAATGGGTTATTTAATGCCGACAACATTTTAGGATAGATTCGTATGAATGGAATATTTATTCTTTGGTTTAGATTGGTTTGGTTTATTTTGTTTTACGGCATATCAAACTCAATGGGTTTTTTCATGCCGACAACATTTTAGGATAGATTCGTATGAATAGAATATGTATTCTTTGGTTTAGATTGGTTTGGTTTATTTTGTTTTACGTCATATCATCCTCAATGTTTTTTTTAATTCCGACAACGTTTTAGGATAGATTCGTATGAATAGAATATGTATTCTTTGGTTTAGATTGGTTTGGTTTATTTTGTTTTACGGCATATCAACCTCAATGGGTTATTTAATGCCGACAACATTTTAGGATAGATTCGTATGAATAGAATATGTATTCTTTAGTTTAGATTGGTTTGGTTTATTTTGTTTTACGGCATATCAACCTCAATGGGTTATTTAATGCCGACAACATTTTAGGATAGATTCGTATGAATACAGTATGTATTCTTTGGTTTAGATTGGTTTGGTTTAGATTGTTTTACGGCATATCAACCTCAATGGGTTGTTTAATGCCGACAACATTTTTAGGATAGATTCGTATGAATAGAATATGTATTCTTTGGTTTAGATTGGTTTGATTTATTTTGTTTTACGGCATATCAACCTCAATGGGTTATTTAATGCCGACAACATTTTAGGATAGATTCGTATGAATACAGTATGTATTCTTTGGTTTAGATTGGTTTGGTTTAGATTGTTTTACGGCATATCAACCTCAATGGGTTGTTTAATGCCGACAACATTTTTAGGATAGATTCGTATGAATAGAATATGTATTCTTTGGTTTAGATTGGTTCGGTTTATTTTGTTTTACGGCATATCAACCTCAATGTGCTATTTAATGCAGACATTTTTTTAAGAGATGTTCGTATAAATAGAATAAGTATTTTTAAGAAATCAGAAAGTAAATCATGTTTCATTGATGTGTTTTTGTAAAGAGATGTTTGCGTGTAAGTCAAATATATTTCTGGTAATATATCTTTCTTCAAAAATGTATTGATGGTATGTTTACTATAAAAATTTATTTTTTTGCTTTCATAGCGTTTTCACCCCAGATTTGTGGTTATGAATTTGCACAGAGCTTGGACGCTACCACCCCGGGTCACTGTAGACCTAACAACAGCAATTTACAGGTCATTACACGCTCCGCATAACCTCCACATCAGAGGCCTTGCAGCCGCGTGTAGTTTATGGTGATACAGGACGCGTATTTCTTCGTGTTGTTAATGCTGCTTTCCCGAGATCAGTGTTTTACAATTATCGGCATTTCCTTTCTTCTGTAGTATCACGAGGGTAAATGCTAAGTGTGTCGAGGAATATTTAGGTATAATGCAATATAATATAATATAACATATATATATATATATATATATATATATATATATATATATATATATATATATATATATCTACAGTCACTCTCTCACAGACGTGTCGTCGCCTCTCTATGTCTTTTTTACAAATACTTTCATGGTAATTGCTCCGATGAGCTGCTTTCTCTGAATCCAAGACTGCATGAATTCAAGCGTCCTACGAGGCTGGCATCCCGCTCTCAACATTTCACTGTCGAAACTACTAAATGTAGCCGTCTCTTCTTCTCCAATAGCTTCATATCTCGCGGCTCTCGCCTGTGGAACACCCTTCCCAATTACTGTTTCCCTGAGAGCTATAATCTCCAACTATTCAAATTTAATGTCAATCGACATCTACAGTTGTATAGATCTATCGACTATACTTCACCCCATCCTTTCGTCTATCACTCCTATCCTGCTCTCGCTCCAAATACTCTGTAACCCCTTTCTTCCCGCCTTGCTTGGTGCGGAATGATTAATATATATATATATATATATATATATATATATATATATATATATATAAAATGTAATATGATTTATACATATATAATATAATATAAAATATATAATAAATTAAAGTGGTATAATATGAGATAATATAATTTATATAATAATATATAATATAATTTATATGTAATATATATATATATATATATATATAATGTTTTAGTATTACCGGCATTTCCTTTCTTCTGTAGTTTCTAGATGTTTAATGCTAAAAGTATATCGAGGCATATTTAGATATAATGTAATATAATATAACATATATATATATATATATATATATATATATATATATATATATATATATATATATATATATATATATATAATGTAATATAAAAAGTAATAATGTATATAATATATATAATAAATTAATGTAATATGAGATAATATAATTTATATATATTTTTATTGAGCATTACGCCCCGAGCAAGGCGGGAAGCCGTTAGGAGGCAAGGGGTTACAGAAGATTTGGAGCAAGATAGGATAGGAGTGATAGAAGAAAGGATGAGGAGAAGGGTAGTGGATAGATCAAGGCAACTGGAGATGTTGACTGCTATTACATTTGAATAGTTGGAGATTATAGCTCTCAGGGAAACAGTAATTGGGTGTTCCACAGACGAGAGGTGCGAGATATGAAGCTATTGGAGTAGAAGCGACGGCTATATTTCAAAGTTTCTACAGTGAGGGGGTTAGAGCGGGATGCCAGGCTCGTAGGGCCCTTGAATTCATGCAGCCTTGGAACCAGTCAAAGCAGCTCATCGGAGCAATTACCATGAAAGTATTTGTAAAAAAGACATAGAGAGAGAGAGAGAGAGAGAGAGAGAGAGATAGAGAGAGAGGCGACGGCGCGTCTGTGAGAGAGCAACTGTAGACGAGATGCCAGATCAGGGCCAATTATATTACATATCCGCCTGTGGATCTTGTCAACAACTCCGAGGTAAACAGAAGGTGCACTAGACCATATATGGCAGCAATACTCCATGCAAGGTCGAATTGCTGATTGGCATATTTGAAGTATCGATTCTGGGGAGGAAAAATTCCCGGCGCAGGCACAGGGAGCCAACATTCCTCACGGTGGACGAAGCAATTGACTCAATGTATTTGTTCCATCTCCGGTCGTCAGTCAACTTAAGACCGAGCAGACGCAGACAGTTGCTCTCAAGAAGTTGACTATCAGACATTCTAACGGGTGGTAGGGAAGGATCTCTATAGTGGTTAATAGAGAGTAGTTTAGTTTTTGAGGCGTTAAAGTTGACCAGCCAATTCTTGCCCCAATTAACAATCGATTGGAGGTCCATTTCAAGACGAGCGGCCAGGTTAGTTTTGTCAGCGACACTAGATTTGTTTTTGAGGCAGGAGTAAATTGTAGTGTCGTCCGCGTAGATGCCAACTTGGGAATCTATGGCGTCAGGAAGATCGTTGATGAAGATGAGGAGTAGAGCCTAGGATGGAGCATTGAGGAACACCTGCGTTCGTGGGATAGGAACTGGAGGAGAATCTGTTGAGAACGACCTTCAATTCACGGTTTTACAGGAATTATTGTATGAGGTCAAACAATCGACCTGTAATACGATAACCCTGGAGCTTGCAAAGAAGGCCACCATGCCAAACCCTATCAAACGCTTTGGAGATGTCTAGTGCCACGGCACGAGCCTCACCGTTATTTTGAAGGCCTTGTTAGACGGTTTCAGTCATATTCGTAAGCACATCGGCTGTAGATCGGGCGTAGCGGAAACCATATTGCTTGTCTGAGAGCAGGTCGTGTGAGGTAAGGTGTTTAACCACTTCGGCGTTGATTGGGGCTTCGCAGACTTTGCCGAAGAGGGGTAGGAGACTAATAGGGCGGTAATTAGAGGGGTCAGAGGGGTGTCCAGTGTTCTTAAAGGCAGGATGAGGACTTCCAGCAGTCAGGAAAACAGGATTCCCTGAGGCAGTAGTTATATAGTTTAGAGAGGGCGGGCGCTAGCTCAGGCGCGCATTTCTTCAAGACAATGGCTGGTATGCCATCTCCACCACTAGCGTTGTGGGGGTCTAAATTGGGGATAATGCCCAATACCAATATAATAATGATACGCCATGAGCAGATAGAAATGTACTTGAGAGATTCATAGAAGATTGAAGTTCAAATACAGTAAATTCGGCCTTGCTAACCGTAGGCTCCTCTGTGGCCAAATCGGTTAACGTCACGTCAAGCTAAATGAAGGTTCGGTATAGGATACAGGTTCGAATCCTGTCGGAGGACGAATATTTTCTGTGAAAATTTCTCGAACATTCAGGCCAGTAAATGTTGTTTAATACTGTTTATTATAAACAGAGCATTTACTTAAATATTTGTATCAATAAAAAGAATACCCGCTCTGCCCGGTGGCTAGGATCAAAGTGTAGTATCTGTGCTTTGTGAGCTGCCGGGTCAGGTGTCTGTCGAACTCCCTGCTTGCAGGGAGGAACCCTGACGAAGCTCCGCCGAAGGGTAGGGTTTCGTTGCGGGAGGTTGACGGAACTGGCCCCCCTCGGGGGGTTTGGATGGTTATTTATTTTTGGTTGGGCCTACGGGCTCGGAGATACCCACATTAAAAAGGCCTTGTGCCACATTCAATCCTCGTGGGTGGATTGATAAATACCATCTATAAAAAGAATACCCGCCCGGCCAAGGATCAAAGTGTAGTATCTGTGCTTTGTGAGCCGCCGGGGCGGGTGCCTGTCGAACTCTCTGCTTGCAGGGAGGAACTCTGACGAAGCTCCGCCGAAGGGTAGGGTTTCGTTGCGGGAGGTTGACGGAACTGGCCCCCCTCGGGGGGTTTGGATGGTTATTTATTTTTGGCTGAGCCTACGGGCTCGGAGATACCCACATTAAAAAGGCCTTGTGCCACATTCAATCCTCGTGGGTGGATTGATAAATACCATCTATAAAAAGAATACCCGCTCGGCCCGGTGGCTAGGATCAAAGTGTAGTATCTGTGCTTTGTGAGCTGCCGGGTCGGGTGTCTGTCGAACTCTCTGCTTGCAGGGAGAAACTCTGACGAAGCTCCGCGGATGGGTAGGGTTGCGTTGAGGGAGGTTGACGGAACTGGCCCCCCTCGGGGGGTTTGGATGGTTATTTATTTTTGGCTGAGCCTACGGGCTCGGAGATACCCACATTAAAAAGGCCTTGTGCCACATTCAATCCTCGTGGGTGGATTGATAAATACCATCTATAAAAAGAATACCCGCTCGGCCCGGTGGCTAGGATCAAAGTGTAGTATCTGTGCTTTGTGAGCTGCCGGGTCGGGTGTCTGTCGAACTCTCTGCTTGCAGGGAGAAACTCTGACGAAGCTCCGCGGATGGGTAGGGTTGCGTTGAGGGAGGTTGACGGAACTGGCCCCCCTCGGGGGGTTTGGATGGTTATTTATTTTTGGCTGAGCCTACGGGCTCGGAGACACCCACATTAAAAAGGCCTTGTGCCACATTCAATCCTCGTGGGTTGATTGATAAATACTATCTATAAAAAGAATGTATAAACATAAAAATGTTTTATAATAACATAAATTAATATATTTTTATTAGCTGGAATTTTGTTAAACACGATTCTTTTTTGAGTATTAATAATAATAACGGAGTGAATGCAATATTTTATTGTTATTGGTTCCGAAATGCCTGGAGAATATGGGGGTCACTGGACACTTATAGAAACGTGCACTATTTTAGGACTCCCCTTATACTACGAAGAGTTCTTAATACACAATGAAAATGAGCTGGGTACTTCGATGTGGTGTAATTGTTAGTAAGCTTTTCTCGCTAAATCATTTACTCATCAAGTGTCTCATTCTTCCGGCCTTCTGCCATATCTCGTCTATGTTTAGAAAAAACATAAGGGCAAATCGGTGTTGTATAATGGTTAGCAAATTTGTCTCCCTAGATCAATTATAATTCAATAGCGAGTTCGATCCTCATCAACTGTCCCTATATTTCCGGTCTGGTTCCACATCTCATAAAACTATTAGAGCAGGTCGGCGTGGTATAATGGTTAGCAAACATGTCTCGCGAGATCAATAACATCTGAATAGCGAGCTCGATCTTCAACAAGTATCGTACTCCCGGCCTTATTACACATCTCAGCTATCTTTGCACTCTCGGTTGGTCAATTATGTTGACCAAAAAACATTTTCGTAGTTGGCTTCGATAACTTTAACACGTTGTTTGATTGTTAATCTTTTCATGGTTGAAATTACCAAAGACTTAAGTTGTTAAATCTGAAGGAAAAAGAAAAAAAAAATCATTAGACGCTTAAACTTCATTCACATTTAAAATCGGTCCAAGTTATTGGAACACCCTTTAGATAGCACGCAACGTATAAAGGTTTCGATTGTGTATCCCAAAGTGTACGTTGTTTGATTGTTAATCTTTCCATGGTTGAAATTACCAAAAACTTAAGTTGTTAAATCTGAAGGCAAAAGAGAAATAATAATTAGACGCCTAAACTTAATTCACATTTAAAATCGGTCTGAGTTATTAGAACACCCAATACAGTTAGAATGATAATAAACTATAGCCATCTTTGGGGGAAAAAAAAAACCTATGCGATGGCCAAAAACTTTACGTGAGCGACCAAGGGTGATTATTTATCTTTCATATTTTCCGTTCCATTTTTAATTCCAGTCTAATTTTTATTGGCACACTGCAGCCCCAATCTGAATAGATAAGCAGACGTTGAATTTCTAGATCGTATTTAATAAAGAGCTTATAATGTAAGCACAAACAGGATAACGATTAAGGAGGAATACAGAAGTCAATTTTCAAATTAACCCCTAATTACCCTTCCAAAAATACATCTGATTTTAAGTCAACACTAAACGACCGTTTTTCCAATCTGGTCATGTCATGAATTATAACTTCCATTACAAGCACACATTACGTACTTGTTGACGCAATTATATTTAAATATTTACTTTGTTGAATTTAGATTGGTAGAAAGTCATGTGGGAACATAGTGTTGTGATGTAGCAGTAACTCGCCCAGAAAAAATCATCAGTGAACCAAATACGCCTCTCAGCATCGACAGGTTGTTTCCCAAAGTCTTCTGTACATTATAACAGACTCTTTACCAATTATCCACCTCCAGATACAATTTATCAGCTGGAATTTTGTTAAAAAATGATTTCTTTTCGTGTATCAATAATCATACTTATTATAAAACCCAGGTTGTATGTGTGTATGTCTGTTCGTTTATGTATTGGATCAGATTTCTTATATTTTTCCACCGATTTCAACAAAACTTCACAGGACTACGTAAAATTACCTTGCGGTGGTTCTGACAGCGCCAGAAATTGGAAAATCACAATTGTTTTTGCACGAAATCAATTTGAAAACACGATTCAAGAGGCATCGCTGTCGTGAGAATGAAAGGGGGACACCTCATATCGAGTTATACTTATTATAAAACCCAGGTTATTTGTGTGTGTGTGTGTGTATGTGTGTGTGTGTTCGTTTATATATGGGATCGGATTTCCTACATTTTTCAACCGATTTCAACAAAACTTCACTTTTTTTTTGGCAGGTAGTGTTTTTTATTGTCTTGCACACATTTTTTTCTTTATTTTTACATTCAGAATGCT
Organism: Acanthosepion lycidas; assembly: GCA_963932145.1. Lineage (NCBI taxonomy): Eukaryota > Metazoa > Mollusca > Cephalopoda > Sepiida > Sepiidae > Acanthosepion > Acanthosepion lycidas. Next base: position 46,493,991 of record OZ010608.1, on the reverse strand, counting down.
TTAAAAATTCCATTTCCAAGACAATTGTTTATAATAAAGTTCTATTCAATCGGTAGACTCATAACGATTCACAACATTGTTTTTGTTTGAGTTTTGGTTTGACAAATTCGTAAAAAAAAAAATAAAATAAAAATAATTAAGACATGCGTGTCCGTCAACCTTAAACAATAATCTTTGTCAATTTTATTTTTCAGTCTTTATGGTGGTCGATACTTGATCTATCTCTTACTGTTACATCCCCGGGCAACGCTCTACTGCTCGTAATAATTATAACGGAGTGGATGTAGTTTGTTATTGTTACTGGTGCACTGGGCACCATGTGTAGTAAACTCCCGAAATCGCTGGATAATATGGATGTCAGTGTTATGACTGGACACTTATAGAAGCCTGCGCTATTTTGTGACTGCCCGTATACTACGAAGAGTTCTAAACACACAATGTAAATGAGCTAGGTACTTCGATGTGATCTGTTAGTAAGCTTTGCTCGCTAAATCAGTTACGACTAAAAATAGCGAGTTCGATCCTCATCAAGTGTCCCATATTTCCGGTACGGTACCATACCTCATCTATGTTTAGAATATATTTCTAATATTAGTCGTTTCCTTATAAGGAAACATTCGACATTCATTGACCGAGCAGCCAGTGCTATGTCGATTCAATTTTATAAAACAACTTTTCGATCAACATTTTTTTTTTTAGGAAAATACGTTTCTCAAGTTTAATAATTGCTATCACTATAAACAGTATGGATGGGGACTTTGTTAACTTTTTCTTTGAACGAGTGTTGGTATGTCAGAATCTTGATTATGTCATTACTTTCTTTACGAGCTATAAGTGCTATCCAATTTAGTTGTTACTGTTGTTGAAAGTCTTCAAGTGGTGCGGCTTCGCTTATTTATTTTAAATGACTTCACCCCAAGGAAAACAGTAAAGCCACTAAGAACGAAGGCGTTACTGGGTGAGGAAGAATTAGAAAGCAGAAACATTATTAAGACACGAGAACAATAGAAGTGTACTCAGAAAGACAGTAGATAGCGATTAACATTGCATTTAAATGTTTCAAGATTAAAGTTGACTGGGAAGCATGGAGTCGGAAGGGAGTTCCACAAGCGAGAAATGCGAGAAAATAAACTGTTAGCATCGAACATACGGTTATATCGGGCCAACTCGACTATAAATTCACGAGACCTCGACACCGGTCTATTACAGGGCTTAAATCCATAAAATCTACTTACCATAGCGAAGAGCGATATTTATTTGTAATGCTCACAAAATGTGGCACAAGGCCAAAATGGGGAATGGGGAAAAGGGCGGGCTTCTGTCTTAACTTTAAAGCTAGACACAAACACTGATCCAAACATACAAACAACATTCCTAACACCAAAACAACGCATTCTTACGTACCTTTCTTACTACATTCACCATAATACCTCGTTGTCTCTATGAAAATCCTAAATAGTCTCCGTACGTACAATTCATTGGCTGTGGAGTGGTGGGGGTGTAAAACAACAATTTAAAAACTAGCCCCAATAAGTATATAAATTATGAAACAAAACTATTTACAAGAAACAAAATAAAATAATGTTAGTAAAAAAACCTCCACAATCATTAAATGTGGCTGAAACATCAGTTAACTGTACAAAATTATTACAGGATTTTAATAATATAAAACATTCATTCATTCCAAGCACTCACACAAACACACACTCATTCAGACACAACAACAAATGCAAAAAACACACCTACAACTAAAGGCGCCCCGCATCCACCAGAGAACTGACATCACTGACCACCTGACGACGGAGAAGGGGAATTAAACAAAAGAAAAAAGGAGACTGAAATAAAATGGGCCAATGAGCATACATACCCTAGCTAAGTCAACATCAATGAAGAAACTAAAGAAACAAAGGCAACCCTAAGCGAGCTTAATACCATAGCGAAGAGCGCATCCGAATGATTACCATCAAAGTATTTATAGAAAAATCACAGGGTAGCAACTTTAGTGCTGTGGGAAGTGACTGAAGCCGAGACGCAAGGTCAGGACCAATAATATTACTGATTCTTCTTTGGATTTTATTAGGTTGATGCAAAAATAATCACATAATAATGTCGTTTTTTGACGTATTTTTTGACGTCAAAAAACGACATTATTACGTCATTATTTTTGCACCAACCTAATATCAAGGAACTCCGGACCATAGGTGGCAAAAATATTTTAAGCATGGCTGAATGGTAGATTTATAGATATGCAAAACAAATTCTGGAGTGAAAGAAATTTCTAGCACGTCACAGTGAACCAAAATTCTCAATAGCTTACCTAACTACGGACAGAATACATGTTGTTAATGATGACGGTCGTCTTTGAGTATAGAATCCAGAGGTTAGCAGTGAATATTTCGAAGACAGTAGGGAAGCGTAGTTCATGTTAGCAGTGGATATCCCGGTAAAGTAGCAGAGCGTTGTTCTTCCTTCTGTTCCTCTGACAAGTTGGCACTGGACATTCGGACAGAGTAAACAAAATGGCCGCCTTTATACACGACGGATTGAATATTCTACGTCTTCTGATTGGTTAACCTTCTATTGGTGGACTATAAAGTGAGTCAAGTCATTTGGACTGGCTCACTGGTACATAATATATCCAAATATTGTAACAATACAGTCTTTCCATTTCACGTCAAACGAGAATGTTACCACGAGAAGGCGGAACGAATGACACACTTGGAAGTTAGCATCAGCCATGCGGATGGAAAAGAGAACGGGGTATTTCTGATGACTAATAGGGATCTATTTCGTTTTGGAGGCTTTAGAATTAGCAATCCATTCTTTGACTTAACAACAGTTTGAAGGTCGTTTATGACTTCGGCCGCCAATTTGACCTTGTCGAACTGATCAGACTTACTTTCGAGACAGAAGCAAGGGCTTGGTAAAGTCTTTTGTTGAGTATTGTTTAGCATCAGAAGAATGGTCGTCGCTAAGGCCGACAGTGGCTAAGAAATGTTTTTAGCAGGAAAAATAAACTAAATCCAATTTCAAAATTTAATTACGTAATCCCTATTCGACATAAAACTGAACATGGAACTAGTATAGAGTAGGTCCATCATTTGCTAGTTTCAGTGCTTGTACTCAATTTTTCATGGATTTGATCAACTTATCAACAATCGTCTGAGCAATATTTTGCCACTTTTTTGTTTCTTTAAGGGTTGCCACTGACCTGATTTTGTTTGCACGCTCTCGAAGTCTTCGGTCAAGGTGCTCCCAAACGTGCTCTATTGGATTCATGTCAGGAATTTTGGTTACCCATGGCACTGACTTGATTTCTTGCGATTTCTTCCAGGCGTTTGCTACTTTGGTTGTATTACATGGCGCTCCACATTCTTGAAAAACGTAGACATTCTTATCAATCTAATTGGGTTCAAATAGTAAGAGTAATCCTTTCTCTAATATTTGACAGTATTTTACACCATTCAACCGCTCGTCAACAAAAATCAGCTCAGATTTTCTTCCAAAGCTGATAGCGCTCACACCATTACTCCAATCCCTCCATGTTTTACGGTCGCCTGCAGACATTAAATGTTCCAAGTCTCATTCTGATTTCTCCAAACATAAACCTGTCTCGAATTCGAATATTGGCAGAATTTTCTTTCATCTGACCAAATTACAAACTGCCAAAATTCATAATCTTTGTTCTCGAATTCTCTCGCCCAGTCCATACTCCTGTTCCTGTTAATCTCTGAAATGAAGGGCTTCTTTCTTGCAACTCTTCTTTGAGAGCCTAGTTCTTTCAGCGTCTTTCTCATCGCATATGTCGATATTTCCATACTGTTGCCGACATCTTCGACGCTCTGACGACGGTTTCTGATGACTTCCCTATTCAGTGCTCATTTCGTTCGCTTAGACTCGATGTTTGGCTTTCCTGGACCTTGTTTCACCCGACAATGGTCTTCTTCATTAAATTTATTGACAATATTATTGACCGTTTGATGATTTCTGTACTTGACTGCTGCCATCCTGTTATTTGCCGTTGATGAAATTCACTAATTTTCTTACTTCCACGAAATTTCATTGCAAGATATAAGTCAACTATTGTTCATAGATGAGAGTAGCTTGATACTAACACGGTATTGTCTGAAAAAAAAGAAGAGACGTTATTAAACAAGTCAAATTGCTGTAATCAAGGTTGCCTCAAAACTTATCATAACCCACTGTACAGCCGTGTTCAAATTAATTGAAACAAAATGAATAATTCCGTTATTATTTACTTTTTTTCGTATTTTTCTAATGAAACATGACCCAGTGCGCATGTTAGTACTTCGTATGTCCATTCCACGAATTCGTACCTTGTAGATTGACCACAGATTCTCGATTGGATTTAAATCAGGCCAATCTATAGTGCTTTGATTTGTTCACTGGAAAGGCTTGCTTCTTCGTGCAGCGTTGCAGTTTTCGTACGTTTCCTTGGAGTAACGTCCATCGCAGACAATGGCCGTAAGACAACTAATCAACTGTCGCGAAAACAGTGTCTAGGCGTGATAAAAATCTAATGAAATCACGGATGACGCAATATTTATATAAGGCCAAACAAATTTCATAATACGCCCCGAAAATAGATTCATATTACTACACGCCACTGCAAATGACCTAATCTGAGTAAAAATAGAAATCGATTACACCCTGTCACTCCATTGGGTCTAAAACTGATCGTATGATAAAATAAAGGAAACTAAAGCGGTTGCTTCAACTTATTCGGACAAGGGTGTATTGAATCAATTGCTACATCTGATGCTAGGAAAGTTGGTTCAATGTATCGAGTCAAGTAATTTTTTTTCTTAACAGAATCTATCTTACATCTTTATAATTCTACAATTCTTTCATGCCTTGAGTATTGCAGTTACATCTACTCTTGTGTTTCTGCTATGTATTTAGAGATTCTTTATCAAATTGAAAGAAGAATCTGCTATATTATCATCCCTGACTTGGCATCTCGGCTTCAGTTACATTGTCAACGCTATACAGTAGCTTCCCTGTGCGTTTTATTTACATATAAAATCCATTCATATTACTGCACACCACTACAAATGAGATGTGCAGTAATCTGAGGCAAAAATAGAATTCGATTACACCCTGTCATTCTAGTGGGTCTAAAACTAACTGCATGGTAAAAGAAAGGAAACTGAAGCGGTTGTTTCAATTAAGCTGCTCAAGGGTGTATATACTTCATCCAATCGAAGTTATTTGTAATCATTGAGGTGACAGTTTGGATATTTCTTTGCGAATTTGTCACCAAACATGACAACCATATGAAAGTTTTGATCCATTGACGCTATTTAAGAACATGATACGAGTTGTCGGTTAATGTTTTGTTTGTGTAGCAACATGAGGTGTTGTGTGAAACTACCCATAGCGCGGTCTATTCTACGTTCAATATATTTATCTCCTACACTCAGTTTGTTATAACAGAGCAGGTGTATTTGAAGTGTTTATTATTTTTTAAATACTTGTTCGATATTTCTTAATGGATTTAGAGTATATGCCATAAAGAAGATCATGTCATTGGTACATTACGAAAAGAAGACAGCATTTGAGCAAGCATTTTGGCAAATCACTCTCCTACAATTGTGTCTGGATTTTTTCCTTAAAAAGAAATTAGCTTTTTAAGACATAATATTTTACAGTTATATGTAAAACGTGTATGCCTATATTTACGAAATTAACTTTCTTTTAAAATGAAAACGTCTAAAATAACACGCCGATCAACGATGTTGAAATTGGTTAGTGCTAAGATCCGTGTTTCTTAATCTTTTTAAGCAACAGCACACCTAGGAGTAAATGAAAATATCAAGACGCATTTAGAAAAACCTTTAATGGGTCAGTCAGTCGGTTATGTGATATGCGTGATACACGCTTAGGAGATTATGTATCTTTCGATACATGACTGACAAGGCAATTTTTTTCCCGCAGTAGATTGTCATTTCTTTCTACGGTAGACCAGTTACAATCCGAGGCTATAGAACCCGGTCTATCCAGCTCTTTACCCATAGTCTGTCTTTCTTAACCTTTTTAAGCAAAAGCACACCTAGAAGCAAAAGAAAATATCAAGACGCACTTAGCAAAACATTTAATTGGTCAGTCAGTAAAATGCTATGCGTGATACACGTTTAGGAGATTATGCATCTTTCGAAACATGACTGACAATGCAATTTTTCCTGCAGTAGGTTGCCATTTCTTTCTGTTGTAGACCAATTGCCATTCAAGGCTATAGAACCCGGTCTGTCCTGATACTTAGCTTGGGGTGGGGGAGAAGAATAGGATACATACTTTTCCCAAGGGTATTAGCACGTAAGTGAATGTAATGGATTCGAATAGAATTCGAAATCCGCTCTCCGATTTCTCAATCCGAACTGTCCCAACTGTCCTGCTATTCATCCATAGCTGAGTGGGAGAAGAGGATTCATACCTTTCCCAAGGGTATTAGCACGTAAGTGAATGTTTTGGATTCGACTGGAATTCGTACTCGCCTCTCCGATTTCTCAATCCGAGCTGCCCGGTCTGTCGTGCTATTCATCCATTGTTGGGTGGGAGAAGAAGAAGAGGATTCATACCTTTTCAAAGGATATTAGCACGTAAGTGAATGTAATAGATTCGACTGGAATTCGAACTCGGCTCTCCGATTCCTCAATCCGAGCTGTCCGGTCTGTCTTGCTATTCATCCATTGCTGGGTGGGAGAAGAAGAAGAGGATTCATACCTTTCCCAAGGGTATTAGCACGTAAGTGAATGTAATAGATTCGACTGGAATTCGAACTTGGCTCTCCGATTCCTCAATCCGAGCTGCCCGGTCTGTCCTGCTATTCATCCATTGCTGGGTGGGAGAAGAAGATGATGATTCATACCTTTCCCAACGGTATTAGCACGTAAGTGAATGTTATGTATTCGACTGGAATTCGAACTCGGCTCTCCGATTCCTCAATCCGAGCTGCCCGGTCTATCCTGCTATTCATCCATTCCTGGGTGGGAGAAGAAGAAGATGATTCATACCTTTCCCAACGGTATTAGCACGTAAGTGAATGTTATGGTTTCGACTGGAATTCGAACTCAGCTCTCCGATTTCTCAGATCGAACCACTATCCATTACTCCATTACTCTATTACTTTAAAAGGTATGCTTTTAAATGTTATGAGTTAGAGCCATAGATTTTTAAAAAATGCCCGCACAAATATGAACTTACTTTCTCAGTGTTTCTATTCAACTTTTTGTGCAGCTTATTTAGAATGAAAGATGTGCTTGATGTTTTTTCTCGTTATTTTTGCGATTTCTTCATTGTTTGATGGAATATTCGATAGGCAGACCTTCATTTCTTCTTCAATAGTCGTTTTCGCTTCATTTTTATGATGTTATTTAGTTGATGAGAAGCTTAATCCACATAAATAAGAAGTAGAAGATTGCAATAAAACTGATAAAGTTATTTTCGACAATGTGCGATATTCCTTTTATATTTTTATAAATAGCTAACCTCAAAAGATTTTTTGAGCCCTTAAAAAATAAAAAAACCTTTTTTTAAAATAAAACTTTTAAAAATAAAAAAAAATTTAAAAGAAATAAAAAATTTTTTAAACAAATTACTTGAAATAACAGAATGGAAGAATCGTGAATAGAATGATTTTTAAAGAAAGTTTAATACTTAATCATTAATAATTAACACATTAATATTTATTTATTAATACTTATTCAATAATAATCAAGAATGATTTGAAAAGAAAGTTTAATACTTAGTCATTAATATTTAATCATTAATACTTATTCATTGGTACTTATACATGTTTATTAAGTTGGTGCAAAAATAATGATGTAATAATGTCGTTTTTGACGTTAAAAAATACGTCAAAAAACGACATTATTACGTCATTATTTTTGCACCAAACTAATATGTAGGCGCCCAGGGGGGGGGGGTCGTCAGTAAGGTTTTGATTTGGTTCATCAGGGAGTTTCGGGTCTTTCAACATCATACTCCCCATCACCAAATCGACCCAATCGGGGGAGAACAACACCTGATTCCCCACTTCAAATGAAACGCTAACAGCCACTCTAATCTTTTTTTTTCATTAATAATCATGAATGATTTGAAAAGAAAGTGTAATACTTGTTCATTTATTCAGATATTAACGCTGTACATGTACTAATTCTACGCACCCCCCATATATATATATATATATATATATATATATATATATATATATATGTATATATATATACCATGACAATATTTCGTTTAAGCGTACTGACTTTGTCTGGACTGTTGATCACGCCTTTTGTAGAGTCTGTAAAGTGACTTTCTCCTCATTCACTCTCACGTGTCACTTCAGGCCTATGGCAGATCTGCAAATGTTATGACAAATCTGACACTGATACCCAGAAGGCATGTCAGGAAAAATATCCAC
>OZ010608.1:46458057-46478057 GCA_963932145.1 Acanthosepion lycidas | reverse complement strand
AACCACCAGAACACGGAGAGAAAATGAATTTAGTACACATACAACATACATACAAGAGGCTCGGATTGAGGAATCGGAGATCCGATTTTGATTTCCACTCGTACCCATTACATTTACTTACGCGCTAATACCCTTGGAAAGTATGAATCCTCTTCTTTCCCCCCACCCAGCTGTAGGTAAATAGCAAATCAATATTCTATAGCCTTGGATGGCAACTGGTCTACAGCAGAAAGAAATGACAACCTACTTCGGAAAAAAAAAAAAATCTGCCTTGTCAGTCATGTATCGAAAGATACATGATCGCCTAAGCGTGTATCACGCATGGCACATAACCGACTGAGCAGTAGAGCATATTCAACTATGCAGAGATTATAATGTGTAAGCCGAGTTCGAATTCCATTCGAATCCATTACATTCACTTACGTGCTAATACCCTTGGGAAATGTGTGAATCCTCTTCTTCTTTTCCCACACAGCTATGGATAAATAGCAGGACAGACCGGGAGCTCGGATTGAGGAATTGGAGAACCGAGTTCGAATTCCATTCGAATCCATAACATTCACTTTCGTGCTAATACCCTTGGGAAAAGTATGAATCCTCTTCTTCTTCTCCCACCCAGCTATGGATAAATAGCAGGACAGACCGGGCAGCTCGGATTGATCAATTGGAAAGCCGAGTTCGAATTCCAGACGAATCCATTACATTCACTTACGTACTAATACCCTTGGGAAAGGTCTGAATCCTCTTCTTCTCCCACCCAGCAATGTTTGAATAGCAGGATAGACTGGCCAGCTCGGATTGAGGAATCGGAGAGCCGAGTTCGAATTCCAGTCAAATCCATTACATTCACTTACCTGCTATACCCTTGGGAAAGGTATGAATCCCCTTCTTCTCCCACCCAGCAATGGATAAATAGCAGGACAGACCGGGCAGCTCGGATTGAGGAATTGGAGAGGTGATTTCGAATTCCAGTCAAATCCATTATGTTCACTTACGTGCTAATACCGTTGGGAAAGGTATGAATCCTCTTCTTCTACCCCTAGCTGTAGGTAAATAGCAAGACAATGTTCTATAGCCTTGGATGGCAACTGGTCTACTGCAGAAAGAAATGACAACCTACTTCGGGAAAAAAAACCTGCCTCGTCAGTTATTTATCGAAAGATACATGATCGTCTAAGCGTGTATCAAGCCTAGCACATAATTGACTGAAACATACAATAAGACAAAGGGGTGTAAGACTAGGACTTATCTTCTCAATAGATTTATTCAAACTACACATGGAGGCAATTCTGAGAGAATTAGAAGTCTTGCTCAGATTCATTCTTTGTGATCACAACCATAAAAAAAGATTAAATATGCCGATGACAATGGATACAGAAAAAAATACAGCAACTCCTAGAGAAGCTATTAAAAGAACGGTAATTGCAAGAAAACCGAATGTTTTGTTGTCAGCAAAAAGGAAAACCCATCATACAATTTACACGTTGGAGATGGCAAAATAAAGCAAGCACAAAAATGTATATATCTAGAAAATGTTTTAACAGAGGAAGGAAGTAAAATGCAACATAAAAACCGGGCGATTCATTGGATTGGCGAAAGACGTCTTTCTGAACTCAGTGGTAAGACAAGGAGAAAATCTCGTTAGAAAATTATACTGTTATGTCTTTTCGGTCATCCTCTCTGGCAGTGAACGCGGGATAATCTTCTCACAGAGGAAGAAGAGATGTGCAACAATGGAAATGTGGTTCTACAGAAGGTCGGGAATTCTCTAGGCGTATAGTCACATGATTTCTACCTCCTGCTTTCTGCCAAGCTTCTGGTAGCTTCCCCTGGCTTCTGTATTTATGTATTTCGCTCGACTCCTACCGTACCTCAAGATTCATTAATATTCATATCAATTCATTAATTATCTCTCCAATTTTGAAGAACCGATACTGACCTTCGAACAAATCCCCTGGGGTTGGTCAATTATTGAAAACAATATAACGAACTTGTGTTTATAAATTCTATTCTATGTCCTCAACGTCACTCAGTCCAGATTCCAGATGACAACATCGAGCCATCCTTTTTTGTGTCTTTTATGATCAGGGTCGCCATGCCCTGACATCAACGACTTTCCTTTGTTGCTGACTTTTCAATATGACCGATTAAAATCTTGCCCACTTTGCATGTTTACAAATCCATATTTCAGATTGTTTGAATTGTCGGCTGGCGAATCATAAAAATTGCATTTGTTTTTCAGCTGACAAGCTGGCTCCAGCTTTTCCTGATGACTCGGTAGGTGCAACCTGGGTAGGTTTGTCTGGCTCAGTAGGTTTGACTATATATATATATATATATGTATATATATATATATATATATATATATATATATATATATATATATATATATATGAGGTGAATTTGGGCAACAAGCCTTTCTTTCATGCATCTTTCATTGTAAACGGCCGACAAAGATTTAATTCATTCTTTATTGTGTTTTTCCAGAGCAATCTAACATTCTTCCGTTTTTAGGGGTTATAGTTAAACAATTAGTAAGTCAATATAGTTAAGGAATCATAATTATAATTATTTCGAGTGCTTTCGTTTACTTCTCTAGACTTTATCAAGGATGTGTTTTGGGATGGTGAAATTCTGTGTGTGGCTGCTCCATAGCATTTTTACAGTGTGGAGTTCGAGCTGTTTGTGGGCTTCTTGGCATTCACGGGCTATGCGCGGCCAGTTGACCAGGACAAGACTTCAATTTTTAGAAGACGTCTGTCTCCTCTGCTAAATAGTCTGATATTGATAGTGGGAGTATAAATTTTAATAAATGGATCCCCCTAATGACGAGCTGCGTATGAATATGTGACCTGAAATGGATCCTTGTATTTTCAACGAGAATTTTCCTTAAAGGTTCTTGTAAATAGAGAGTTAATAAATGTTTATTAATCGCGCTCTGCTGCGACAGGTGGCATGTAAGATATCTACTCCGGGATGTAGTGTTGAGTTTGATATAGGTCATTGGTTTTTGACAAGTAACACAGGGCAATGGAATTGGTCACTGCTAGCTTATTCTTGATGGGGTCATTTTGGTTTATATATACATACATATACATATATATATATATATATATATATATATATATATATATATATATATATATATATAAATATATATATATATATAAATATAAATATATATATTTTTATATATATTTGCATATATATATATATTTGCATATATATATATATATATATATATATATATATATAACCTGTTTCTGATATATATATATATATATATATATATATATATATATATATATATATATATATATATAAGCTGTTTCTCTCCTGTGAATGATAATAGCTCAGCGGTGGAAACTCTGAGACCAAATTGGTCGGGTTTCAGTCCTGGCTTGAAGCATTAGGATGTCTAGTTGCGCTGCGGAGCTGTGATATAGCGAAACAGTACAGTCTGCAAATTACATTATATATATATATATATATATATATATATATATATATATATATATATATATATATATATATATGTGTGTGTGTGTGTAAATATTAGTATGTAATTGTACGTGAATATATATACTATATGAGTCAATATGCGGATATAAACAGCATTTTGCTCGCCTTGACATATATATGACGTTTTCCCCGCCCAGAATATATACGCGACGTGTTGCTCACACACCATAGATACGTGACCTTTTGTTCCCGCAGAATACATATGCGATGTTTTGCTCGCCCAGGCTATATACGTGATATTTTCACCATCTTTGATACATATACCAGTTATTGCTAACCCAGGAAAGGTACGTGATCTTATAAGCCCGGCTTAGATATGGCACAAGGCCCGAAAGCATGGGGCACCCAGTGAGGTTCGAACTCACTACTCGAAATTGATCTAGCAATACAATCTTTCTAATCATTACATCGAGTTGCCCAAGCCCAGCAATTAAATATGTCAATATCTCTCTCTCACACACACAGGGAGAGAGAGAGAGAGAGATAGAGAGAGAGAGAGAGAGAGAGAGAGAGAGAGAGAGAGAGATTACAACACAGGGTGTTTCATGCTTGACGCAATCGTCAGGCCTGACGACTGCGTCTAGCATGAAACAGCCTGTCGCCTCTGAGTGTTGACGTCAATGTTCAGTAATATATATATATATATATATATATATGTGTGTGTGTGTGTGTGTGTATGTGTGTGTGTGTGCGCACGCGCGTGTGTGTGTGCGTGTGCGTGTGTCTTTAACTGAATGCTGGCACGATTTCTTTCTTTCCTAAAGAATAACAAATCATTGGAAGTGATAACAAATTCTCTCACATGAAATATTCTCTTTGATGTTTATTGAACATGACAAAGGTGACGGTTTTCAAATGGTAGTCCTGACTTCAGTAAAACCGTTGGACATTCACTCACACCTAACGCAACTAAACTACGTCAAAGAAAATTTATCAAAAGCAACCAACCTACGTTGAACAAAATTTATTGCGAATGTAGTAGCAATATCTTAAAATGCATTTGAGTTCACTAACATTTAATACAATGTTGTATTTTACCATATCTGCTGAACGCCCTTTCATTAAGTACGCTAGTTTACGAGGTCAGTTATGTGCCATCTGTGACGCACTGTTAGGCGATCATGTACCTTTCGATACATGGCTGACAAAGAAGAATTTTTTCCAGCAACAGGTTGCCATTTCTGTCTGTAGTAGATCAGTTGTCATCCAAGGCAATAGAACCCGGTCTGTCTTGCTACTTACCTATAGCTCGGAGGAGAAGAAAAGGATTCATACTTTTCCCAAGAGTATTAGCACGTATGTGAATGTAATGCTTCGACTGGGATTCGAACACAGCTCCCTGATTCCTTAATCGAATTCCAGTCGAATCCATTACATTCACTTACATGCTAATACCCCTGGGAAAGGTATGGATCCTCTTCTCCACCCATCTATGGGTAAATAGCAGAACAGACCGGGTTCTAGAGCCTTGGATGGCAACTGGTCTACCGCAGAAAAAAATGACAACATATCGCGGTAAAAAAAAAAAAAAAAAAAAATTAATAAAAAAATAAATCTGCATGGTCTTGGGTACTGTCGTTTGTATACATCGCGTATATAATACGTTAAAAGTTCCACTTTGTCTCCCGTTCGCCGATAGCTTATTGATAGAATCTCTGACTGATGCCATTAGGATATTACAACAAAAACATGCAATCATGTTTCAACGCATAATGATGTCTCTCCTCAGGCGATTGTAAATTACTGGCGATTGAACGATTAATTTGATTTCAAAAGGAAATGAATCCACATTTTTTTTTAAAATGTAAGGTTTAAGTATATATTCGAAATACTTTGCACTACTATGTATTGAGCCCTCTTTTAAATTAAATGCTAAAAACTTTGGAAGTGTACTCTATTCTCATCGAACATATATATATATATATATATATATATATATATATTAATTGATTCAACGAGTCTGATTTAACCTCAGGAAGCACTGGACGGCCGTTTCGTCCCATATTTGGGACTCGCCAGCAGTGCGCATCCACTACCGAGGGGACCGAAACCCCGACAGTTAGGTTGGCAAGCGAACACCATACCAACTGCTCCGCCGGGCTTCGGCGACGAAGAGATTGCAAATCAGACTCTAAGAAGCGCCGCTCACTCCCACATTCCGTGGTGGAACTCAACTGAGATTCTCTCTGACCATAGGACTGAGCCTCCTGGAGCCACGACTACTCTCACCGAGCCGCTCCAACTGGAGCATTAGAAGCTGGTTCAAGCGATGATAAACACACATAGTAATGAGGAGGATTTGATAATTATATTAATTGATTCATCGAGTCTGATAGAAACCTCAGGAAGCACTGGACGGCCGTTTCGTCCTATATTTGGGACTCATCAGCAGTGCGCATCCACTACCAAGGGAATCGAAACCCCGACAATTAGGTTGGCAAGTTAGGTTGGCAAGCGAACACTATACCAACTGCTCCGCCGGGCCTCGGTGACGAAGAGATTGCAAATCAGACTGCTGATGAGTCCCAAATATAGGACGAAACGGCCGTCCAGTGCTTCCTGAGGTTTCTATCAGACTCGTTGAATCAATTAATATAATTATCAAATCCTCCTCATTACTATATATATATATATATATATATATATATATATATATATATATATATATATATATTCAAAATTATGACATATGGATGTTATAACGCCACTACACAAACTCTATTTTTGCTTCAACACTACTGGTGTCTTATCAAGTGATGGTGTTATGGCAAAATAAGGGTTTTAAGAGTTCAAAAACCAGCCAAACCCCCTCAGTAAGTGAAAGATTTTTACGTTACCTATGATGACCAATCAGAATACAAGTATATAGAATTCAGAATAACGTGACAATATACCCCAAGTAAAATCTATTAGTGCGTTAAAGTTAAGGCTAGATTAAAATAGAAGTAAATAATTAAGTTTTAATTTCACAGTAAAATTAAAAATTACAATTGTCAAATTCTAAAGTTAACCTAGAATCAAGCTTAAAATTTATAAAAAATCATTCAGAGATGAAAATCGGAAAAAATATATTATTATCTTAGCAAAGACTCAATTCATCAATAAAGTTCGACGTTGATGCAAGAAGTATCTACGATTGTTACACATATTTGATACATGGACGTCTGAATTCAAATAAGAAGGTATATATATATATATATATATATATATATATATATATATATATATATATATATATATATATAGCAGCATACTTGCCCGTGCTTGATTCAAAAATCGTACGACTAATACAGCAATCGCTATCACTTGACTTAAAATATTTTTGCCCTTCTTTGCCTTTAAAGGAGTGCTCTTTGCCGTGCAGATGTAGCTACATGCCTTACTTCTTGCCTATCTCACACTGCGAATTTTTTCGGAGCACTATACTAAACATGAAATATGTTACGGAAAAAGAACTAAAAAAAATGAACACAAAACGATCAGCTTTAAAGAAAAGGACTCGTGACTGGAAAGACCGAATGAAAAAAGAATGTTAGCTACAAATACTTTTTCACATCTAACCAAGTTCTGCGGAATCAGAATCAACGTTGAGTTTAAGCAAGCGAATGAGCCAATTGGAGTAAAGTGCCATGCAGATTTAAATTTTTCTCACTTGTGACGAATGCAGCTATCGATTATTATTTGCATGCTAGCATGCTAGTTAACATTCGTGTCAGTCAGCTGTTGGCTCACACGCTGGCCAATAGAATCTTCCTGCCTATTCGTGGCAGCCAGCTATAGGCTCTCAATCTGGCCATTACAAAATGGCCGCAAACTATATGAAAACTGCCGTAGAAGCATGAAAAAACGATCATTTCCACTATCGATGGGAGTTGGGAAATGCAAAGTCGGTCTTGGCCTTTACACTAACTTGGAGCATGTGCGTGTAAATTTTGGTGCAAATCCGTCGAAAATTGCGGCCGTGCATTCGTTGCAACACACACACACACACACACACACACACACACACACACACATCCTCGTTTTTATAGATAGAGATTAAGTTTTAATTTCACAGTAAAATTAAAAATTACAATTATCAAATTCTAAAGTTAACCTAACATCAAGTTTAAAATTTATAAAAAATCATTCAGAGATGAAACTTGGAAAAAATATATTATTTATTGTTTTTAGCAAAACTCAATTTATCAATAGAGTTCGACGTTGATGTAAGAAGTGTCTACGGTTGCTACCCATATATGATACATGGACTTCTGAATTCAAATAAGGAGGTATATATATATATATATATATATATATATATATATATATATATATATATATATATATATATGCAATTTATTTTGTATAGGATAGTAAATTTGATACTTGTACAGTTTTTGTCAGATGTGTTACATGTTTATTTTATGATTTCTTAATGCAAATTCATTCACTTTGCAATTTTTGCATAGCTGCGGTGAAATATCTTGAAATTTCTGTAATTCATCTTATTGCATTGTTTGTTGAAAAGAAAGAAAAATTATTTGCTTGTCTTTAATATAGTTTGGAAAATTTCCCAGAGTCACTAACAATAATGTTAATATATATTATTTCGTAACTAGATGCATACAATTTGTAAAAAAGGATGAATTCGATTTCAAGAAACATTATAGAATGGATTACTCTATTTTGAACAAACTAAAAATACCAAATTAATTATTTATTATAATAATGTCAAGATATCTAATCTAATTATCAGAAATAACAGTTTATCGACGAAATTATATATAGATTTATAAAAACAGCCTTCTTTTTCAATGCAGCCTCGTTCCGAATAACATTTGGAAATGATGTCCCCGTAGACTATTTCAAACTTCCAGCTTTCCAAAGATAACCGTGCTGTAGACAAAGGAATCCTAACATAGAGATAACACACACTGATTCTTGAAAATAACTGACAGAGTCGAAAGTAATTGAACAAGATAATTTGAAAACACAGACTTCGGACTGTATATTTTGAACTCAGTTCGAAAATTCGAAAAATGTTATAAAAAGATGCAACAAATCTTTTCAATATGCCTTGTTTGATATATATATATATATATATATATATATATATATATATATATATATATATATATATATATATATATATATATAACTTTTTATTATATATATATATATATATATATATGTACAACTTTTTATTATATATATATATATATATATATATGTACAACTTTTTATTATATATATATATATATATATATATATATATACAACTTTTTATTATATATATATATATGTAACTTTTGTTTTATATATATATATATATATAAATATATATATTAAAATATGATATATATAACGTTTTATGATATATATTAGGTTGGTGCAAAAAATAATGACGTAATAATGCCGTTTTTTGACGTTAAAAATACGTCAAAAAACGACATTATTACGTCATTATTTTTGCACCAACCTAATAAATATATATAATATATATATATAACATTTTAATTATATATATATATATATATATATATATATATATATATATATATATATATATATATATATATATATATATATATATAACATAAAAAAGTTAATGTTAAGGGTCAGTGTTTAATTAGACCAGGAAACAGTAGTATTAAATGTGGTCAATGCACTTATAAAAAGACAAACCTTTTAGATATAGAGCTTTTAAGTATAAAAAAATTTGGAGATTTTAAATATATATATATATATATACACACACATATATACACACACAGAGTATGCCAAAAATGAATACACACTTCAGGAAAGGAAAACCTTTTATAGATATTGTAATACTAAATTTATTCAGGCATCACGAGATTAATACAAGTTACCTTTGGACTCTACAATCATAAGAGAAGCTCAAAATGGTGGCCTCTAGTTTCCAGCCTTTTTTTAGTACGGCGAACTGCTTTTGGGGCAATGTTGGCAGAAGTATCCACTAGGATTGCTGCATATTCATTTTCAATTTCTTTTCAAAAGGCCCCCACTGTAATGGCATCTTATCGCACGTGGACAAAGCAAAGAAAGACAAGGTTTTCTTTTACTGAAGAGCGTATACATGATTATGGATACTGTGTGTCTGTTTGGGTCATTAATGACAAAATTGATAAACTATTCTTTACCAACGCGTTTCGTTCTCTGATTGACTTTATCAAGATAAATGTAAGGATTTACCTTTGCAACATGGATTTATCAACCGACGTAAAAAAAATATTGTTAGTTTTTCATTTTTTTTTTTTTTTAATTTAACAATTCTCAAAAATGTACTTACGGTTAACTGTGAAAATCAAGGTAAACTATGGTAGGCGCAAAACGATCAAATTTAATGCCTAAGAAACAAAAGTGTGCAAACTTGTTCGTAAAAAAACGTTTTCCTTTTGTCTTTATTCATATTGCCTCTTTACCGATATGTTTTATTTTTATTTGAATTTTTACCTATATATGTATGCATATTTACCGTGTTTCATACACACATGCTTTCGCACAATAATATTGACTTGTGGATCATAGTATTATGTTGCATTATCTAATGATAGAGCTGATTTATGATTCTTGTTTTTAGACTGGTGTGCTGGCGTACTGATGATGTATGATAGCTTCACAATCTATTTTTCCAGCTAACCCCTTTGTTTTCCTATCTTTCTCTAAAATCTTTCTTTCTCTACCCGACAATACAAATAAAATCACGTCATTGCAGTTATTGGCACTAAGTTTGGCTGATGTATTCTTAAACCTTGATCATTGAAGCCATTGTATTTTCCCCTCGAATTATTACTTTTAGTAGTCTTAGTTTTATCACTTTATTTTTTTATAACTTATCCGGTGATACATCACTGTCTAAAATTCAGACAGATTCAAGCGTGTTATTAGGCCGTGAGCTTTCGTATTGACATTTTTATCACCCTTGATTAGGCAGATGTAAGCGTGGCCGTTCCGTTGGTGAAAAAATCTATTCGATGTTTTTTTGTCTCCTAAATTGGGTAACGATCCAGTCGCCATGATATCGGGCGTGGCTGACCATGTATGAGAGATAAAATAGAATCAAGTCGTCCATTTTTATTTTTAATTTTAATGATCTCTCGAATAACAGTAGACCCTTGCTAAAATAAATAAATAAATAAATATAGATTCTCTTCCCATTACCACAAACGTCAGGAACCCGGATGAGGTTTTGCTGAAGCGCAAAGTTTCGCCCGGGGAGGTAGACTGGCCCGGACCCGTTTATGCCGGTTCTACGGGAATATTTTTGGCCGAACCTACGGGCTTGGAGAACCCACAGTAAACTCGGCCTTGTGGCACATACATCTCTCAAGGGGGGGGCTGTTAAATATTAACAAACGCCGCCTTCAGTGGATTGTGAGTGTTTCGTTTACTTATCTTAAAGACTTATCAACTCTATACAGTTTATTTAAAACCAGAAAATAATTTTCGATTTTAACAATTTTTTTGTGAGATAATAATGACTTACCGATACAAGTCCCACTAATTGACCCATAACTGTGTGGGAGGGGATTCTGTTCATACGTTTCCTTCAAAGGTTTTGCGTATAAAAGAATATAACAAACCAGCCTGTGATTGGACGTCAGCAACCCGATTTAAAATTCTACGCTGGTCTCCATTACACAACTCACACATTCAAGCTTGCAACACGTGGTATTCATGAGCGGACACCCATCTAGATACTGACCAGTCTCAACGTTGCTTTTACGAGAAACGGTATTTTAACGTGATGTAACCATAAGCCTCTTCAGTGAGTACAAGTGCTTCAGTTGAAATTCGTTTTTTTTTGTTATTTAAAAAAATAAAATTAAAATAAGTTATAAAGAAATGTATGGTTTATTTGGTGAAGATTGGGTTTTCGGATTAAAACAAGATTCATTTAAGATATTGTTACGGTAATTTACCCACAAACTCATGGACTCTCCAAGCTATAAATAGGAGCAGGTACTGCTTTTTGGAGAGGAAAGTTTCCGGCTATCAGCTATGACAGTCGGGACGAACATTCTCGCTGTAACACTCTCGTCTGCATATGTTTGTATTACTGTTTCTATTAATATAGTTCCTCTCTTTGTGTTTTTATTCCTGGACCTAACAAGGTTATAACAGATAGATAGATAGATAGTTACGAATAAATTCAGATAGATAGATACGACTAGACTGAAATAGTGTTATGGTTATTTATCCATGCACGCATGAACTCTCTGAGCTTTTAAATAGGAGCAGGTACTGCCTTTTGGTGAGAGAAGTTTCCAGCAGTCAGCTCTGACAGTCGGACCGAGCATTCTTGCTGTAACACTCTCGTTTGTATATGTTTGTATTACTGTTTCTGTTAATAAATTTGTTTAACTAAATTCCTCTTTTTGTGTCTTTATTTCTGACCCTAACAAGGTCACAGCAGATAGATAGATAGATAGATAGATACGAACTGACTGAAATAGATAGAAAATATTATGGTAATTTTTCAACACATGCATTGACTCTCCCATCTATATATATACAGTAATTGCTCCGAGGAGTTGCATTCGCTGGTTCCCAGACTTCATGAGTTCAAGCGCCCTACGAGGCTGGCATCCGGCTCTCACCCATTCAATGTCGAAACTACTAAATGTAGCCGTCTCTTCTACTCCAATAGCTTCATGTCTCGCACCTCTCGTCTGTGGAACTCCCTTCGTTATTCCACTTTCCCTGAGAGCTATAATCTCCAACTATTCAAATGTAATGTCAATCGACATCTCCAGTTGCCTTGATCTATCCACTATCCTTTCATCCTTTCCTCTATCACTCCTATCTGATCTTGCTCCAAATCTTCTGTAACCCCTTGCGTCCTAGTGGCTACCTGCCTTGCTTGGGGTGAAACGCTTAAAACAAAAAGGAGCAGGTACTGCTTTTTGGAGAGGGAAGTTTCCTGCAGTCGGCTAAGAAGGCCAGAACAGATATTCATTCACTATTTTTGCGTATTCATATTATCACACTTTATTTGTTTTAGCGTTGCATTCCAACCGTCGTTCTTCGGCTTTTGTTAACTCAGTTATACTTAACCAGGTTCCATATGGACCCTGGGGATCCATGTAACATTACTGGGGTCCACACAAAACAATAGCAAATTTGGTGTCTACGGTAATATTTTCGTGCTCGATAGAACAATTTCACTTCGCAGTTGTTGTTAAGGCTGGGAATTGAACTTTTCGGCTATTGTACGCTCCGGCCTTCTTCAGCTGGTTGGAATGTTGAACTGAACCCTTTATTTCGCTCGCTGGAGTAGACTGTTCTAGTTCCGCGTGCTGTGTTTAATGAATGTCGGTTATCATGCAAACAAAGATGAGCACAATAGTCCGAATGATGTAAATAGAGCAAACCTGAAATAAAGAAAAAGATAAAGGTTTGAAAGAGCCAAGTTATGAGACAGAATATATGGTCATCAACAAATAACTAATAGGGGGTACTAAAATAAAGCAGGCAAAGACATTTCAATGTCTGGCAAGTGTTCGGACAGAGAACGTAATGTGCGACACTAAGACCCGAAGACGTATTGCGATGGCCAATTGCAATAGACTATTTTCTCTAAGAAGCTCCCACATTTGATGAAAGTGACGATAAAAACAGTCTATTAGAATTTATACAATGTTTATATCCTGATGAAGCATCTATAGTGTTGAAACATGATTGGATTTATGTAGCGGTTTATAACATGTTCTTGCTAAAATTGTTAATAAAATATATTAGTCTACCTCGTATTGAGAACTTTTTAAAATAGAGTGTTAGGGCATTGGAATTACGCTCGATTGGAACCGACCTTACACTTCAACATATATATATATATATATATATATATATATATATATATATATATATATATATATATATATACATATATATATATATATATATATATAATGGACTCTCTGGTCGGTTTCTACTTATGAGGATCTGACAACTTATTGATTCAGTTATGAAAGTTTTTGCGATAATCTTAAGTGGCATTTAAGACCCGCTAGTGATTTACATATGGAGCAAGTGTGAGATCACTGTTAGTTTGGCTGACCTTTTAGATTTTGCTCTCGCTTCTTGAAGATGATTCAGACAAGCAGATTGAAAATTGCTGAGTCCTCTAGAACACGTTGATCTCCATTCCACACGCTTCAAGGAAGGCTAAGCTATCAAGGGTGTTATGTGGTATATTGACTGCTGAAAAGTTGCTTTTCAGCTTGTCTTTGTATCTTAGCCATGGGCGTCCTACATTACTGAAGCCCTGATCTAAATGGCTGGATTAGGATCTTAGGTATCCTGTCATTAGACATTCTCAAGACATGACCAGTAGGTGAGACTCTATGATAAAAGTCTCGATTCCTTCGTTATTACAGCTGTTAAACAGGTCTACGTTAGATGTCCTATCTTAAAGCTTAACTCCACAGATTGCACGCAGGCAGCCTTTATGTTATTTTAAAGGCGAGTCTAGTACAATAATAATCGAAATTATCCTACAGTTTAACCCGGATATAAGAGAGTTGTCGGGACCGGAAAAGAGGTATCTTACATCCGGGTTTCTTTTATATCCGGGTTTGGTATTTTTTTTTTAGGTAAGTATGGCTCTAATATGGGAATTGATAAAATCTCTCATATATCCGGGTTTCTCTTATATCCGGATCTCTTATATCCGGGTTACACTGTATTTAAATTATTAGTTGTTATTGTTAGGTTTTCTTTCAATTCATTTTTTGTTACCGAAATTATTAGGTTGGTGCAAAAGTAATGACGTAATAATGTCGTTTTTTGAGGTTAAAAATACGTCAAAAAACGACATTATTACGTCATTATTTTTGCACCAAACTAATATCAGCGCTGTACATGCGTTTATCTATCTCATGATTTACTCAACAGTTTTATCCAAATCGTTATGGTCGCAGGCCCGGTAAAAAGTTGTTGTTTTGACGAAATTTAAGGACGCTCTATTTTTGTTTTTTTTGTTTTTAACATGTACCTGTAATACTTGTAACTTGTGCTATTTGAAGATTTCAGAGACAGTCCTCATGATGGATTGTTATTAGGTTGGTGCAAAAATAATGTCGTTTTCTCACATGTGAGAAAACGACATTATTTTTGCACCAACCTAATCACTCGAAAAAAGTACAATAATCCCTCGAAAAAAGTACAATAAAAGGAGCATGACCATTCATATTATCAGTTGCATCTGAAAATGCAACTTCCATGAACCTTGTTAAAGATGATAATCTTAGCTAGAAAACTTTGACTTTATTTTTTACCAACAGAAACTGTACTACATCTCCTGTTTGATGACTGACGAAGGCAGAGTATCGCACTTGCTTACGCACATTGGATGTAGAAAATTGAGACATCTAATAAAAAGATGAAATTTCCTTTAAATTTGTTTTTCTAAAAGTAATAAATTTATATTTATACAAATAGACAATGCAAATAGATATATGTAATTCCATTATGTACAGATCATAAGAAATATACATATGAATTGTTGATGCTACGTAAAGGAAACCAGTGAACAGAGTTTGTCTTTGATTTATTACGCGTAGGTTTAATGGGTCGCAATGCGTAATGTGTTTCTTGCTGTGGGTCGTAATAAAAAAGAAAAGAGAACCACTGGCCTATTGCATTAAAGTGGCAGTTTTGTTCTTTTTTTTAAATCTTACTTATTATAAAACGCAGATTGTGTGTGTGTGTGTGTGTCTGTTACGTTTATATATTGGATCGGATTTTCTTACAATTTTCAACCGATTTCAACAAAACTTCACAGGACGACGTAACATTACCTTGCGGTGGTTCTAAAAGCGCCAAAAATTAGAAAAATAAAATTGTTTTTGCACAAAATCAATTTGAAAACACGATTAAGAGGCATTAATGAAAGGGGGACAACTCACTTTGAGTTATACTTATTATAAAACCAGGGTTGGTTGGTTGATTTTGTGTGTGTGTGTGTTCGTTTATATATGGGATCGGATTTCCTACATTTTTCAACCGATTTCAACAAAACTTCACTTTTTTTTTGGGGGGGGCAGGTAGTGTTTCTTATTGTCTTGCACACGTTTTTCTTTATTTTTACATTCAGAATGCATTAAAAATTCCATTTACAAGACAATTGTTTATAATAAAATTCTATTAAATCGGTAACAATGTTTTTGTTTGAGTTTGGGTGTTCAAACCCAAACTCAAACAAAAACATTGTAAAAAAAACAAAAAAAAACTAATTAAGACATGCGTGTCCGTCAACCTTAAACAATAATCTTTGTCAATTTTATTTTTCAGTCTCTATGATGGTCGATATTTGATCTATCTCTTACTGTTACATCTCCGGGCAACGCCGGGCTCTACTGCTAGTACCAAATAAAATTTTCTTACGATTGTTCTTACATTAGTCCGCATGTAAATAATTTAACTAAAACTAATTAAGTTAGCTAACTAGTTTTCACTAACACAGTTTGCGACAATATGGATTTTATTATGCTAAGCATTACTTATTTATTAGTCTGTTTGTGTACAAAAATAGTTTTTAAAGCTCTTGCTGACAATTCTCGATAAGAAAAGGCGACCGCATCAATTCAGTTTGATGTGTAAGGTGACTTATTTACATATAAAGTCTTAACGACTACAGCTGTTACCCACGAGACAGTTGAGTGCATACTACTTTCCGCAAGTAGATAACACTACACAACAATAAGTTTCAGTTTTTTAGTTATTCTAAAAATAAATGTAAAAATATAAATATTGCTGCGGGTGTATAATAATGGTGAAAATTTAAAAAAATGTCCTTTTTACACATCGTTTTTTTTTTAGGTACAAATAGATTAGACAGTACCCATGAATCTTTACTACCTAACAACTTAGTACATCCCACATCTCGGCTTTATAATAACATAAAGGCTGCCTGCGTGCAATCTGTGGAGTTAAGCTTTAAGATAGGACATCTAACGTAGAACATATTCCATCAGTAAGAAGTAAATTCCACTTGAGCAGCGTCTTCCCGCAAACCACCGCCCTGTGGAACCGACTCTCAACAGGATATTTTAAGTGATTGCTGCAATCTTACCCTATACAATGCTCGGGTTAAACGTTATCTTCCACTCCTTCATTTAAGATCTCTGATTTTTTTTTCATTTTTTTTTTTTTTTGGTGGGTTGTTGCTTAATTTATTCACACTAAAATCTGTTTTCTTCATTGATTTGCATGGGCGAGAAGTTTGTTATCAGTTCGTGAAAAAGAATTTAGAATGAAATCGAATTGTATGATCTATGACTAATATTTTGCGAAAAGGAAAAAAAGGAAGACTATCTTGGTGTTTGGCGTAATTTCGGTAGCGATATATTCATGCCTGAAGACATAAATAATTCTGTAGCCATGTTTGGATTGGTCATTGCTATCCCGGGGATCGATAAGTTAAACAATTAAAGAAACGAAAACAGAAATCGATTGTTTGATATGTGAGGTGATAGATTTATATATAAAGTCTGAAAGAATCGGTGAAACTGCACGACAATAAGTTTAGATCTTATTGTAAGTAAAAAAAAACAAAAAAACTGTAAAATATAAATAATGCTGTGGGCGAATAATAACGGGGAAAAAAATTGTTCTTTTTACAGAGCGTTTTTTTGGGGCAGGGTACAAATGTTAGACAGTACCCAGGAACCTTTACATACTATCAACTTACTCAGTCTACTCCACCTGATTTAAGACCCTGATTTGATTTAATTTTCCTCAAACCGTAATCGTTTGTTTTCTTCCTTGATTTGCATGGTCCCAAAGCTTGTTATGTGTTCGAGAAAAAATTGTGAATTTATCTATCTATCTATCTATCTATCTATCTATCTATCTATTTCTACCTTTGCGAATTGAGAAGTCGAATTGTATGGTCCAAGACAAATGATTTAACGAAAAGAAAAAAAAAGAAGAATATCTATCTATCTATCTATCTATCTATCTATCTATCTATCTATCTATCTATCTATCTATCTATTTCTACCTTTGAGAATTGAGAAGTCGAATTGTATGATGCATGACCAATGTTTCAGCGGAAAGAAAAAAATGAAGAATCTCTATCTATCTATCTATCTATCTATCTATACCAGTCCTTTTTCTATCTATCTATCTATCTATCTATCTATCTATCTATCTATCTATACCAGTCCTTTTCTACCTACATATCTATCTATCTATCTATCTATCTATCTATCTATCTATCTATCTATCTATCTATCTATCTATACCAGTCCTTTTTCTATCTATCTATCTATCTATCTATCTATCTATCTATCTATCTATCTATCTATCCCAGTCCTTTTTCTATCTATCTATCTATCTATCTATCTATCTATCTATCTATCTATCTATCTATCTATCTATCTATCTAGACTGGTTGCCAAATAAGATTGAATAGCTTAGTCAATTTGGTCAATAGCTACCTATATCGATAACTTAGTTTATTCTAATTTTTATATCGATCTTAGTCTCAGGCTCTCTGAGTCTGTTCATTATCTATCTATTGATCTATCTTTCTATCTAAGTCTCTTCATATCTATCTATCTCTGTTCGCTTTCTATCTATCTATCTATCTATCTATCTATCTATCTATCTATCTATCTATCTATTTCTACCTTTGAGAATTGAGAAGTCGAATTGTATGATCCACGACTAATATTTCTGCGAAAAAAAAAAAAAGAAAAAAAAAAAAAAAGAATATCTTGATGTTTGGCGTAATGTCGGTAGCGATATATTCACGCTTGAAGACATAAATAATTTTGTAGGCATGTTTGGATTGGTCATTGCTATTCCGGGGATCGATAAATCGAAAGTGAACATGTTAAACGATTAAAGAAGGTTACAAGCGACAAATGTTCACTTGAAAATTATGTGTTATGTGCAAATTACAGCCAAGTGTCATCTATATCTGGATTAACGATTTCACCCTAAGAAAAAAAAAAAAAGGGCCATTTTGTTTCTTGAAAGGATAACGTAAGAAATGAGAATGTCGCTTACAAAAGAAAGGGGAAAGAAAAGAAAAAAAACAAAAAAACGAGAATCGATCAAGATAGGATTGAACAACTGCAGAAGTGGAAAATAAAAGATAGAAATAATAAAAAAAAAGAAAGTGGGTGGACATTATCAAGGCTAGCGGGAAAGAAGAAAAAGAAAAAGAAAAAATTGGAAAGAAATAAAGTGGTAAGGACAAGAGAAAAAACAAAGTTAATAAAACCTTATGGGAAATAGAGAAAGAGAAAGACGACGAAAATAAAGATAGAAAAAGAAGAAAAACTATCAGGAATAGAAAGAAAAAAAAAAGATGGACATAAAAGTGAAAAATAAAAGTCAGAATATCGATATTTTAGGGAGAACTGACTCCTAATATTCTCTGACTTTACAAGAGCCAGATAAGGCCAAAAATGGTGTACTGTTGTCGTTTTAGACAGGGAGCTGCCCAGACCTCACACTCTAGCCTTGATAGTGTTCAAAAGCCTCTACAAGCCCTTGCGGGTAATCAATAATTTCCCATCCTTCAACCTCTCTCCCACAGGCAGTATATGACAAGGCTACATTCTACAGCTACTTCTACGGAAAGTGCTCCGGCGAACTATATTCCCAGGTCATACCAAATCAAACCTTCACGGCAAGAACACGGAAAAGGAAGGAAGGCAAAAAAACTACTTACATAGCAGGAAACAACCCATATTACCTCTATATTCCATCAGTAAGAAGTAAATTCTACTTGAGCGTCTTCTTCACGCAAACCACCGCCCTGTGGAACCGACTCTAAACAGGATATTTTATTAGGTTGGTGCAAAAATAATGACGTAATAATGTCGTTTTTTGACGTTAAAAAATACGTCAAAAAACGACATTATTACGTCATTATTTTTGCACCAACCTAATAACTGATTACTGCAATCTTAACCTATACAATGCTAGGGTTAAACGTTATCTTCCACTCCTATGTACACAAATGGACTACTAGCGTAACCCTCTACATCTAGTGGCCCCCGTGCTTTGTTAATGGTGAACCTTGCTGTAAACCATGAATAAAACCGATAGAAATGGAGGACAAATGGTAACAGGAAAGAAATATTAAAATCAATAAGGAAAAAAAAAGGAGAAGAAAGAATGAAATATAAAAAATAAGAAAGGTTAAGAGTGAATGAAAGTGAGTCACAGAGATTAAAAGAGATAAAGAAAAGAAGAAATGGGAATAGATTTAAAAACAAGTATGAAACAGAACGAATGGAAAATGTGAATTACTGGGCAGACGACAATGTAAGCAAGAATGAATGAATGGTATAATAATAGGGACAATTAAACAAGTGAAAGAAAGAAAGAAGAAATAATGAGAAGAAAGAAAGAAAGAAAGAAAGAAAGAAAGAAAGGAAGAAGAGGAAAGAAGAATCGATAATAAAGGAAGAACAATAAAGGAGAGAAAACGAGAATAAAGAAAGAAAGAA
>OZ010608.1:46375557-46455557 GCA_963932145.1 Acanthosepion lycidas | reverse complement strand
TATGAATAGGAAGGAAGGAAGGAAGAAAGAAAGAAAGAAAGGGGAGAAGGATGGAAAAGGAAGGAAGGCAGGTAACAAGGAAGGAAGGAAGGAAGGAAGGAAGGAGGGAAGGAAGGAAGAAGGGAAGGAAGGAAGGAAGGAAGGAAGGAAATGTAGATGGTATGAATAGGAAGGAAGGAAGGAAGAAAGAAAGAAAGAAAGAAAGAAAGGGGAGAAGGATGGAAAAGGAAGGAAGGCAGGTAACAAGGAAGGAAGGAAGGAAGGAAGGAAATGTAGATGGTATGAATAGGAAGGAAGGAAGGAAGAAAGAAAGAAAGAAAGAAAGAAAGAAAGAAAGGGGAAAAGGATGGAAAAGGAAGGAAGGCAGGTAACAAGGAAGAAAGGAAGGAAGGAAGGAAGGAAGGAAGGAAGGAAGGAGGGAAGGAAGGAAGGAAGGAAGGAAGGAAGGAAGGAGGGAAGCAAGGAAGGAAGGAAGGAAGGAGGGAAGGAAGGAGGGAAGGAAGGAAGGAAGGAAGGAAGGAGGGAAGGAAGGAAGGAAGGAAGGAAGGAGGGAAGGAAGGAGGGAAGGAAGGAAGGAAGGAAGGAAGGAGGGAAGGAAGGAAGGAAGGAAGGAAGGAGGGAAGGAAGGAAGGTGAATAAGAAAAATATAAAAATGAAGGAACTGAATAAATTGAAAAAACAGGGTTGAAGGAAAGAAAGAATGAAAATAGATATAAAAAAAAAATGAAAAATGTCAGAAAAGAAGCAATGTAGAAAGGAAAACAGACAAGAAACGAAAGAAAACAAACTACAATGAAAGAAACTGATTTTTTACAGTTTATCAACCCTTCATGCATTATTTAATACCGAAACATATTTTTGGATTGTAAGAATTTTTTTTTTTTTTCTTCGGGTGAATATTGCCTTAACAATAGGTGTGTTTGGGAAGGCTGATTTTTTTCCAGGTATAAGCCCTACTATTTAAACCATATCTTGGGGGACTGAGAAGAGATGGATTAATACCTGTCACAATGGGATTTCCGCGTATGTGAAATATAATTAACTCGCGGGAATTCCAACAGGGGTCTCCGATTTCTCTTGCCAACTCGCTATTCATTGCACCAACTATACACCCAGAAAGAAAGAAAGAAAAAAAAAAGGAAAGAAAAGAAAGAATATATAAAGGACGAAAGAAAGAAAAGAAAGGAAATTGCGCGGGAAAAGAGGAAATAATAAAAATATAAAACGGAAATAGAAACAAAAATAACTGCGTAGATGGAAATAGAGGAAGAAATTCGAAAGAAAGGATCATAAGAAAAATAACGAAAGACAACTATTAAAAGAAAACCGAAAAATATGGTAAGAGTCGGAAGGGCAAACAGTTTCGACAGAAAAATCTGCAGATAAATTCTTAACAAAACTGCTTAGCTTTCATTCGTCGTGGTTGGAAAAATTTTCCTTATTGAAGCATTTATGATGGCTTCTCCTTCAATATCGCCGAGAAACATTGCAAGACGATATTAAACTGATTATGGCTTCAAAGACAAAATGAAAAAAAAAAAAAGAAAAAAAAAAAGGTTTAAGAACAATAATAAATAAAACAATTTAAATCTAAAACAAAGGAGGAATATAAGTAATTCCTTCTATGTACTGTTTTGTTGGAAAACCGCCAATATTGCTAAAAATAAAATCGGATTCTTTACTTTCCAAATTCATCGAAATTAAACAAGAGGAATGTTTCACAATTCAAAGAATTGAGATGACGTCGTAAAAAGAGAAAAAGACAACGCCGGTAGATGATGCTAGTGGATCATTTTCTCTCAAACATCCATCTTTAATCCCCTTATAAATAAAATCTTACATACATATATATATATATATATATATATATATATATATATATATATATATATATATGTGTGTGTGTGCGTGCGTGTGTATGTAAGAATGGTGACTTATGGCAACTTATATACGTATTCCGATATAAGCGGACATCTTGTTTATTTCGATAACAGAGACGATATCGAAAAAGATGGTTATCTGAGAGTTTACTTATATAAGAGGAATACAAGAATATTTGGATTTAAAAATTGAATGAAAATATGAGAACATGTAGTAAGGTATATTAATATACAAATCCTATTATGTTATCAGTCAATCTATACATACATACACACACACACACACACACACACATACATACATATATATATATATATATATATATATATATATATATATATATATATATACAAATATAGGATTGGTGCAGACGGAATAAATGCCAATAACCCAAAATGCTATTCTTATATGAGTGCCCAATAGAGAGTGGAGTAAATATAATTTATTCCAAAATTATATTAACTTGTTATAAAAGCACTACAAAAATAGCCATTTTAATACTATTTCCATGTGAAGTAATTGTGAAGTAATTGATTTATGCTGTGAAAATATATATGCTTTTGTTATAATAAACACATTGAGCTCTCTATGGATCAGTTTTAATATTTGTTATTACTAGGATCAGCCTGGATTATATGCCAACGGATCTACTACCTGTATTATGTATATATATATATATATATATATATATATATATATATATATATATACAGAGAGAGAGAGAGAAAGAGAATTGATAGAATCTATATGCATAAATGGTCTATTTCCGTTATTTATTTCTCTTTTTGTATAAAAATAGCAAATTATAACAATGTCTACACACACACTAACCGCCCCATATATATATATATATATATATATATATATATATATATATATATATATATATATATCTGTGTGTGTGAGAGTGTTTGTATGTATATATTTATAAACTGAGTAAGAATAGCGCTTATTTGTATTCATATATATATATATATATATATATATATATATATATATATATATATTCATTTAATCATCCTCAGGCAAGGAAATTATTTTGTTTTTGGTAAACTTCAGGAGGTAGTACCCGAGACCCAAAAATTCGAATCGAAATATGTTTTTTTTTTCAAAAATGTGATATTCTTAATGCGCAGGTTGGATTTTTTTTTTGAAAGTTGAAGCATGCGGTTTTTTTTTACTGATATGGCAATTTGAGAATTTTTTGTTGTTGGAGTTTTTCAGTCAATGTGGCATGAACTAAATTGTTCAATAAATAAAAAAATTTAGACGTCGGATCAGTCATGACTGAATATACAGTTGAAAGTACTTGCGAAAGACCTTATACAGTTTATATTTTTAAAAACAAGGATCATAACATTCATTGAGTGATTTGTATGTTAATGCACCTTTAAAATTTTGTTCATGAAAGGATTTCGTCATTTTATATCATTGACCTTACTAATCTACTTTTTATATGAATGATTCATTATAATATAAATTGAACTGCACCACATATTTTATATATATATATATATATATATATATATATATATATATATATATATATATACATATATATATATATATATATATATATATATATATATATATATATATATAATAAAAAGGCTTAAACACTAATATTCCATGGTCATAATTGATTCCATTCATATACATATACATATATATTTATACATACATATATATATATATATATATATATATGTGTGTGTGTGTGTGTGTGTGTGTATGTATGTATACATGGGTATATGCGTGTACACGCCTATATGTATGTATGTACATGTATATGTTATTGTATATGTGTGTATATAGGAATATAAGTCCTTGCTAGATTAGATAATCGTTATATTTATTTTTTATATGTTTATATTTGATTTGTAACCTGTAGTCGATATTAATTTTGTCAAATTGTCTTAATTACACAGCGGGCGGCCCTTTTAATAAATGCCATTCAGTTTTAGTTTTCCCCCGCCCCATCTCTCCCCCGCCCCATCTCTCCCCCACCCCATTTTCTTTTCTTTTCCCCTCCCTCCCTCTTCTTCTGATCTTTAAGATTAGATCATCTATGTGTGTGTATGTCACCACAAAATGTATCCTTTCCGGTTACATCTTTAATTTATTAGACATCCGACAACATTCATATTTCTCTCACTTAAACCGTCTTTGACTCCCCTCTCTGAAACTTCTCTCTGTTAAATTTTAATCCCCCATCTTCTCTCGTCTGTTATAACTCTAACATTCGTCCCACACTCTCATACTTACACTCTCCAAATTTTATTTTTTATTTCCAGAGTTGTTTTTTTCTGTTTGAATTTGTAGTTCTGATTAATTGGATCGTATTTACGATTCCAATGGAATAAATTATGACCATGGAATATTAGTGTTTAAGCCTTTTTATTATATCCTTACTCTGTCCTGGACATTGAGTTCTACCTGGATTCTATCCTCTTGGAATTTTTTAAATACAAAATATATATGTATGTGTATGCATATATGTATATATAGTTATATATTTTGCATATGTATGTGTATATTTACCACTAATATCATCTATCTATCTATCTATCTATCTATCTATCTATATATATATATATATATATATATATATATATATACATATATATATATATATATATATATATATATATATATATATATAGAGAGAGAGAGAGAGAGAGAGAGACGCATAGCTCTTCCCGTTTGTCTCAAAATGCTGGGACCATTGGCAACAATACACCCAGTGATATCATTTCAATGTTACTTGCATGTCCCACTTTACCTATGAGAATGTAATTGTTTGGCAGCAAGACAAATGATAAACCCACAAATAACACCTAGCTAAAGTGGCCTCTCGCAAATTTGAAGGTCGGATTTGAACTTTTCGATCGTATCATTTATCGGGTCAAGAGATTCTGTACTTCAAAGCAGACTAAATATCTCAATTCCTTTTGTTTGAAATCGATACACCGGACAAGAAATTGCCCAGTGTCCTCTTTTGAGTTCAACCTGCTGAGGTAGAATGACATGAAGGGTTAAATGCATTTTGCTTATATCATAACGAAACGCAAGGATAAAATATATGTACGTCGTTGGTTGAGACAGATTATTGACCGGACACAGAAAGTGTTGTGCAATATTAGTGTTAATAATTTTAACTACATTCTAAATGGACCAGGAAGAGGAACCATGTTGAAATTATACAAGAATTATACTGGCAGTTATCCAGCTACATATACGCATAGAGAATGAGAGCACCCTGAGGCAGTGTAATGGTTAGCAAGCTTGTCTCTCTAGAACAATTACTATTGAGTACTGAGTTCGATCCTCACAGAGTGCTCCCTACTTTCAGCCTTGTGTCACATCTAAGCTAAGGTTGGAAAATCACTATACGGATAGAGAATGATATTGGATATTTACACAAAAAATAGAAAGGTGTGTAAAACAACGTTGTGTCTCCTCTTCAGTCTTAGCGGTGTAATCTTAATAATATAAGGTACGCAGAAAGGAAACCGCAGGGAATTCTGGGAAAGGAAGTAAAGGGAAACGAGAGGAAAAAAAAGAAGACTAACCATAACTGTAAGAAGAGAGAAAATATGGTCGTCAGCAAGATTCTATTATGATATGAACGTGTGCTTTCACCTGGCTAAGCGTAATGTGGCAGACCGAAGAAAAAAGAAAAAAAAAGTAATGAAATAAACAATTGTCTAGATCCATATAGTTGTGGATTCATTCTGTTTATCTCGTAGGGTTTTGAAGATAAACCCCATAACCAAATACATTCTGAAACTACATTACCTAGAGAACTTGGATAAGTATATTTCATTTTGATCAAAGGGGGTACCTGGAGTGGCTACGCCCCCATTAAATTTTTTCCCCTTTGATTTAAATTAAATTTAAATGCAATGAATCCTAGTATACTTGAATAAGCATAATTTATTTTGATCAAATTGGGTCCCCGGGTTAGGGGAGCACAAGCTCTATACTGGAATTTTACCCTTTGATGTTAATTAAATTTAAATTTGAACAAAGGAATGATTCCTCTCCGAAATATAGAAGGAGAAATCCAGAAGATGGCGGTCACACCGGCAAGATCATTTTTATCAAAGGTGGTCCCGGGATGGAGTGGTCACAAAAGTATATTTCATTTTGATCAAAGTGGGTACACGGAGGTCGTAGACCCCCTGATTTTTTCTCTTTAAATCAAATTTACTAAATTTAATTTGAACAAGTGACTCTTAGGGTACTTGGATAAGAATATTTTCTTTTGATCAAAGCGGGTCTCCAGGGTTGGGGGCACAAGCACTTCCCAGAATTTTTTTTCCTTTTGATTTAAATTAAATTTAAAATTGAACAATGAAATAACTACTATTCAAAATATAGGAGAAAGCCAGAAGATGTATGTTACGTTAGCAACATCATCCGGTAATATTGAAATGCATCATTTTTCTCCACAAATTATAACAATGATTTAAAATCAACCAGCATTTTCTTCCAAAAAAAATGTGTGACACAGAGCAAGGCCGGGGGATTTTGTCTAGTATTAACATACAATAAATGAAAAATCAGAGTAGAGATAAGTGGAGTTGTAAAGGCGTCCGGTGAGGTGTACGTAAGGAAAGGAAGGATAGGTTGTTACTTACTGGGGCGAAGGCCTGGGAGAGCTGGTCAAGTCTGCTGTTTTTGGAGATGAGAGGTCATTTTTGACGATCGTGTGAACTCGGGTGAAGATGCCGTTCAACGGACTTTGATGGTCTTTTATGTCCGTTTTTAGGCTCAAATCGGTTCCATTTTTTATTTTGTTTCTTTAGGCAGGAGTAAGTGCTATAGAGCGGAAATTCTGAATTTTATTGCCTTTTCTTTCTTGTTTGAGTGTGTGTAAACGGAAGATATGTGCGTTTGGGTTTTGGTCGTTCGGAGCGTTCAAATTCAGCTAGTGGTGGCAATTAGTGTAGTGTGAATCAGATCTCATTTTGAGAAGAATGTAACAGTTTGAACTACGATTTGGATATGCCACTACCAAAGAAGTACACAAGCTTAAATACAATTAGCAAAACATGCATTCTCAAAATTAAACAAAGTAAAAAGAAAGAGAAATATTTCGTTAGAAAAAAAGTTAATGCAGGTGGAATATGATACAATATTAATCCCTTTGTTAGTAAATGCCTAACATTCTCCCGAGCAAATAAAGCAGTTCAGAAATATGATATGAATGCCAGGGACGAAAGGAAAGAAGCAAACGACGATGAAGTCTTTAAGGTTTAGTTTGGTTTTGTCTATTTTGTTTAACGGCATATCAGCCTCAATGGGTTGTTTAATGCCGACAAGATTTTTAGGATAGGGTCGTATGTATAGAATATGTATTTTTTAGTTTAGTTTTGTTTGGTTTGGTTTGTTTTACGGCATATCAACCTCAATGGCTTATTTCATACCGACAAGATTTTTAAGATAGGTTTGTATGAATAGAATATGTATTATTTAGTTTAGTTTGGTTTGGTTTGTTTTGTTTTACGGCACATCAACCTCAATGGGTCATTTAATGACCGCAAGGTTTTTAGGATAGGTTTGTATGAATAGAATTTGTATTCTTTAGTTTAGTTTGGTTTGGTTTGGTTTGTTTTACGGCATATGAACCTCGATGGCTTATTTAATACCGACAAGTTTTTTATGATATGTTTGTATGAATATACATATATATATATATATATATATATATATATATATATATATATATATATGTAATCTTTGTATTAAACCAGTTTATAGAATGTATTGCTGTTAATTTTTTTTTTTAAATTATTGTTGGTAATTGTTATATAGGAAGAAAATGTCGCAGCCGACACTTGATTTTGAACATAGATTACCAGTGAGCAAACACAGGCGACCCATTATTGAATTAAGTGGATCACTTTACCATAGAGGAAACGCATATATGGGACATAGCGTGACGTCCAGTGATATCTATTCCTACTCTATCCTATACGGACCGCTATTCTCTACTCTCTTCACTGTATTATTTCTCTGTTCAGATCACTATACGGGTTACTTTTTCGAGCGAGTATTATCGAGCAAGTACTATCAGTGCGAGTGCTATTCGAAGGAGTCTGGCACCAGTATTGTTCAACAGCGTTACTATAGTTCTATCTGCAATTACAAAGTCTCTGCTACAACGAGCATTACGAAAATAACGAAACACGACAAAAGTATTTTTTCCAAAATGTATTGTTTTCCACACAACATTATACAAAACAATTAACGCAGAAACTAGATTTGTTTATTGGTTTATTTTGTTTTATGGCATATTAAGATTTAATTTGGTTTGGTTTATTTTGTTTTATGGCTCATTAAGATTTAATTTGGTTTGGTTTATTTTGTTTTATGGCTCATTAAGATTTAATTTGGTTTGGTTTATTTTGTTTTATGGCTCATTAAGATTTAATTTGGTTTGGTTTATTTTGTTTTATGGCTCATTAAGATTTAATTTGGTTTGGTTTATTTTGTTTTATGGCTCATTAAGATTTAATTTGGTTTGGTTTATTTTGTTTTATGGCTCATTAAGATTTAATTTGGTTTGGTTTATTTTGTTTTATGGCTCATTAAGATTTAATTTGGTTTGGTTTATTTTGTTTTATGGCTCATTAAGATTTAATTTGGTTTGGTTTATTTTGTTTTATGGCTCATTAAGATTTAATTTGGTTTGGTTTATTTTGTTTTATGGCTCATTAAGATTTAATTTGGTTTGGTTTATTTTGTTTTATGGCTCATTAAGATTTAATTTGGTTTGGTTTATTTTGTTTTATGGCTCATTAAGATTTAATTTGGTTTGGTTTATTTTGTTTTATGGCTCATTAAGATTTAATTTGGTTTGGTTTATTTTGTTTTATGGCATATTAAGATTTAATTTGGTTTGGTTTATTTTGTTTTATGGCATATTAAGATTTAATTTGGTTTGGTTTATTTTGTTTTATGGCATATAAATATTTAATTTGGTTTGGTTTATTTTGTTTTATGGCTCATTAAGATTTAATTTGGTTTGGTTTATTTTGTTTTATGGCTCATTAAGATTTAATTTGGTTTGGTTTATTTTGTTTTATGGCTCATTAAGATTTAATTTGGTTTGGTTTATTTTGTTTTATGGCTCATTAAGATTTAATTTGGTTTGGTTTATTTTGTTTTATGGCTCATTAAGATTTAATTTGGTTTGGTTTATTTTGTTTTATGGCTCATTAAGATTTAATTTGGTTTGGTTTATTTTGTTTTATGGCTCATTAAGATTTAATTTGGTTTGGTTTATTTTGTTTTATGGCTCATTAAGATTTAATTTGGTTTGGTTTATTTTGTTTTATGGCTCATTAAGATTTAATTTGGTTTGGTTTATTTTGTTTTATGGCATATTAAGATTTAATTTGGTTTGGTTTATTTTGTTTTATGGCATATTAAGATTTAATTTGGTTTGGTTTATTTTGTTTTATGGCATATAAATATTTAATTTGGTTTGGTTTATTTTGTTTTATGGCTCATTAAGATTTAATTTGGTTTGGTTTATTTTGTTTTATGGCTCATTAAGATTTAATTTGGTTTGGTTTATTTTGTTTTATGGCTCATTAAGATTTAATTTGGTTTGATTTATTTTGTTTTATGGCATATTAAGATTTAATTTGGTTTGGTTTATTTTGTTTTATGGCATATCAATCACAATGGTTTATTTAATGCCGATAAGATGTTTAGGATAGGTTCATATAAATAGATTACGTATTCTTTGGTTTAGTTTTGTTTGGTTTGTTTTATTTTACGGCATATCAATCTCAATGGCTTATTTAATAACGACAAGACTTTTAGGATAGGTTCGTATAAATAGTATATGCAATCTTTGCAAGAAACTAGTTTGTAGAATGTATTGCTGGTATTTTTTTTCAAAAATGTATTGCTGGGATTTTTTTTTCAAAAATATTATGTTAGTAATATTTTCTTTCAAAAATGTATTGCTTCCCACACTGCCTTATACATAACAGTTATCGCGGAACCTAGTTTTGTTTGTTTATTTTGTTTACAGCATATCAATTTCAATTGGTTATTTAATGCCGACAATATTTTAAAGTTAGGTTTCAATGAACAGAATATCTATTCTTTATAAGAAGCCACGTTGTAGAATGTGTTGCTCATATTTTTACTATGAAAATCTATTTTTATACTTACATTGTGTTTTGACCCCAGTTTGGCTAAGGTAAATATTTGCCCATATCTCAGATCGTAACAGGAGCTACCTCCCCGGGTTAGCAATTAAGAGGTGATTCCACGTTCCTCCAAAACTCCAAGTCTTTAAAAGAATGTTAACAAAGAAGGATCTCTTATCAGTATCAGAACGAAAGAGTTGGAAATTACTTGACTATATAATAAGGAAAGACTACATGCAGAACTTGACACTCACAAGGGCAGATCGAGAGTAAGTGAAAAAAAGAGTTTTGAAGGGTGGGCAAGAGTCTTAGAAAACGGGGAAACGCTGCTAGGAACCACAAGAGATAGGAATCTGTGGAGAACCATGATCGCCAACATCATGAAGGGACACGGCGCATAGACGCTGATGACGGAATGTTATTATTTTGGGGTACAACAGCGGTTACATATTCTAATAGTGGCGTTTTACAGACTTTAGAAAGAAGCCGAAAGCTAAAACTATAGAGGAAACAGGCGGTAAAATTTAACTCCTGTTCAAGAAACTAGGGAAGAGTGATGAGTGTTTTTTTAGAGACGATAACTTTGGCCCAGAGATGCAAGGACTTCATGTTTATTATTTAATTGAGCAACGAGAAAGCTGAATTTCCCAATTTTAAACACCTATATAACAGCCCTCTCGCATTTATCTATCTCTGTATGTATATATATATATATATATATATATATATATATATATATATATATATATATATATATATATATATATATAATGCGCAGGTGTATATATATATATATATATATATATATATATATATATATATAATATGCAGGTATATACATATAGTTTTGTCTATTTTTTTTAAGCAAATTTCTTTCATATTGTCGAATAAGCTTTTTAGCATTATCACTGAAACACGGAAGAAAATCACTATGTTGATACATGTTTTTATTGATAATCCTGTCTAAGCTTTCTGCTTACATAAGCCATCATCAGAGTTTACAAGTACATTACAATAAATTAAATAATCATACTTATTATAAAACCCAGGTTGTGTGTGTGTGTGTGTGTGTGTGTGTGTGTTTACGTTTATATATTGGATCGGATTTCCTAGATTTTTCAACCTATTTCAACAAAACTTCACCGGACTACGTAAAATTACCTTGCGGTGGTTCTGACAGACCCAAAAATTGGTAAAACACAATTGTTTTTGAACGAAATCAATTTGAAAAGACGATTAAGAGGAATCGCGAGAATTAAAGGGGGACAACTCATATCGAGTTATAATTATTATAAAACCCCGGTTGTTTGTGTATGTGTGTGTGTGAGTGTGTTTGTGTGTGTGTGTGTTCGTTTATATATGGGATCGGATTTCCTACATTTTTCAACCGATTTCAAGAAAACTTCACTTTTTTTGGCAGGTAGTGTTTCTTATTGTCTTGCACACTTTTTTCTTTATTTTTACATTCAGAATGCTTTAAAAATTCCATTTA
This sequence comes from Acanthosepion lycidas, assembly GCA_963932145.1. Lineage (NCBI taxonomy): Eukaryota > Metazoa > Mollusca > Cephalopoda > Sepiida > Sepiidae > Acanthosepion > Acanthosepion lycidas. The sequence goes on along the minus strand of OZ010608.1, from coordinate 46,444,010 downwards.
CAAGACAATTGTTTATAATAAAATTCTATTCAATCGGTAGACTCACAACGATTGAAAACAATGTTTTTATTTGGGTTTGGGTTTGAACAATTCGTAAAAAAAACAAAAAAACAAAACAAAACAAAAAAAAACTAATTAAGACATGCGTGTCCATCAACCTTAAACAATATTCTTTGTCAATTTTATATTTCAGTCTTTATGATGGCCGCTACTGCTAATAAATTATATAACAAAGATGGTAATAAATAGACAAAACTTGCCTATATTTTTTAATGAAACATCCATTATATATATATATATATATATATATATATATATATATATATATATATATATATACGCGTACCTACGTTTTGACGTGTTGTATTAATTAGTACATATACGCGTACCTACGTTTAATATATATCTTCGCTCTGTATAACTGCATTCAGTAATATTACGTTTACACCTTTTGCATAAATTTAATGATTATTTATTTGCTTGCCTGCATATGTACGCCAGCACGCGTGTACACTCCTGGTTATATATTTGACCGTTTCATTTATCCAATTTACAATTATATATATATATATATATATATATATATGAGTGTGTGTGTGTGTGTGTGTGTGCAGATATGTAGAAAAATAGGAAAGAACACGTTACGTTCAATTTAATTTTAATAATTATATTGAGGTTTTCGGCTCTCATTTTTGAAACATGAGAACTCTTATGTATCGAAGGAATCATATTTGTTTTTAAATAATTATAATATATATATATATATATATATATATAATTTTTCCTCTTACAATCCCTCTTTGTTCTTGCTCTGCTATCAAAGTATGTTTCTGATTCTTTCGCTGTGCATTCGTTAATATCACCTATAAATGAATAATTCTATAGGCCCAATAGGCACATTACGTGTTCCTATACAATTTCAGCTGATTCCTTTTGAGTGTAGACATGTCTTTCCTTGTATAGAGAAGGGGGGATGTGAAAAGGTTGTCTTGTCGAAATGACAGCATGTAAAGCATCTGAAATCGGTAAGATTGGATGAACACTTTTCTGTTTCTCAACATCTGCAGTCAGCTTTTCTTTTGTTTTGTTCTTTTTTGATCCCGCGTTTTTAGGTGTTATATTGAAATTTAAGTAAAGGCAATACATTACGCTCCGAATTAAACCAATCACAATCAGCTCGGATTATTCTGGCCACTAAGACAGGGTATGGCAAAAATTATTTAGAGTGGGTATTCTTTAATAGTAACGAAAAAGAAAGTTTTATATCTTTAGGGTCTGGCACGAGGAAAATTCCATTGTTACACTTTGCGGTGTTGGTCCTGCGTTTGGAAATAACTTATCTATAAAATTTCATGGTAAGTGTTAGGATATGCTCCTAGCTATGGTCCCTAGAATTTTTTTTTTAAAATTAAGTGTAATAGTAAACTGTTGTCTATATAACATCAATTTACGGTTAAGCTAGCTAGATGTAATCGTAAATTCTATGCTAAGTTTCTTCGCTCGCAATTATCGTTTGTAGATCTCCCTTCCGGCTACATGACCTCCAGTCAACATTAATCTGCAAAAATTTAAGTGTAATGTCAATCCCTATCTACTGTCCTCCTGATTACTCTTTTCTCTTACCGCTCATTATTATTGTTTCTGCTCCTCCCTATAATCCACTTGTGGTCTAGTGACTTTATTGCCTTGAGCGTCCTGTTTATGACGATAAACTACATCCGACAGCAATGTCACTGACCAGGAGGTTTTGAGGAGCGTGAAACCACCTCTTAATGGCTGGTGTTTCCAGTTCAACCCTGACCCGGTCTGGTAGCACCCGTTGGGGTCCCAGCTATGGGCAAATAGGTTTTAAAACGAGAATATATTCTTCGTAAAAAACTTATTACCAGCAATAAATTTTTGAAGAAAAAATTATTACCAGCAATAAATGTTTGAAGAAAATATTATTACCAGCAATAAATTTTTGAAGAAACTATTATTACCATCAATAAATTTTTGAAGAAAATATTATTACCAGCAATAAATTTTTGAAGAAAAATGATTACCAGCAATAAATGTTTGAAGAAAATATTATTACCAGCAATACATTTTTGAAGAAAATATTATTACCATCAATAAATTCTTGAAGAAAATATTATTACCAACAATAAATTTTTGAAGAAAATATTATTACCAGCAATAATTTTTTGAGACAAAGACATATTACCAGCAATACATTTGTGGAAAAATATTACCAGGAATACGTTTTGAAAATATATTACCAGCAATAAAATCTTGTCGGCATTAAATAACCAATTCAGGTTGAGATGCCGTAAAGCGAACCAAACCAAAACGGACAACTGAGGTAATTTTTGGATGTATGTGAGTAAATTTCTACTGTTCACATTCATTCCTACGCTCTATTTGTGATTTAAATTAAAAAAAAAAGATAGCAGAAAGAAAAGAGGCAAGATGTTTGCGACCATTGGTCTCCACCCTTTCCCGTCCTTTCTAGCTCTTAATATGTCTTGTATTTTTGTTATAAACTGCCCTTCCATCTATTCACTCAAGCTCGTTAGGCAAGGGTTATCAGCTGTTCAATCTGTCTATTTCTGTTCCGACTTCGTCCACACCCTGTAACCGCTTGTATCTTAGTGTCTTTATTGCCTTGCATGAGAGGATACCGGTTTAAAAGAAATACAAATACGTGGTATTTTTTTATCCGTTATATAATTTTTTTTAATTTAAAAATTTCAATCTTTATAAATCTCATTTGTTTGCAATTCTACTTTTCTCATCTGACTACAGGGATTTTAAATCAAAAATCCCCTTTTTTTTTCTCTGTATGTTTCTGCTTAGCTCCCGGGTTTAATTTAGCGCTTCAGATTAGATTATAGCGAGGTTGTTTTTAAGGTTTGAAGAAACAAGAAAACACATACCGAGGAAGCTAAACGAAGGAACTTAAAATGCTAGGGATGGAAACCAGAAATTAAATCAGCGAAGGAAAGAAGAAAATAATAAATTAAAAAATGAACAAAATACATAAAGCAAGAAATGAACCCCCCCCAAAAAAAGATGTTTTTGAAGTAACGTCATCAATGAATTAACTAATTAAGAATAGCTGACAAGTAAAGACTTTAAAAGGAGTGCTCAGTATTACATTAACACATTTAAAGGGAGTGTTCAGTATTGCTTGAAACGATCTAATGGCAGAAACCAGAAAAGGGAGAGTTCACTGCTTCTTTAAAGAGATTAAAAGGAATGTCTGGTATTACTTTAAAGAATTTAAATTGAGCGTTCATATATCTTTAAACGACGTCAGGAAAATGTGATGATTTTTTACTAGAATTTTTTGCAACACCTTGACGTGGACACTGTTGGCAGAAATAGAGATACGGATACAAGCGTTTGAGAAAAATGCATGGGAAAATTCCTTTGCATCTCCTGGTTTGGTTTGCTTTGCTTTGCTTTACGGTATATCAACCTTAGTCATTTATTTAATGCCGACAAGTTTTTTTTTATTGTTTTTTTTATTGCTGGTAGTATTTTTGTTCAAAGGTGTATTGCTGGTAATATTTTTTTTTTCCAAATATCTATTGCTGGTAATATTTTGTTTTTCCTCATAAATATATTGCTGGTAAAACCTATGTTTACACTTTCATAGTGTTTTGACCCCCTGTTTGGTGGGGGTTAAATATTTGCCCATATTTAGGACCCTATCAGGTGCAAACATCGCGGTTCAGGGTGGAGCTCGGAATACTAGAAATTATGAGTTGGTTCCTTGCTCTTCAAAACTTTCTGATCAGAGGCCTTTCCGTCGGATGTAGTTCATCGTCTTACTCAGGACGCGTATGTAGTTTATCATCATACACAGGACGTTTGGCACCTTCTATTGGAAATATAAGTCCAATGAGTTCGTGCGGAAAAGTGTTGAAAGATTTGTTAGCCACCAGGAACCTCTTCTTGCCACTGTGAAACAGAGAAAAATGGCATGGTTTGAACACGTTACAAGGCTCGGCTACCTGTACAAGACCATCATGAAAGGTTCCATTGAAGGTGGACGTAGGAGAGGACGCCAACGCAAAAAGAAAGGTTGAGCAATGTCAAACAAGGGATAATTATGACGGTACCAGAATTACTGATGGCTGCCGTTGATAGACCGTTGTGGAGGAGATTCAATATGGTTTCTACATTCGGATCCCCCCACCTACGAGTACAAAAGTCAAGGGGATGATGATGATGATGATGATGATGACACGTGTTGAAATCCTCGCAGTGTTTAATATTGTTGAAGTTATCGCTAACATTTTTTGTCGTGATTTAAAATTCTACGCTTCGTTCAATTTCGCAAAGCAATCAATGAAATTTGAATAAGCTGATTTGTTTAGAAAAATACTTTGACAAAAACCCTACTAATCGGTTTAACTTAATTTAATTTTATGGGATTTAATGGTAAACAATATTCTTTAAAGAAAATTTCTTATTTCCTTTTTTACAGCGAAGAATAAATTCTTAGGATTTCTTACTCTTGAGCATGCAACATACTATTGGCTATGAGTAAAAATTTGTTTCTGGAGCCAAATTCTAACTTTCTGAAGCGTTTGGACATGTGAATTGTTTATAGTTCTCGCAAACGCAGGGCGAACTGGAAATTGAACTGTCATATATAAATAGTTAAAGAAAAGATATGCTAAAAACAGTATTGCATTTTTATTAAATAATTAGTTGTTTTAAACATTAGATGGGTTTTAAAATAGTGGGAGCATTTTGTATATTAATTTATTTTTTCCAAAAAGTGAGTAAAAATCTACTGTACTAAAGCTACGCACCCTAGTAAAACCAGCTGTACTTTGTACCCTCTTACCTGTTTGTCCCCAAAATTGGGTTTTGATCGAAAATGTGTGGCTATTTTAGAGGGTCTGAAGGACGGTCAGAATAATGAAAATCACAAAACTAGATCGATAGATAGATAGATAGATAGATAGGGAACAGGCTAAAATAGATAGATAGATAGATAGATAGATAGATAGATAGATAGATGGATAGAATTATTGTAGTATATATTTCATTGGAAAATAATTTAATGGCATCTAAAGATTTTCAATCGATTAAAAATCACTGTATTAATCTATCAGTCTGTCTGTTTATTTATCTGTGCCACCGTAATTCGAAGGTGTATTTAAAAAAGAAAAATGCTTTCCAAAATCACAAAAATATTAAGAAACAGTATAATTTCTTTAGAAACAAAGACAAGTTTACTGGCCTTATTTAAGACTTTGTAAACGCTTTTAATTGCATAGAAAAATTTTACCATTCGGGTAATTAATGTTAGGACTTGTAGAAAACAAAAGAAAAATAGGTATTTGTTGTAGCATACCTACGGACGATAATGTGTATGTCTCCATTCACATAGATACAGTAGTAAATACTGTATGTTGGTCTACAGTCGCAGATTCGTCTCCAGCTGTGCTGGTCAAATTCTTTGCCTCCGGGCAGAGCAAATCCACAGATGGGGCTATGTCGAAGGGCAGAGTCTCGTCTCCGGAAACAGCTAATCGAAGACGTTTTATACCGGATCTACAGGGAATTTTTCGCTGAGCCTACGGGCTCGGATACCCCACATTAAATTCGGTGATTGTGCCACATCTAACCGCGTGCGGCGGTTGGTAGATATTCTGAAGTCGGGGATTCATCTCCAGCTGTACTGCTCAAACTCCCTGCCTCCGGGAGGAGAGGACCCCCAGACGAGGCTATGTCTAAGAGAAGAGTCGCGTATCGGTAAACAGTTACCCGACCCCTTTTTTTATAGGGGCTCTACAGGGAATTTTTGGCCGAGCCTCCGGCCTGGGATACCCCACATTAAATTCGCTCTTGTGCTAAGTCTGACCGAAGTGGGGCAGTCGGTAGATATCCAGCAGTTGGAGTTTCATTGTGGAATTCACTTGACTCATTTCTAGCAGTTGACTACTACTTCTACGCGCCACTGGCAAATCTTATATGTGTTGTTCTTGTCCTAAGTATTATCGTTCATTATCAATTTTATTTGATTATTCTATTCAGTAACCTTCCCTAGGTTACAACTGTATTATTGATTGGGGGATGTTGATAGGTATTAAATTGATCTATATATAAATAAGGAAGTCAAAGTTGAAGAAAGGCCTGGTATTAATATCGGGGTTAGCACAAGCTAATAGTTTTAGATAAAGTAAACATTAGGGGAATGGTTTTGTTATCAATACTGAATGGAAAAAGAAAATCTGTAGGCATAAATAAGTAAGATTATAATAAAGATACATTTTGGTTATCAATAAAAGACACAAAAAGCTTAACAAAATATAAGCATCATTGGTCACTTGACTTTATTCGCTATAAAAATCGATTGAAATAACGGGAAAATTGTTTGTTTTTTGTGTGTGTCTATTAAGGCGGGGTAATAAACTGTTTTATGAATGCAAAAAAAGAAGCGACAACAAAGAAGAAATGAAAGGTACTTCAAACAACTATACAACAGGTTATTATGACTGATGAGAAATAGGACATGAAAGGAAAGAGTTTTGTCGTTGTGAACGAAAAGGGTTCGAAGTGAGAAGCAATCAACATAACTTTGTATTGTACGCATTTTATAGGGTGGTAAATGAATAAAATAGAAACATTTAACTCGAATAATAAAAAAGTAAAGACAGAAAAATTATGATAGTTCGAAAGAGAAGAAAAAAATCAAGAGATATAAATAAATAAAGTAATGAATAAACCAAGATAGATAGATATTTTAGCGATATATATATATATATATATATATATATATATATATATATATATATATATTCAGTTTTAGCGATACAGATAGGTATTCCTTTTAGCAAGATATATATTCAGTTTTAGTGGAATATATAGATAAACATATACACACACATACATATATATATATATATATATATATATATATATATATATATATATATATATATATTAGGTTGGTGCAAAAATAAAGTTGTTTTCTCACATAGTAACATTATTTTTGCACCAACCTAATATATATATATATATATATATATATATATATATATATATAGAGAGAGAGAGAGAGAGAGAGAGAGAGGGGAGGAAGAGGGGGGAGGGAAAGAGAAATATGACAGATAGATAGAAAAATAGATATTCCGTTTTAGCGAGATATACGCAGAGATAGATATTCAGTTTTAACGACATGGATAAATATTTAGTTTTTGAGAGATAAATAAATAAATATTTATTTTGAGCAAGATGCATAGAGAGATATTCAGTTTTAGCGGGATAGATAGATAGATAGATAGATAGATAGATAGATATTTAGTTTTAGCGAGATAGATAGATAGCTATTCAGTTTTAGTGAGATATATATTTAGTTATAGCGAGATAGATAGATAGATAGATAGATAGATAGATAGGTATTCAGTTTTAGCTAGATATAGATAGATATGTAGACAGTTCGATAAGACTGAGATAGATCTCAGTGGGGTTGATAGAAAGAAAGAAATAAAGAAATTAATGTTGATATATATATATATATATATATATATATATATATATATATATATATATATATATATATGAAGATGAAAATTATAGAATGAGGCGCTGGCAGATTGAAAAATACATATGATCATTTGTGTTTTGAATGACAAATTTATAAAAGTTTTTTTTTAAATAGTCGAAACCGAAATCCTCCGAAACGAAGAATTGGAAATCTAAAACTAATTGATGTTCTTTCGTTTCGCTTTCAGTCGGATAAATAATTTCCAAATGCTGCCATTTCTCTTCTCTTCACTTTTCTTCTCTCTCTCTCTCTCTTTTATGCATTTGTCAAGGAACGAAAAATAGTCAAGAGAATTGAAGGAGAACAAAAAGTATTAAAAATATTTCCGAAACCACAATATAAATAAAAAAAATTTTCCCGCCTCTAAAGAATAATATAAAGGAAAATAAGAACATCATGGAAAATTTGAACCCACGAAACCAAATAAATAAATTAAAACAATAAAATAATATCTAAATCAAAAAAAAAAAAAAAAAAATAATCTCCCCTCGAGTGGAGATTGATTATATTATTTCAATCGTTTAGCTGAATCTGTTTTACCGTAAAATAAAATCCAGAAATAAAAAAAATAATACTAACTAAATAAAGTAATAAAAATAATAATTAGATAATGAACGGAAGGGAAGTTCAAAACATGAAAAACGACAAACAAAATAAATAAAAGCTGATCGAACACAGGTTTTTTTGAAATGCCACTTGGTAATGATTTTAAATCATTTTAACCTTTTCTAACTTACAGAAGCAGAGAGTTCTAATTTCAACATCTGCCCAACTTGCGAAATAGCTCGCATGTTCCTCGACTCGTTTTTAAACTGAAGCGTGTTAATCACTGTTCAACTAATTTTACTTCAACACTAATCTGTACAAAATCACAAAAAAAAGATGTTATATTTAATGGATTATAAAAGAAATCTATTTCCAGGGTACTCGTAGTGATATTTTCAAAGGCCGTTAATAAGATAATTCCAGACTACTTATCGATAATCAACGCTTTAAAAAGCTTTTTACATAATCAGTGTTGGTGTATGATATCATTATTTTAAAAACTGTATCCAACTAAGAAATGACGAAATAAAAAAAAACATGTATATAAAGTTTGCAACTTTAGATAGTTTTAGCGAGATCAACAGAGAGATAATTTTTTTAAAGCATTACGCCTCGAGCAAGGCGGGAAGCCACTAGGATGCAAGGGGTTGCAGAAGATTTGGATCAAGATCAGATGGGATTGATAGAAGAAAGGATGAGGAGAGGGATAGTGGACAGATCAAGGTAACTGGAGATGTCGATTGACATTACATTTGAATAGTTGGAGATTATAGCTCTCAGGGAAACAGTAATTGGGAAGGGTGTTCCACAGGCGAAAGGTGCGAGGCATGAAGCTATTGTAGTAGAAGAGACGGCTACATTTAAAAGTTTCTACAGTGTAAGGGTGGGAACGGGATGCCAGCCTCGTAGGGCGCTTGAATTCATGGAGTCTGGGAACCAGTGAAAGCAGCTCATCGGAGAAATTACCATGAAAGTATTTGTAGAAAAGACGGCGCGTCTGTGAGAGAGTGACTGTAGACGAGACGCCAGATCAGAGCCAATTATATTACATATTCGTCTCTGGACCTTGTCAAGAACTCCGAGGTAAACAGAAGGTGCCCCAGACCATATATGGCAGCAACAGAAAGATGTTCAGTTTTAGAGAAACAGATAGATAAATAGATATACAGTCTGAGCAAGATATGTACATAGGTTGATAGATATTCAGTTTTAGCGAGACAGATGGATAGATAGATACATAGATATTTAGTTTTAGCGAGGTTTATACATAGACAGATCTATATCTATAAAACAGATGTCTGTGTGTATGCTATTTATGCATTCTCGACCGATTTCGATCAAATTTTAACCACACCAACACTTCAATCTCCAGCAACTCCCAGGATTGACAGAAAAATCGATAAAATCGAAGGTGTACGACATTTTGCATAAAACAAGGCAAAGTTACACTGGATGAGCTGATATTCTTTGTACTTAATGGAAAACATAGCTAGGTCGTTCATGCGTTTGCACTTGCAGTTGAATCAAGCTATGACGTTTCATCCTTGCTTTTGCTTTATTATTAGATCTGAGAACAATGCCATACTATTTGAATGCTATTACGGCCATAGGAAATTTATGGAATATCTAAAACATTGAAACAATTTAACCCTAAGCAACGACCACACAACAAGGTTTTATCGATAGAATTCGTTTATTAAGAATAATAAAACACTTGCGAAGGACATACCGTAAAAGAAGATGATGCGGGTGATGCATGCAAGTGAGGACAGGGGGTTGCTGATTTTCTAGAGCTTCGGTTGTACAATTGCAGCCATGTACATCCGAGCAACGCCGGTCTCGTCGCTTGTTAGAGAGAGTATATTTACTTGCAAAATTCCGCTCCTATATATATATATATATATATATATATATATATATAACTATTTATTTAAAAATTATAACATAAATATGTTATAAAATCACTACAAAACTAGCCATATTGTTTCAACACTCTTAGTGTCTTATCAAGTGATGATGTTGAATATAGATTGTAGATTGTTTAAAATTTTCCATTTTACTTTAGGTGTCCTATTTATTTCCTTCAGATGCCAAAAATATTTAGATAGAGAAGTCTGATTTCTTTTATTTATATTGTTGAAAGAGCACTTATGCTGCCTCCATCTGGCTTTAAATTCATAGTTCGTGGGCCCAATGTATATCATTGGATCCACGAAAATTATAAACAGGACTAGAACTTGTAAAACTTGGGATGACCCATGCCCTTTGTGCCTCCATGAGAAACTGCACATTATTAAGTTTCTAAATAATAAAAATCTCTTAAACAATAGAAATGAGTTAACGTTTTTTTGCCGACATCATCAAATTTATGCATTGAATAATTAGCTTAAAAACAAACATACAATAAAACAACTTTTATAATCCATAGCCCCACTAAATAGTTTAAATACCCTCCAAAAAAGATAACCCTTTATGAAGTCGTCAAAAAAAAAAATGTTACGGCAGTTTTTATATACACAAAACCCTTTCATAAAGAAATAAAATAAAAAAATAAATAAATCTCCATAGACACGTAAACCAGACTAGGCGAAAACATCTTCCGTTTTAAATTTAGACACCCCCACCTTACCCTGACTTGACATCTATGAAAGTAACTCTATACTGATTCAAATTATTAACACCCAACACCCCTTCCTATTTAAACAATTCGCTCTGGCTGTTAACATGGAAATTTTGATTTCAATTATGAATATGCTATTAAAAAACGTAAATTTCAGAAATAAGTTATCCCAAAAAAATTTCGCTTGAAGATGGAACAGAGCTTACGTTAATTCAATATAATTCAAATAATTATATTGAAGTTTTCGGCTCTTGTTTTGAAACATGAGACCTCTTATGTAGCGTTTTGGAATCATATTTTTAAATAAATAATTATATCTATGCTCTGCTTTTGTATCGAGCACTATTTTTTAAAAATAATAACAAAAATACTAAAGAACTTTGGATTATTTACCTAACCAGTTCTTTCCTATTTTCTATATATTTTCACACACACACACACACACACACACACACACACACACACACACACACACACACACACACACACACACACACACAACCGATTTGACATCTCTTAGAGATCCTACCCCTAAACTATCGACACACGGCAGAGAAAAGGAAATGTTAACCTAATATATACGGATGTATACAAACGCCAGCAACCAGAGGGCTCAATTCATTTATGAGGAGTGGTGTGTTAATAACGGCAGCGGCTACTGTTTTGAAATTACCCTTTTCTCTATAGTACTCGATCGAATCTATATCGTGAAATGAAAGTTATCCTGGACGCCAAGTCATATACGTCCTTTTCGTACTAACGCGGGTGTCCGCCCAGGGTCTCGTCCTTGGTCCTACGCTGTCTTTAATCGTCACCAAGAACCTTCCTGATGACACCAGTTCTCAACTTGGCATCTATGCTGACGACATTTCGATTTACTCCTGCCTCGATAGAAAGGCTGATGTCCAAAGGCGGTCGTTAACTGGGACAAAAGATGTCTGGTCAAAACGCCTCCAAAACGAAACTTCTCTCAATTAATCACCTCAGAGATACCCCTCTGTTTCTCATCAGCTAACCTAGAGAAAAGTGACTCATTGCACCTTCTCAGGCAAACTTTCTCAGCTGACATGATATGGAAAGACAGCACTAAATCCATTGCGAGATCAGCTGCTAAGAAATTCGGTTCACTGTGTCAGGCGAGACACTTATTTCTCTTCGGAATACATCTTGCATAATTATACGTCTACCATGCATCCATGCTTAGAATATTGTTGTCATATATTGTCTGTTGTCATATATTTATCTGGAGCTCATTAATAAGATCCAAAGAATAATTAACAATATTATTAGTCCTGATCTGGCGGCTCGGTTACAGTCATTTTCCCACTGCCGTAAGGTGGCCTCCCTGTGCCTTTTTTTTTTAAATAAATAATTTCATGGTTATTGTTAAGTTGAGCCCTATGTTATGGTACCTACACTGTATGAATTTAATCGCAATACTAGACTGGCGATGAGATCACATCGGTTTACAGTTAGGCTAGCTATAGATCTAGCCGTAACTTTTTCACACTTCTTGCTTGTGAAACTGCCTCCTCCAGCTCAATGCTTTTCCGCCAACATTAATCTACAAAAATTGACATACAATGTCAATTGCTATCTACCATCATCCTGGTTGATCTTTATTCTTTCTGCTTATTAATAATGTTTCTGCTCCTAATTCCTTCACACCCTGTAACCTCTTTCGTTTTAGTGGGCGGCTGTACTGCCTGGCTTTGGAGTATACCTATTAATATATATATATATATATATATATATATATATATATATATATATATACAAAAAAAAACATAAATAAATAAATAATTTGATTTTTTGTCTTTTATTTCGTTTTCCTTTGGAATTTATTGTGTTGTTATTAGACCATTTTTTAAACATTTTTTACAAACACAGAGCTGTACCATGTATTCGTTTGGGTCGTGTGAGACCCTGGGCTGTAAAATGGACTCAGAAATCGAACGGCACCCCGGTCTGTTGTGGGCAATCAATACTACTTATGATATACTTGACTTATATATGAAGCAATATTAAAACAAAATTGCTTGTACCCAAATTAATTAATTTAAAGTGTTGGGACCCAGGGCCAACAAGAGAAAAAGACTCTAATGTGCCAACGAGTTAATAGTCCGTTGTGGTAAGTTTCATTTGTAAAGTATATAAATGTAGGTAGAAAAAAAAAAACAAATGTTGAAGAAATGGCGAGGGTTAGAAAGCACTATCCCTGCCCTTCAATCACGCTTGCAAACCCGGTTAGGATGTTCGGGGTAGGTATGCACTGACCCTGCTTCAGACGAGTAAACACGGGAAGTTACTGAAAAATGAACTTCGCTTCAAGGTATTCACCTTACGGAGGCATTCATCTGTGTTGGAATTCAAAGAAAATTAAAGTAGACACAGAACCAGCTCGGGCGTAAAATGTTATTTTCATGACAATAGAATTAAGATTCTTTTGTTCAGAGAAATCATGGATTTTCTCCGTTTAAATATTCTTGATATGACTCTCTATAGCTATTCACTTCGTTCATTTTCTTACAGCCATTCTTTACATGAAAAGCCGAAAATTCTTGACTTAATAAGGTTAAAAAAATCCATGAGGTTTCGTACGAGCCACATGGATTTTTATATACGATACAATCTTCTTTTCATCGCATGAGTTTTATACCAGTATATTGTTCTGTTTTATTAGTATTTATTGTTATTAATCTTTTAGATTGCCGAATAAGGTCTACGGTAAGAACGAATTTTTCATCTGTATCATAAACTTTATTAGTGTAGATTGTTATAATTGTTCTATTTTATTATTATTTATTGATGCTAATCTTTTAGATTGCCGAATAAGGTCTACGGTAAGAACGAAATTTTCATCTGTATCATAAACTTTATTAGTGTAGATTGTTATAATTGTTCCATTTTATTATTATTTATTGATGCTAATCTTTTAGATTGCCGAATAAGGTCTACGGTAAGAACGAATTTTCAAACTAACATAAAAGTTATTAGTTTAGATTATTATAATTGTTCTATTTTATCATTATTGTTGTTAATCGCATCTCATACCAAATAATCTCTACGGTAAGAACAAACTTTGGCAAACTTGCACATTCTTATCCACAAAATACCTGGAGTGTCAAATGCACAGCATTCCCTTGACATGGCTATTATTTTAACTACCTTCACTCCCTCAGCAATGTTTATTTCTTAAAAAATCGATGATTAGAACTTAATAAAACCTGTTCTTGAGAATTGGCATAAAACATAATAAACACTATTTATTAGGATGTATATTTTCATATTTCTTTATTATATTGTTTATTTGAATGTGTGCGGAAACCATAGGCTAATTGCCAATCAATATTTACCATTATATTAAATGCTAGATAATAAAGATTTCCTCATAGATGGTTCACCTAATTTAATCTCTATCCATAAAAGGCAGGATTGTGTGTGTGTGTGTAACGAATGCACAACCGCAAATTTTGACGAATTTGCACCAACATTTAGATGTTCATACTCCAAGTTAGTGGGAAGTCCAAGACTGACTTTGCATTTCCCAACTCCCATCGATAGTAAAAATAATCGATATTTCATGCTTCTACGGCAGTTTCATGTAGTTTTCTACTGGCCAGAGTGAGAGCCAATAGCTGGCTGCCACGAATCGACAGGAAGATTCTATTGGCCAGCGTGAGAGCCAACAGCTAACTGACACGAATATTAACTAGCATGCAAAAAAAAAAAAAAAAAACCGATAGCTGCATTCGTCACAAGTGGGAAAAATTTAAATCTGCATGGCACTTTACTCCAATTGGCTCATTCGCTTGCTTAAACCCAAGGTTGATTTGGATTCTGCAGAACTGGGTTGGGTGTGAAAAAGTATTTGTTGTTAACATTCTTTTATCATTCGTTTTTTTCCAGTTACGAGTTCTTTTTTAAAGCTGATCGTTTTGTGTTCATTTTGTTTAGTTCTTTTTTCGTAACAGATTTAATGTTTAATATAGAGCTTCGAAAAAATTCGCAGTGTGAGATAGGCAAGAAGTAGGGCATGTAGCAACATCAACACGACAAAGGGCACTTCTTTAAAGGCAAGGAAGGGCAAAAATATTTTAAGTCAAGTGATAGCGATTGCTGTATGTGTCGTACGATTTTTGAATCAAGCACGGGCAACGCCGGGCCATGCTCCTAGTATATATATATATATATATATATATATATATATATATATATATATGTTGTTAATTATACTGAATAGACGTTATGTCATGGGAATATTATATCAACTCAAATAAATTTGGCAACCTGTGTCTAAGGAACATCCTCAATATCAGGTGGCTGGAATATGTCTCCAACGACCAACTGCCAGACAGGACCAGCCAAGCCCTAATCGAGATTGACATCAAGAAACGGAAATGGGGCTGGAACGTCCACACACTCCACGACCTTGCTTCTACTGTCACCAGGCAGGGAGGCAGGCCAGCTCTTGACTGAAATCAACAAGTGAAGCGAAAAGTGCCGACCAACACAGACTTGGCACAGAAGTGTTAACACGGAGGCAAAGACAGCCGTAACGACATGGGCAAAGCTGAATAGGAACGCTCCGAACCACATCTGTTTCGGAGGGGTTGTGGCGTCTCTATGTTCCTCAAGGAATCAAGAGTCAAGAAAAAAAAATAGAAATGGTAATGGATCGGCCATACACTCCGCAAGCTTCCTTCTAGTGTCACCAGGCAGGCCCCTGACTGGAATCCACAAGGGAAGCGAAAAGTTGGTCGACCAAAACTTGGCGCAGAAATGTTGACGCAGAGGCGAAGGCGCTAGGCACGAAATTAGACGAGCTGAAGCGGATAATCCAGAACTGCGTCCGATGAAGTAATATTGCTGCGGTCCTATGTTTCCCAAGGAATGAAGAGGGATAATAGAAAAATCAGAATAATTTATGAGCACCGTAATCCCTTACTAACTCTAAAAAAGATTAATGTTAAGATCAGCTATAGCTGCTTTAGTAACATCGATAATTCTATATCCCAACTAACAACATAATATTAAATATATACACGTCCAACGAAGACAACAAAGTTTATATGTTTCTTTAAATATATGCAACAGCCGAAAAATATGATCTGTCCCTTAAACGGTTTTTTTATGAATGATAATATTGTATACCAGGCTAGCATACATTCCGTTAACAATGTCAAATTTTAATTGTTTTTTAACACGAATTCAATGTTTTCTGTGATGATATTTCCATTGATACGGTTTGATAGCTCATGAGGTAACGTTTCTAGTCAGTATTTAATGGCCTCTATTCCGTAGTAGTGTGGGTTGTTGCTATAGATTTAAAGCATTCATTGACACTATGTAAGTAATATGGTTTCCCTCGTTTGGTAGAAGGTCGAGAAAATCTACATCATCTCGCATGAAACGAATTTCATGAGAGGTTTCAATAGGATGTCTATGTAATTCCTTAGGCTGTGCGTCTCGCAATTTGGGCTGTTCTATTATAGGTTTTAATTTTAGGTTGGTTTGTGCGAATAAATTTATAGAAACGGCTTTTGTTATATTACATGTTTCGCTTTATTTACATTATTCGGACTATTGTCCTCATCTTTGTCGCCATATTTATCACAGTGTTTCGGCCATTGTACTCTCCGGCCTTCTTCAGGTGGTTGGAATTTCGAACTGAACCATTTATTTCGCTCACTGGAGTAGACTGTTCTAGTTCCACGTGCCATGTTTGATGGGTGTCAGTTATCAGTTATCTCCTGTTAATTCCCCTCTGAAAGTTCCGATCAATCTAAATTCAAAAAGAATTATATTAGATATACAACAACATGCCTAACAAGAAGACTCACGTTGCATGTCTCTGACCATAGCTCAGTTACGTGTGATTCAAATAGTCATGGAGACCTACCGAATTCCATCCGCAACATACTGGTTGACAATGCGAATATAAAAACATGTAAAAAAAAAATACTGAAAATAATGGAATCTTTATTAATATAACACATTCATATAATTCTAGATACACACATAAAATATTTCATATATTCAAATAAAAATAAAAATAAAATTATCTTTGGTAATAGCTAAACTGATCCAGCACTTGATGTTGTCTGAAAAGTCTAATCAACTCTTATTGGCCAACAGGGTTCAGTTTTGTTATTATTTAACTACTAAACTGATCCCCCACATAATACTTTACTGATTTTTATATGAATTACAATTTCTGGTTAGTTTTGTCCTAACTCCCCTTGTATTATTTTTGCTTTCATATCAAGTTTATATTATACTCTATATAAATATATATATTTTTTATTATACTGCATTTAAATTATACCGTCTTTCTTGTATGTATTACAAAGACCTATTTTAACACTAGTAGTATCTGTAGCCCCCAGCTGAGTGTTAAACTGAGCTAACTTTTCTTGATTGGCAACTAAAGTAAGAGAAAGAAAACTCTGAATGCCCAGCATATCGAACACACCCTACCCACTTGCCGAAACTGGTGTGGAAATCTGCAAAAAAAGTGGAATCTGTGGAAATCCATGATCAATTACGTTCTGAAATCATGGCATTTCTCAGAATCCATGTTTTATTTTAATTACTGTTATAAACGCGCGTGTGGTTGCCGTCTCATAACTATCAAATGAAATGCCTTGAATGAGTTTTGATTCACGGTCCGTGAATGAATATATGTGTGTGTGCGGCACATGGACAGCGGGTGATGCGATAAGAAAAGAGTAATTTGCTACTCACGATTGGCTTGAAATTACCATTTATTCACAGGAGAACATTACAACATATATTTAGGTATGTACAAATCACGAACCCCAAGTTACTGGGTTGTGTGTCACAACCGTTGGGACAAGAGAATATATAGCGTCCTTATTGTCTGGTAGCCATGTGCCAATCTGCTCTCTTTTTTGCGCCTCCCGCCTCTCAAAGTCGCGTTGATCACGTGACTCGCGTGGTTTGGACAGGGGAAAAAGTGAGGTACTCTGTTTGAAACAGGAAAAAGTTATTTCCCTTGGAATATATTTTTGTATCCGTTTTAACACTTACTCAAAAGATCCCGGAGCAGACTTGGACACCTGATAAGTTTTCTTGTTGTTTATTCTAAGAAGTGTTTTGAGTAATGGAACACAGGATGAACGTTTTCAAAACAGAAACTCTGATCTGTAATGAATGCAGTGAATCCCCAACAAAGATGTGGAAAGAATAAATACTAAACACTTCAAATACAGTACAACCTCAGTTCTCGAACAAAGCGAACAGAAAATCTGAGATGAAAATGCCTCGGTTATCGAACAACATTTCGTTTCTCGAACAACGTTACCGAACCGATTTAACCCGAACAAAATAATTTCTGAGTCGACTGCTGCGTTTTACACATTAGTATATTGCTGTCGTGCTCATCTTTTCCAATTTTATTGTACTGTGACTTTTTTGATTCCTATTGGTAAATTAGTTTCGTTTACAAACATTTCGGGTTACGGCCTTCAGGAATGAATTAAATTTCATGAGCCGAGCTTTCCTTGCACTTTACTTTCTGATCCATTAATTTACATTCACTGTAGGTGACAGGTAAATTGAACGCTGGCTAGGTTGGCCAAGAAGTAGTCTTGACCCAATCCGCCGGGTACTACAAAAACTAAATCATTAACCTACGAACACGAGTCACATTCATAAATAGTCTCCTCAGATCGAGACCTTCATAAAGATGTCAAGCATGGCGTCCAACTAATTTAGAAATACTCAACTGGCTACAATCGCCTTCTCATATAAATGATTGAAAATGATTTCGAGGGAATGAAGACTGTAGGTCTTAGAGAGGACCATCATTATCCGTGCTTTTGCTGTTTTATACATTTGCATGTTCGCAAGCGATGAATAGTGTACATTGCCGAAGATTGTGTGAGAGCAAATCGCCTTTGGTTTTCAGTACATTTCATATTTTACTTGTAGAAAGCCATCATGTACACCAACACCATCATTTATTTGACCAAATTTTTAGTTAATTCACTGTTGACTTTCCTGTTTTCTTCTTTGCTGCTTGCGTGTACTTCATTGATTCTCATATGTTCTTTTTTGCTACCCGTGTGTACTTTTTTGACTCTCATGTGTCCTTCTTTGATTTTTGTTTGTTCTTCTTTGACTCTCGGGTGTCCTTCGTTGAATCTCGTTTCCCTTTCTTTGACTCTCGTGTGTCCTTCGTTGATTCTCGAGTGTTCTTTGTCTATCGTTTGCCCGTCTTTGACTCCCATGTGTCCTTTGACTCTTATGTGTCCTTCTTTGACTCATATGTGTTCTTCTTTGACTCGCATGTGTCCTTTGACTCTCATGTGTCCTTTGAGTCTCATGGGTCCTTCTTTGACTCACATGTGTCCTTCTTTGACTCTCATGTGTTATTCTTTGACTCATGTGTCTTTTGACTGTCATGTTTCCTTCTTTGACTCATGTGTCCTTTGATTCTCTTGTGTCCTTCTTTGACTCATGTGTCTTTTGACTGTCATGTTTCATTCTTTGACTCATGTGTCCTTTGACTCTCATGTGTTCTTCTTTGACTCCCATGTATCTTTCTTTGACTCTCATGTGTTCTTCTTTGACTCATGTGTCCTTTGACTCTCATGTGTCCTTCTTTGATTCTCATGTGTCCTTCTTTGATTCTCATGTGTCCTTCTTTGATTCTCATGTGTCCTTCTTTGACTCTCATGTGTCCTTCTTTGATTCTCATGTGTCCTTTGACTCTCATGTGTCCTTCTTTGATTCTCATGTCTCCTTTGACTATCATGTATCCTTCTTTGATTCTCATGTGTACTTTGTCACTCATGTGTTCTTTTGATTCTCATGTGTCCTTTGATTCTCATGTGTCCTTCTTTGATTCCCATGTGTGTTTTGACTCTTATGTGTCCTACTTTGATTCTCATGTGTCCTTTGACTCTCATGTGTCCTTCTTTGATTCTCATGTGTCCTTTGACTCTCATGTGTCCTTCTTTGATTCTCATGTGTCCTTTGACACTCATGTGTCCTCTGATTCTCATGTGTCCTTAGACACTCATGTGTCCTCTGACTATCATGTGTCCTTCTTTGATTCTCATGTGTCCTCTGACTCTCATGTGTCCTTCTTTGATTCTCATGTGTCCTCTGACTCTCATGTGTCCTTCTTTGATTCTCATGTGTCCTCTGACTCTCATGTGTCCTTTTATGATTCTCATGTGTCCTTTGACTCTCATGTGTCTTCTTTGATTCCCATAGGTCCTTCTTTGAGTATCGTTTGTTTTTCTTTCACTCTCGAGTGACTTTCTTTGATTTTCATGTATCCCTCTTTTAAGCCATGAATTCCATTCTTCGCACATGGATAGTATACAGCCAATAAGAGGGACATGCTTTAATCTTTTAAAGAACAGAATTATTTTGATTAAAAAAAAAAGACTGGAAGTCGTAGAGGGGAATTATCGCTAATGTGCCGAAGGTATGTGGCAAATAAATGAACACGGCAATAAAACTGTACAAGCTGAGGAAAATAGGAAATTATTGTGTAATTATGTAAATAGATAGATAGATAGATAGATAGCAAGATATATAGATATGAACAAACTAACATCGACAGTTAATACAGAAATAAAATAAATAAATATATTCTACACACACAGACACACAGACACACACACGCATATATATATATATATATATATATATATATATATATATATATATATATATATATATATTTATGACTAGCAGCATGGCCCGGCGTTGGCCGTGCTTGATTCAAAAAATGTACGACACATACAGCAATCGCTGTCACTTGACTTAAAATATTTTTGCCCTTCCTTGCCTTTAAAGTAGTGCCCTTTGCCGTACTGATGTTGCTACATGCCTTACTTCTTGCCTGTCTCACACTGCCAATTTCTAAGTAATATACTAAGCATTAAATCTGTTACGCAAAAAGAACAAAATGAAACGATCAGCTTTAAAAAAAGGACTCGTAACTGGAAAAACCGAATGAAAAAAAATGTTAACAACAAATACTTTTTCAAACCTAACCCAGTTTTGCGGATTCTGAATCAACGTTGAGTTTAAGCAAGCGAATAAGGCAATTGGAGTAAAGTGCCATGCAGATTTAAATTTTTCCCGCGTGTGAGGAATGCAGCTGTTGATTTTTTAAAATTTTTTTTGCATGCTAGCATGCTAGTTAACTGTTGGCTCTCACGGTGGCCAATAGAATCTTCCTGCCTATTTGTTGCAGCCCGCTATAGGCTCTCACTCTGGCCAGTACAAAATGACCGCAAACTACATGAAAAGTGCCATAGAAGCATGAAAAAATCGATTATTTCCACTATCGATGGCAGTTGAGAAATGGAAAGTAAGTCTTGGCCTTCCCACTAACTAGGAGCATGTGCATGTAAATTCTGGTGCAAATTCGTCGCAAACTGCGGCCGTGCATTTCTTTACACACACACACAAACACACACACACACACATCCTGCCTTTTATAGATAGAGATAATATAAAGAACAAGTAGAAAGCAGATCACACTCTAACATGTTTCACTTAATTAAAACTACGTAAGAGATCCAGATAGAAATGATAATAAAGTATTTCTATCTTGATCTCTGATGAAGCTTTAATAATGTGAAACTTGTTAGATTGAGATCTGTTTCCTGCTTGATCTTTATGTTGTCATTTTGGCGATCTATCTATCTATCTATCTATCTATCTATCTATCTATCTATCTATCTATCCCAGTCTGTTCATATCTATCTATCTAACTATCTATCTATCTATCTATCTATCTATCTATCTATCTATCCCAGTCTGTTCATATCTATCTATCTATCTATCTCAGTCTGTTCATATCTATCTATCTATCTATCTATCTATCTATCTATCTATCTATCTATCTATCTATCTATCTATTTCAGTCTGTTCATATCTATCTATCTATCTATCTATCTCTCATGATGTTTATATCTATCTATCTATCTATCTATCTATCTATCTATCTATCTCTCATGATGTTTATATCTATCTATCTAGCTATCTCTCATGATGTTTATATCTATCTATCTATCTATCTATCTCATGATGTTAATATATATCTATCTATCTATCTATCTATCTATCTATGTGAATTTTCTGGTATTTAATATCTGATGAAGCTTGAATAAAATCGAAACGTTAAATTTACAAACATTTCTTATTTTGCTCCTTATCCTATCATTCTGTCGGGTTCGAATATCTATCTATCTATCTATCTATCTATCTATCTATCTATCTATCTATCTATCTATCTCTCTATCTGTGTATATATATATATATATATATATATATATATATATATATATATATATATATATATATATATATATATATAGCTCGATCGATAGATAGATAACAAAGTAATCATCTTAATGCGTGTCTGGTTAATAAATTAACCAATTGTTTCGGACGTGGTGAATGAGTTTTATTTCACCGAAGAGAAATTTAAATCGATCTTTTTCGATCAAATGAAATATTCAATAGACTTTTCAGCTTTATGCCATATTATTTTCCTTTCATACTCTCTCTATCTCCTTACCTCCCCTCCTTTACCCTCTTTCTCTCTCTCACTCACTCTCTCCATCTCTCTCTTTCACGCACACACACAAACACACTTTCTTTGGTTAATCAATCAATATGAGAAAACCTGTCAAAGTTGTATAAATGAAGAATTATTCTGATTTCGTTACAAGTGCGAGAATCGATCGTAAATTTCATAAAGCTTCAAGGAAATCGAAATGGAAATAAACAGAGCGTTTTTTTTGTTTTTTTTTTTTTGTATTTTTATATTTTTTATTGAATTCTCCTCCCCAGCCGCCACCAAAAAAAAAAAAAAAACTTGCAAAAATCATTAATCGTGTTATCTTTGTATGTTTTACTTGGCGAATTTCTGCTTTCTTCTTCTACTTCAACTGAACTTTTTATTTTCTATCATCAACTTTTATCTACGTATTACTATTTCTTGAGAGAATTCCAATGAGTTATCTGTGTCACATTCTGTTTCATCGTCTGGCCAATTGTGTCTTTGAGAAAATCAGCCAGAATTCCAATTAAAAACGTAGATATTTGTAGTGAATCCCGATAAAAAAAACAGCTAAAAACATAAAATATGATAATAAAATATATAAACAAAAAAGAATAAAAACAAAATAACGCATTTACTTTCATTTCAAACCCATCACTTCTTTTCCCACTACTCTAAAATTAGCTCTAAACTTCTCTCACTATATCCTTCTCCCACAACTAACGCGAAGCCAACTCTCAAATAAAAAAAGAAAAACAAGAAAAAAACTGAAAAGCAGGGAAATTTAATGTTCCATGAGTCTAGTCATTGTGAACAAAAATCAACCAAAAAAAAAAAAAAAAAAAAAAAGAATGGCTCCACACATAACTTTCGCTATAAAAATAAAAGAGACTTTACTTGAAAACAATCTTCGCGCCAGTGGTCTGAGAGCCTTGTCAAAAAGTATATCTAAAACTGACAGTTGAGAGGCAGAAGAAAATGAGCCTCCAATGAAACCCACCAAGCATGTCGCGTGAAGAAGTTAAGCGGTCATCTGCTTAAGACATTTTCCGTCCTTCACAGGGCCGAGAAATCGCATCAGACAGACGCCGCACCTATTTCCAAGACAAGTACTACTGAAGTCTGACCTTTAAACTATAAACTACCGAACAGAAACCGATTCTTCCGACTGCTACCTAGATATTACTTATAAACGAACCAAATTACAAAAGAAATCGCTCAAAAATAATCCGAGTAAATATATATCGTGATACCAGCAGAATTGCCCAAATCGTGTAAGACCAAAATTTTCCAATTGTTCGATTAGGCTTGAATCGTTTTATCTTAGAGATGATTAAACATAGATATCTGATTGGAATTCTTCGAGGTTTTTATAACACTACTGGACTCTACTTTGAACAGTAAGAATGTATAATTACTCTCGAAGCTTAACAGAAAAATCCCGATGAAATCGATCACAAACGAAAATGATGTTTATCATTAATTAATCATAGCTAAGAATCAAAAGCTCATGAATGATTGAAATAAAATTCATATATATATATATATATATATATATATATATATATATATATATATATATATTACTATAGGACCATTTTCCAAATTATTCAAGATTACCTTCGCCCTCTCTAACCTTCTAACTTTCTGTCCTGGAGAAACATGGTGTCTCACGCGTTTCACGTACAATTTCATTTTCATTCCTTTTTCATTGTTCTTAGGACTGCCATACAGAAATTCCTCTCTCACGTGCCAAACATCTTATGAACTGAGTTGAATCTTTTCTAATTGATCTCTTTAGCTCTAAGTTGAAATGAAATAACAGTAGGTACATGGGTAAAAAAATCAAATTTTAAATAGACGGCCAGGCTCCAGTATTCCGTAGGCAAGAATAGTTCGGTAAACATCGATTCTTAGAAGAAGATTCAGTCAGTTATGTGCTATGCGTGATAAATGCTTAGGCGATCATGTATTTTTCGATACATAACTGACGTGGTAGATTTTTTTCCCGCATTAGGTTGCCATTTCTTTCTGAGGTAGACCAGTTGCCATTCAAAGCTATAGAAACCGGTCCGTCCTGCTAGTTACCCATAGCTGGAGCGAGAAGAGGAGGATTCATATCTTCTTTCTTAAGTGAATGTAATGGATTCGACTGGAATTCGAACTCGGTTCTCCCATTCCTTAATCCGAGCCGCTATCCATTGCTCCAACGTGTCTCTTAATGTGCTATGCGTGACACACGCCTAGGCAATCATTTATCTTTCGATAGATGACTGACGAGGCAGATTTTTTCCCGCAGTAGTTTGCCATCCAAGGCTGTAGAGCCTGGTCTGTCGTTCTATTTGCCCATAGCAGGAGTGGGGAAGAGGATTCATACCTTCCCCAATGATATTAGCACATAAGTGAATGTAATAGATTCGACTGGAATTCGAACTCGGCTCTCCGATTCCTCAATCCGACCTGTCCAGTCTGTTCTGCTATTCATCCATTGCTGGGTAGGAGAAGAAGAAGAGGATTCAGACCTTTCTCAAGGATATTAGCACGTAAGTTAATGTAATGGATTCGACTGGAATTCGAACTCGGCTCTCCTATTCCTCAATCTGAGCTGCCCGGTCTGTCCTGCTATTTATCCATTGCTGGGTAGGAGAAGAAGAAGAGGATTCAGACCTTTCTCAAGGATATTAGCACGTAAGTGAATGTAATGTATTCGACTGGAATTTGAACTCGTCTCTCCGATTCCTCAATCCGAGACGCTATCCATTGCTCCATCTCTTGAGGCATTCGTTCAGGATCGAACTCATTAAGGTCATGAACAAAGTGTAAATATTATTTGTGATTTATCTCTGTAAGTTTTCACCTTTTCATATGAAAATAAATATCGCATTCAGATTTCTAGCACCTTGTATGATAGATATTTAGATAAACATTACGCGCGGTGGTACGTACTGAAAGATTCGTGACCTTATAGAAATATGTTCATAATCCATAATCATAATTCATTGTCGTCACTTTCAAGCTCCCAAGAATCGACTTTTTACGTCTCAAAATATCTTACCGTTTTTGTAGAATAATGAATAATTCAAGAGAGTCCATATTACTGGTCTTGTACGCGAATTCATCCTATTAGTGCGAAACAGACTTCAAAGGTATTTTTATTTCTCAAAATTGTTTTAATTTATAAATTTACGAGAGAGGGCGTTAGTGAGAAGGGACACAATATGACAAAGACATAAATGAAGGCATAAACCTACTTACTTGACCCTGAGGGGCATTAACATCGTCAAACATTTCCTCAGTTACATAAGTATCGTAAACTTTTTATATATATTTTATATATTGATCGTTATTACTCTCTCTCTCTCTTTCTTTCGCTTTATCTGTCTTTCTCTCTCTCTTTGTCTCCTCCTTCCTTCTCTCTCTCTCTAAATATATCGAAATCCAGTCGAATCCATTGCATTCACTTACGTACTATAACCCTTGGGAAAGGTATGAATCGTCTTCCTCTCCCTCCAGCTATGGGCAAATAGCAGGACAGACTGGGTTCTATAGCCTTGGATGGCAACTGGTCTGGGAGAAGGACAACTCTGAATTCAAAACCTGCGGAGAGTCGTTTGGGAACCTTGTGGCACTTAATGCACCAGGTCTCTGTATTCGGCCCTTCAAAAAGGGTGGATGGTCCTGCACGAAACCTTCACCACTATAATCAAATCTCATGTGCTGTTGTCGGGCTGTCGGTTTCCTGGGAACTGATCTGCTTGACCCTCATACATCGAATAAAAATCGACGGGAGAGTCGAATATATATATATATGAAAAAATATATTTTTAATGAGTGTTATATTTATGGGATAAAGTGCTCAATATCGAAGATAGAGTGTATGTATATATAAATATAAAGGTGAACATTGAAGTCAACACTCAGAGGCGACAGGCTGTTTCATGCTGGACGCAATCGTGATATCATGCCGAGTTTCATATTAAGTAGGTGCTAACAACGTTAAACATCAGACAAGATTGTCATGATATTTATCAAAGCCTCTACATTTCGGGGTCACACAACGTATTGCTGGTATTTTTTCAATGTATTACTGGTATTTTTTTTTACTGTGAAAATGTATTGATGGTATTTTAACCATAAAAATGTATTTTTTTAATACTTTCATAGTATTTTGGCCCAGTTTGGGTGTTAACTATTTGCCATTATCTGGCGCCCTAACAAGTGCTACCACACCGGGTCAGGGTGAACCTGAGAACAACAGCAATTAAAAGGTGCTTCCAAGCTCCACAAAACCTCCAATCTCCCGATCACAAGCCTTGCTGCCGGATGGGGTTTATCATCATACCCAGTAATACTCATTGGAGGGGTCTTACCTCCTCTGTAGATGTACAACCCCAAACGACAGGACAACGGGTTTAGCTTACCATACGCAGGACGTTAACAAATTAAACCTTCTTATTAAAAATGACAGGAGAATTCTTTATGAATACGAAAGGACAGTAGAATAGTTTCTGGCCTGTTGTTATCAACATATTGAAAAGAACACAATAGACACAGGTCGATAAATGTAAATACCAATAGAGATATAAATCAACAGTAACAATATCGAACAGTGACGATAATTCAATAGGAAAAAAATGTTATTCATAACGTTTTCTCAACCTGCGTTCAAATGAAGAAATAGATTTTAATGGACAGTTGTACTGTTATTTTAATTATTTATACTAATCCAGACAACTGGTAACTGATGACTTTCGCTGGAGGTTAGGTGACGACAGTTTTCTCAGTACAGCAGCATTTTAGCCTGTATCGAAGCTGTTGCAATCTTTCTAGAATGATGCTGATTTTAAAAGGTATTTCGGATAAAGTAACTATGTTTCCAATAACTATATTTCAATATTGTAGATTTTTTAAAGATTTTATTATTGGTAGAAAAATTATCCAATGCTATAAAAACTAACGATGAAGGTCTTTAATAGTCGGTGACATGTATCGACCTAATATGAGGAGACGTTTTCTGTGTTTGGTAGAACGCAATTTTAATCGGAGAATTCTTGAGACATTTTTTAACAAATCAAGACACCGTTCTTAATGTAAACAAAAGATACGCTTGTTGGGTCTCAGTTTTATCTGTTTATAGCATCAGTACGCCGTGTGTTCTTTTTTTTTACTAATGTTTACCGAATACAAGTCCCAAGAGCCACTCAAAGTAGAGGGCTGCTGTGTGGTGTCGTATGAACATAAGGACAAGAAGTGAATTTCTAAGAGCTATTCAGAAAAGTTAACGGTTAACTCTTGACTTGAAAATGTGAAAATTCAGTTAGTGAATAGCATTTCAGAGTTCAGTTAGAAATATGGTGTGGAAATATGGTGTGGAAATATGGTGTGGAAATATGGTTACGTTACGTTAGAAATATGGTGTGGAAGTAGAGTTTAAGAGAAAGCGGAGATCCATTATTAAACAGGAAACAATGGGATTAACCTCTACTCTTCTTCAAATGACCGGGGAGGAGAGTGAACCGGATGATAGTCGAACCTATCTACTCCTCTTAATACGTTACTGATATACAAGATGACCCAAAAAAGCGGGAATTTTTGAAGTGCGTATTGCCAGATATGAGCAAGTGGCAACACCGCGAGACAGTAACCTTGAGCAAGTAAACATTTCGCCATTTAGAATTCAAGATGAAATACACAGTATCCCAGCTGAGATGTTGCAGCAGTCAATGAGGAATCTCAACAGTAAATTTCAAGAATGCATTCGTACAGGAGAACGCCATCTACAGGACGTAATTTAAAAAAAAATGAAAATTCCATCATTGTTTCTTAAATGGCATGTTTTAAGGTTTCAATTACTATGAATAAAATATTTTTCTTCCATCACTCTTCGTTTTATTGGATTGTCAAAAAGTTCCCGGTTTTTTTTTTTTTTGGGGTGGGGGTCACCCTGTATTTTTATTTCTTAGCCTCATTGCAGCAATTGTTTTCCTTTTCTTCCTCTGTGCATAACATTTTAATTCCACGATTGAGCTCTGAATTAAAATCAACTCATTTGTTATTAACGGTTTATCAACCGATTTAAGGTTATTCAAAGCCAGAAAATTATATATTTTAAGATCCTAAGTAATTTCGGAGATAATTACTGATACAAGTTATAATAATTAACCCATAGCTGGCGAGGAGATGTGGTGGTTTCATATCTTGCCCAAGGGTATATACGTGTAAAAGTAAATATAACTAACCCAACTGGAATTGGAACACGGATCTCCAAATTCTATTTCCAAGGCGTTAACCATTACACCATCGACACATCCAAACTTACAGCTTTTTGTAATCTCAAGCGGTCACTCGTTTAGGTACTGACCTGACTTAACGTTACTTAACTTCAATGTAAATACAAGAATCCTCTGATGAAGGTGGTATTTTATTTTGTCCAATTACTTCTTCTATCTCCTTTTTTTAATAACTAGCCGAGGTACCCAGCATTGCTCGGGTGTACATCGCGGTACTTGTATAACTGCAACCACCCTCGTATACACGCACCCACTGTCTAAAATTTCTGCCTGCGTCCTCGCTTGAATGCATCATCCGTTGGTATACTAAGCTACTCCCCGCCCTCATCTTTTATACAGTATGTCCTTCGCAAGTGTTTCTTTTAATAGAGGAATTCCATCGAAGAAAACTTTCTTGTGTAGTCGTTGCGTAGGGTTAAATTGTTTCTATATTTTAGATATTCAATAAATTTCCGATGGCCGTATTTTGTTGCATGCTGGTAGTATTTTTATTTTTTATTTTTTATTTAATTTATTTTATACGATATTATTGTTTTATAATAAGTTAAATTTTCATTTGTATTCTTCTTCTTCTTCTTCTTCTTCTTCTTCTTCTTCTTCTTATTATTATTATTATTATTATTATTATTATTTAATATATCGTTTCTATTTATTTATAATAATAGTAATGATATCCCTACAATACCAGTTTTGGTAAACTTCGATGTGCGGTTTGTGTAATGGATAATGGCTAAGAATTTTTATTCGGAGAGCCGAATTTTAATTCCCGTTGGTTTCATTATATTAACTTACGTGCAAGTAAACATTGAAAAGGTATGAATCCATCTATCTTTCCCACAAGGTATGGGTTAAATAGTAAAATCTTTTTCACTAAACAATTATCTCCCCCTTCTCTCCCTCAAATTTCTTACAATCTAAAAATATTTTCTGACTTTAAATAATCTACAACCCGTGGAAAATGAATGAATGAATGAATGAATCAATCAATCAAGGGACATGGTTGAAAATCATAAAATCTTAATATTAAAGCATTTTTCCGAGAAATAATTTTCTCGATTTCCAGCATTGATAATGTTCTTTTCTTAACATTTGATCGAAGTGAAATGGGACGCCGACATTTTGATTTTCTCTTCGAGTTGCATGTGCTTTTGTCCATTGTAGTTGTTGCTGCTGGTTAAGGGTCTTCAAGTGACGCAGTTGCTGTTAATTGGGACATTTCTTTGTGTTGTGATCTGGTAGCACAAGATCCAAATCGTCAAGTGGCCTGCCTGACGATTGCGTCCATGAAACAGCCTGTCGCCTCTGAGTGTTGACTTCAATGTTCACTTTTATATTTATATACGCTCTATCTCTGATACTGAACACTTTATCCCATAAATATAGCACACCATAAAACTATATTTCTTCATATATATATATATATATATATATATATATATATATATATATAGAGAGAGAGAGAGAGAGAGAGAGAGAGAGACAGAGACAGAGACAGAGACAGAGACAGAGAGAGAAACTCTTCGGCAAAAAGCGAATCGAGTCACTGTCGTTCACTGTGTGTGTCTATCTAAAAATAAATACACTAAAATTCACCTTCATCCCTACCGTGCGCCGACGGCTTTGTGGTAGAATCTCCTATATATATATATATATATATATATATATATATATATATATATGGTTGGAACTCTGTAGCGAAAAACCATATTTTAAGTCTATTAACTTATAATATTAATGCTCTGTAAATTTACATTGAGCACTATTTTGTAAAAATAAAAATATCTTTAAGAGCACCGGATTATATATCTTACTGTTCTTTCTTTTTATTAATATATATATATATATATATATATATATATATATATATATATATATATATATATAGATAGATAGATAGATAGATAGATAGATAGAGAGAGAGAGAGATGAGTCTCATTCGCTCGAAGCCGTTTTTAATCAGTGATCTGAGAAAAATAGTTATTTCTGAACGAGTTTGGTGCTAGGCATGACATTTATATGATTGTCTCCATCTGACGACTTTGCTTAAGAAGATAAGTTGTATTTTTATTTAATGTTTTAGATTTATAGAATGTTCCGGTTTGGGGCAAAACTGCTCACTAGCTTAGCTTATTTTGGGTCCAATTTCATTATATGTTTGCTATACTAAATTTGTTACAACTGAGCCGTGTAGCGAAGCGTTTTGTAAAGAAGAAGAAGAAGAAGAAGAAGAAGAAGAAGAAGAAGAACAAGCAAACGAAAAAGAAGGTGAAAAACACCAAGAAGAAGAAGAAGAAGAACAAGCAAACGAAAAAGAAGGAGAAAAACACCAAGAAGAAGAAGAAGAAGAAGAAGAAGAAGAACAAGCAAACGAAAAAGAAGGAGAAAAACACCAAGAAGAAGAAGAAGAAGAAGAAGAAGAACAAGCAAACGAAAAAGAAGGAGAAAAACACCAAGAAGAAGAAGAACAAGAAGAAGAAGAAGAACAAGCAAACGAAAAAGAAGGAGAAAAACACCAAGAAGAAGAAGAAGAAGAAGAAGAAGAAGAACAAGCAAACGAAAAAGAAGGAGAAAAACACCAAGAAGAAGAAGAAGAAGAAGAAGAAGAACAAGCAAACGAAAAAGAAGGAGAAAAACACCAAGAAGAAGAAGAAGAAGAAGAAGAACAAGCAAACGAAAAAGAAGGTGAAAAACACCAAGAAGAAGAAGAACAAGAACAAGCAAACGAAAAAGAAGGAGAAAAACACCAAGAAGAAGAAGAAGAAGAAGAAGAAACAAACGAAAAAGAAGGAGAAAAACACCAAGAAGAAGAAGAAGAAGAAGAAGAAGAACAAGCAAACGAAAAAGAAGGAGAAAAACACCAAGAAGAAGAAGGAGAAAAACATGAAGAAGACGAAGAAGAACATGAAAAAGCATACGAAAAAGAAGGAGGAAAGCACCAACAACAAGACGAAGAAGAAGAAGAAGAAGAAGAAGAAGAAGAAGAAGAAGCAGGAGAACATGAAGAAGACGAAAAGAACAAGAAGAAGCAGACGAAAAAGAAGGAGAAAAACACCAAGAAGAAGAAGAAGAAGAACATGAAGAAGACGAAGAAGAACAAGAACAAGGAGACGAAAATGAAGGAGAAAAACACTAAGAAGAAGACGAAGATGATCAACAAGGATACGAAAAAAAAGACAAAAACAACAACAGCAACAAGACGAAGGAGACGAAGAAGATCAAGAATAAAAAAAGATAAAACAGAAGAAGAAGTGGAAGATGAAGAAGAAGAAAAAGAAGAAGAAGAAGAAGAAGAAGAATAGAATCAAAAAGAGGGAGAAGAATACGAACAAAAACAAGAACGAGAAAAAGAAGAAAACAGAAAGCAAGTAAAAGAAAACGAAGACGAAGCAGATCAACAAGAAGATGATGATAACATCGAAGAAGATGAAGAAGAAAACCTTTAAGCATATTCCGTAATATTTTATATTTTGTGGGAATTCTTTACACGAGTTCTTTGTATTTTATATGCTTTGTTATTCAGATCAGCATTCGGTACTTGGTTACTATTCGGACAATGATTCCGTCATTGCACTCATCATGCTTCTTACTTTTTTCTTTAAATCCTTACAAATTAAACAAGGCAATCTAGCCCCTAAGACGCATAGGAAATTACTGAAAGCGAGAGAATATGAGGAAAAACATTATTAAGGCGTGAGGATAATAAAAAACAACTTGGAATTAATAAGAGAGAAAATAACGATTGACATTGCCTTTAATATTTTGATAATGAAAGTTGAATGGAAAGCAAAAAGTCAAAATAAGCGAGACGTGGGAGAGAAAAAAAAACTGTTACCATAGTACTTACAGTTAAACCTGACATTTCAACTATAATATGATTGGTAATCTAGTTCTGCACTTACATTCATAAAATTTTAGGCGCCATAAGGAATGTTATATTTAAGAGCAACGAGGGATGTATGTGGCACAAGGCCAAGTTTACCGTGGGTTCTCCGAGCCGGTCGGATTGACCAAAAATATTCCCTTAGAACACGCATAAACTAGTTCAGGGTCTGTCTACCTCCACGGACGAAACTATGCCCTTCGGGTTTCTCTCTGCTCAAGGCAGATAGTCGACAGTTATGAACAATCTATTAGACTGTTCCATAAGAAATGTTCAACAGAACAATTACCATGCAACTATTTATAGAAAAGGCGCAGGGAAACTACGTTACGTCGATCAGAAAGATACTGAAGCCAAGATGTCAGATCAAGACCATCTACATATCACATTCTTCTTTGTATTTTATCAGGAATATCTAAATATATAGCGAAAGTCCCAGATCGGATTTGATAGACATAATCAATTGCGTTCAACTTATCAATGTATCAGATCGATTCTCGCAAGAAATATAGTTCCTCGCAGTATAGTCAACCATCTTTCCTAGCAAGAGATCTAACAATTGATTCGACATAATCTTCCCACTTCAGATCAGCGGAAAAGAGGTAGCCCGATAGCTCACAAGGGTAGAATGTTCTCATTTCTGTTTTTCATACTTCATAAATATTTAATATCAGTTAATACTCTCCAGTCTTATTCATCATTGTATTGCTTGTACACTTCTTCCTCTCAACGAGTGCATGTGACTTAGGACTGCCATTCAAAGGGTTTGAACTAACAACCTCCCGTATATCAACCAAGATGAGCATACTGGTTTCATTCTGCTTTCATTATTTAATCAGATCCTGAGCGAATCTTGGCTTCAGTTTCTGGGAGGGAGCGCATAATCTGGCCTGATTAATTTCTTGAACAAGGCCAGTATATGATGCCATGATGTCTTATGACTCTGTGCTTGCACAACCATCAATGGCTTCCCAAGGATTTGTCTTCATAATTTCCCCCACAAGGCTGGTGATTTTTCAAGCATTTTCCAATGTTGTTGCATATGCCGATCACTTCATTAGATTGATAAAATCAAGAAATCAACTCAGTGTATAAATCAACTATAGTGAGACTCGAACCCAGCTCTCATGGTCAGAAAGTAAACATTCTAACTGCTTGGCCATTTGTCCTTCAATTAATATCATACTGTCTAAAAACATTAAATTTAGGAATGTCACATTTGTAAAAGCTTTAAACTATTCTTTTTAGAGGTTTGTATATAATTAAAACAAAAATCAGCATAAAAACTACTCTTTACCAAAAATTAAATTTTCTCATTTTATATCCATCTGGCATGCCACCTTTTCTATTCAATTAAGGTTTAAAGACACTCCCCAACCTGCCATGCCACTTACATCGTAGCACACCACCCACATTCGCTCTGGTAAAAAGCAAGTTCCGCTTAAACAGTTTCTTCCCGAGAAAAACTGCCCTGTGGCACGGACTACCAAGAGGATGTTTCCATGATCATTACAATCTGAACCTGTTTAAGTCTAGAGTTAAAAATTATCTTCCCCTCTTATCCATATGAACTACCCCTTCCCATAACCCTCTACCTCAAGTGGCTCCAGGGCCTTGTGCAGAGTGAAACTTCCTGTAAGAAAACCTACTCAAAACACTCTGATGACAAGTTGGCTGTGAATTATTTGATAGAGATTAAATCTGAATTTGGATATTATTTATCGGATAATCTGATGCAATTGAGAATAATCAAAATTGTGTTTCAGAAAAACGAACAATAAAAGTAAATCGACAAACATATAAAAATGCTGAAAGGATAAGAAAAAAAGTTGCTGCATATGGCGGTCACTTCATCGGATTAATAAAATCAAGAAATCAACTCAGTGTATAAATCAACTATAGTGAAATTTGAACCCAGGTACACTTCAACCAGAGTATGTAACTTAGCACTATGGTCTGGAGCTCTTTCTGATTACTTCAGGGTTCTTGATAGGATCCAGAGGCGAATATGCAATATAATTGGCCCTGATCTGGCATCTCGTCTACAGTCAGTTTCTCACAGACGCGCTGTCGCCTCTGTCTGTTTTACAAATACTTTCATGGCAATTGCTCCGAGGAGCTGCATTCGCTGGTTCTCAGACTTCATGAGTTCAAGCGCCCTACGAGGCTGGCATTCCGCTCTCACACTTTCACTGTCGAAACTCTTAAATGTAGCCGTCTCTTCTACTCCAATAGCTTCATGTCTCTCACCTCTCGCCTGTGGAACTTCCTTCCCTATTCCAGTTTCTCTGAGAGCTATAATCTCCAGCTATTCAAATGTAATGTCAATCGACATCTCCAGTTGCCTTGGTCTATCCACTATCCTTCTCCTCATCCTTTCTTCTATCACTCCTGTCTGATCTTGCTCCAAATTTTCTGTAACCCCTTGCGTCCTAGTGGCTTCCCGCCTTACTTGGGGTGAAACGCTTAAAAAAAATTACAGGGATTGAAATAACAAGCTCCAGTATATAAACCGAGAAGAACAAACTGGCCTCATTCTGCTTTCCAATCTTATTCCCTTTTGTGTTATTTGCCCAGTTCTTCCTTCTTTCAACTAATGTATACGACTTAGCACTGACATTCACAGGAAATGAACTAACAAACGCCAGTATATCAACCAAGATGAATAAACTGGCCTCATTCTGCTTTCCATGCTTAGGGAATATTTCATATCAGTTAATATTTTAGTCAGTCAAATGCACGCTCAGGCAATCATGTGTCTTTCGATACATGACTGACAAGTAAGCAGTAGCCTATAGAACCCGGCCTGTCCTTCTATTTACCCATAGCTTGGGAAAAAGAAGAGGATTTAGACCTTTCCCAAGGGTAATAGCTCGTAAGTGAATGTAATGGTTTCGAATGGAATTCGAACTTGGCTCTCCGATTCCCATATCTGAGCCGCAAACTATTACTCCAGTTAATATTTACCAGTCTTATTCACCTTTCTGTTGCTTGCCCATCTCTTCAACTAGTGTGTGTCACCTTTTACTGCCATCCAAAGGGTTTGAACTAACAACTGCCAGTATAAAAACCAAGATGAGCATGCAGGTCCCATTCTGCTTTCGTTATTCAATCAAATGCTGAGCGAACCTTGGCTTCAGTTTCTGGGAGGGAGCCTGATTAATTTCTTGAACAAGGCCAGTACATGATGTCATGATGTTTTGTGACTGTGTGCTTGCACAACCATCAATGGCTTCCCAAGGATTTTGTCTCCCCAATTTCATCCAAAAGGCTGGTGATTTTCAAGCAGTTTCTATATGGCGATCACTTCATTGGATCGACAAAATGAAGAAATCACCTCATTGTATAAATCAACTATAGTGATACTTGAACTCAGGTACACTTCTTCCTCTCAAGCAAAGTATGTGACTTAGCACTGCCACGGATTGAACTAACAACATCCAGTATATCAACCAAGATGGGCGTGCTGTTCTCATTCTGCTTTCATGCTTAGGGAATATTTCATATCAGTTAATAGTAACCAATCTTATTCCCCTTTGTGTTATTTGCCCAATTCTTCCGCTCAACAAGTATATGCGACTTAGCACTGCCATTCACAGGGATTGAACTAACAATCTAGCCAGTATATCAACCAATATAAATTGGTCTCATTCTGCTTTCCATGCTTCGGGGATATTTCATATCAGTTAATATTTCAGTCAGTCAAATACACGCTTAGGCGATCATATATCTTTCGATACATGACTGATAAGTAGGAAGTAGCTTATTGAACCCTATTTACCCATAGCTTGTGGGGGGAGGGAGAAGAGCATTCATGCCTTTCCCCAGGTTATTAGCACATAAGTGAATGTAATGGATTCAACTGGAATTTGAACTTGGCTCTACGATTCCTCAATCCGAACCGCTATCCATTACTCCATCATGGTTCACAGATAATATTTACCAATCTTATTCACCTTTGTGTTGCTTGCCCCATCTTCCTCTCAAACAGAGTATATTACTTACCAGTGCCATTCACAGGGATTGAACTAACAACCGCCAGTATAACAACCAAGATGAACATTCTGGTCTCATTTTGCTTTACATGCGTAGGGTATATTTCATATCCATTTCACTGAAGCAAAGGAAATTAATACAACCTTTATTACGTTTGAACTCACGTCATTAAACTTGATATGTTCTGACAGAAGTTTGGATCCAACAGGCTGGGTGTCTCGTGGGTAATCTAATGTTGAAATTCAGTAGCCTAAAACCCTAACGTAATAAGGTGCCTAAAACCATGGCAACTTTAGCACGTGTCCCCAAGGACTGGGGCAGGTTTTCTTGGAGGAACAGGACCCAGTGGATGAAAACGTCGGCTGAGTCATTCGAAAAGTGACTTGATCCGATGTGGTATGAGTTCATATATCTGCCCAAAGCAGAGGGAAAAATTGAAGAGTTAAAAGGAATTAACCGATACCGAGACAAAAAGACATGGCAATGTGGAATTAGAACAATCTAACCCTATGGAATAAATAAAGGATTCAGTTCGAAATTCTAATGAAGATCGGAGTGTACAACGGCCAAAACGTCGTGAATATGGCAATAAATATGAGGACAACAGTCCGAATGATGTAAATAGTGTAAATAGTAAAATCATACCAGAAAAATAGACAGACGCTGAAGAATGTCGGAGGGTACAACGGCCGAAACGTCGTGAATATGACTGTGAAGATGAAGACAAACGACCGAAAAATGTAAATAGTGTAAATAATTAAAATACCTCATCTCAGAAATATCGACAGATCCCGAAGAATGCCGGAGCGTACAACGGCCGAAACGTCGTGATTTTGGCAAGGAAGATGAGTACAACAGTACAAAGTATGTAAATAGTGTAAATGCTTACAATACCTCATCTCAGAAATATAGACAGGTTCTAAAAAAGGACGGAGCGTAAAATGGCCGAAACATAATGAGCATGTCAATAAAGATGAGGATAACATCCCAAACAATATAAATAGTGTAAACATTTACAATACCTCATCTAGCAAATATAGACCTGTCCTGAAGAAGGCCGGAGCGTAAAACGGCTGAAATGTCGTGAATATGTCAGTAAAGACAGTAAAGATGAGGACAACAGTCCAATCGATATGAATTGTGTAAATATTTACAATACCTCATCTGACAAATATAAACATGTCCTGGAGAAGGCCGGAGCGTAAAACGGCTGAAATATCGGGAATATGACAGTAAAAACAGGAAAACGGTGGACAACAATCCGAACAATATGAATTGTGTAAATCGATCGAAATGTCGTGTAGTAAAGATGAGGACAACAGCCCTAACAATATAAATAGTGTAAATATTTACAATATCTCATCTCAGAAATATAGACAGATCCCGAAGAAGGCCGGAGCGTAAAAACGATCGAAATGTCGTGTATATGATAGTAAAGATGAGGACAACAGCCCTAACAATATAAATAGTGTAAATATTTACAATATCTCATCTCAGAAATATAGACAGATCCCGAAAAAGGCCGGAGCGTAAAAACGATCGAAATGTCGTGTATATGATAGTAAAGATGAGGACAGCAGCCCTAACAATATAAATAGTGTAAATATTTACAATATCTCATCTCAGAAATATAGACAGATCCCGAAGAAGGCCGGAGCGTAAAAACGATCGAAATGTCGTGTATATGATAGTAAAGATGAGGACAACAGCCCTAACAATATAAATAGTGTAAATATTTACAATATCTCATCTCAGAAATATAGACAGATCCCGAAGAAGGCTGGAGCGTAAAAACGATCGAAATGTCGTGTATATGACAGTAAAGATGAGGACAACAGCCCTAACAATATAAATAGTGTAAATATTTACAATATCTCATCTCAGAAATATAGACAGATCCCGAAGAAGGCCGGAGCGTAAAAACGATCGAAATGTCGTGTATATGATAGTAAAGATGAGGACAACAGCCCTAACAATATAAATAGTGTAAATATTTACAATATCTCATCTCAGAAATATAGACAGATCCCGAAGAAGGCCGGAGCGTAAAAACGATCGAAATGTCGTGTATATGATAGTAAAGATGAGGACAACAGCCCTAACAATATAAATAGTGTAAATATTTACAATATCTCATCTCAGAAATATAGACAGATCCCGAAGAAGGCCGGAGCGTAAAAACGATCGAAATGTCGTGGATATGATAGTAAAGATGAGGACAACAGCCCTAACAATATAAAT
Source organism: Acanthosepion lycidas (assembly GCA_963932145.1). Taxonomy (NCBI): domain Eukaryota; kingdom Metazoa; phylum Mollusca; class Cephalopoda; order Sepiida; family Sepiidae; genus Acanthosepion; species Acanthosepion lycidas. Next base: position 46,405,328 of record OZ010608.1, on the reverse strand, counting down.
AGTGTAAATATTTACAATATCTCATCTCAGAAATATAGACAGATCCCGAAGAAGGCCGGAGCGTAAAAACGATCGAAATGTCGTGTATATGATAGTAAAGATGAGGACAACAGCCCTAACAATATAAATAGTGTAAATATTTACAATATCTCATCTCAGAAATATAGACAGATCCCGAAGAAGGCCGGAGCGTAAAAACGATCGAAATGTCGTGTATATGATAGTAAAAATGAAGACAACAGCCCTAACAATATAAATAGTGTAAATATTTACAATATCTCATCTCAGAAATATAGACAGATCCCGAAGAAGGCCGGAGCGTAAAAACGATCGAAATGTCGTGTATATGATAGTAAAGATGAGGACAACAGCCCTAACAATATAAATAGTGTAAATATTTACAATATCTCATCTCAGAAATATAGACAGATCCCGAAGAAGGCCGGAGCGTAAAAACGATCGAAATGTCGTGTATATGATAGTAAAGATGAGTACAACAGCCCTAACAATATAAATAGTGTAAATATTTACAATATCTCATCTCAGAAATATAGACAGATCCCGAAGAAGGCCGGAGCGTAAAAACGATCGAAATGTCGTGTATATGATAGTAAAGATGAGGACAACAGCCCTAACAATATAAATAGTGTAAATATTTACAATATCTCATCTCAGAAATATAGACAGATCCCGAAAAAGGCCGGAGCGTAAAAACGATCGAAATGTCGTGTATATGATAGTAAAGATGAGGACAGCAGCCCTAACAATATAAATAGTGTAAATATTTACAATATCTCATCTCAGAAATATAGACAGATCCCGAAGAAGGCCGGAGCGTAAAAACGATCGAAATGTCGTGTATATGATAGTAAAGATGAGGACAACAGCCCTAACAATATAAATAGTGTAAATATTTACAATATCTCATCTCAGAAATATAGACAGATCCCGAAGAAGGCTGGAGCGTAAAAACGATCGAAATGTCGTGTATATGACAGTAAAGATGAGGACAACAGCCCTAACAATATAAATAGTGTAAATATTTACAATATCTCATCTCAGAAATATAGACAGATCCCGAAGAAGGCCGGAGCGTAAAAACGATCGAAATGTCGTGTATATGATAGTAAAGATGAGGACAACAGCCCTAACAATATAAATAGTGTAAATATTTACAATATCTCATCTCAGAAATATAGACAGATCCCGAAGAAGGCCGGAGCGTAAAAACGATCGAAATGTCGTGTATATGATAGTAAAGATGAGGACAACAGCCCTAACAATATAAATAGTGTAAATATTTACAATATCTCATCTCAGAAATATAGACAGATCCCGAAGAAGGCCGGAGCGTAAAAACGATCGAAATGTCGTGGATATGATAGTAAAGATGAGGACAACAGCCCTAACAATATAAATAGTGTAAATATTTACAATATCTCATCTCAGAAATATAGACAGATCCCGAAGAAGGCCGGAGCGTAAAAACGATCGAAATGTCGTGTATATGATAGTAAAAATGAAGACAACAGCCCTAACAATATAAATAGTGTAAATATTTACAATATCTCATCTCAGAAATATAGACAGATCCCGAAGAAGGCCGGAGCGTAAAAACGATCGAAATGTCGTGTATATGATAGTAAAGATGAGGACAACAGCCCTAACAATATAAATAGTGTAAATATTTACAATATCTCATCTCAGAAATATAGACAGATCCCGAAGAAGGCCGGAGCGTAAAAACGATCGAAATGTCGTGTATATGATAGTAAAGATGAGTACAACAGCCCTAACAATATAAATAGTGTAAATATTTACAATATCTCATCTCAGAAATATAGACAGATCCCGAAGAAGGCCGGAGCGTAAAAACGATCGAAATGTCGTGTATATGATAGTAAAGATGAGGACAACAGCCCTAACAATATAAATAGTGTAAATATTTACAATATCTCATCTCAGAAATATAGACAGATCCCGAAGAAGGCCGGAGCGTAAAAACGATCGAAATGTCGTGTATATGATAGTAAAGATGAGGACAACAGCCCTAACAATATAAATAGTGTAAATATTTACAATATCTCATCTCAGAAACATAGACAGATCCCAAAGAAGGCCGGAGCGTAAAAACGATCGAAATGTCGTGTATATGATAGTAAAGATGAGGACAACAGCCCTAACAATATAAATAGTGTAAATATTTACAATATCTCATCTCAGAAATATAGACAGATCCCGAAGAAGGCCGGAGCGTAAAAACGATCGAAATGTCGTGTATATGATAGTAAAGATGAGGACAACAGCCCTAACAATATAAATAGTGTAAATATTTACAATATCTCATCTCAGAAATATAGACAGATCCCGAAGAAGGCCGGAGCGTAAAAACGATCGAAATGTCGTGTATATGATAGTAAAGATGAGGACAACAGCCCTAACAATATAAATAGTGTAAATATTTACAATATCTCATCTCAAAAATATAGACAGATCCCGAAGAAGGCCGGAGCGTAAAATCGATCGAAATGTCGTGTATATGATAGTAAAAATGAGGACAACAGCCCTAACAATATAAATAGTGTAAATATTTACAATATCTCATCTCAGAAATATAGACAGATCCCGAAGAAGGCCGGAGCGTAAAAACGATCGAAATGTCGTGTATATGATAGTAAAGATGAGGACAACAGCCCTAACAATATAAATAGTGTAAATATTTACAATATCTCATCTCAGAAATATAGACAGATCCCGAAGAAGGCCGGAGCGTAAAAACGATCGAAATGTCGTGTATATGATAGTAAAGATGAGGACAACAGCCCTAACAATATAAATAGTGTAAATATTTACAATATCTCATCTCAGAAATATAGACAGATCCCGAAGAAGGCCGGAGCGAAAAAACGATCGAAATGTCGTGTATATGATAGTAAAGATGAGGACAACAGCCCTAACAATATAAATAGTGTAAATATTTACAATATCTCATCTCAGAAATATAGACAGATCCCGAAGAAGGCCGGAGCGTAAAAACGATCGAAATGTCGTGTATATGATAGTAAAGATGAGGACAACAGCCCTAACAATATAAATAGTGTAAATATTTACAATATCTCATCTCAGAAATATAGACAGATCCCGAAGAAGGCCGGAGCGTAAAAACGATCGAAATGTCGTGTATATGATAGTAAAAATGAGGACAACAGCCCTAACAATATAAATAGTGTAAATATTTACAATATCTCATCTCAGAAATATAGACAGATCCCGAAGAAGGCCGGAGCGTAAAAACGATCGAAATGTCGTGGATATGATAGTAAAGATGAGGACAACAGCCCTAACAATATAAATAGTGTAAATATTTACAATATCTCATCTCAGAAATATAGACAGATCCCGAAGAAGGCCGGAGCGTAAAAACGATCGAAATGTCGTGTATATGATAGTAAAGATGAGGACAACAGCCCTAACAATATAAATAGTGTAAATATTTACAATATCTCATCTCAGAAATATAGACAGATCCCGAAGAAGGCCGGAGCGTAAAAACGATCGAAATGTCGTGTATATGATAGTAAAGATGAGGACAACAGCCCTAACAATATAAATAGTGTAAATATTTACAATATCTCATCTCAGAAATATAGACAGATCCCGAAGAAGGCCGGAGCGTAAAAACGATCGAAATGTCGTGTATATGATAGTAAAGATGAGGACAACAGCCCTAACAATATAAATAGTGTAAATATTTACAATATCTCATCTCAGAAATATAGACAGATCCCGAAAAAGGCCGGAGCGTAAAAACGATCGAAATGTCGTGTATATGATAGTAAAGATGAGGACAGCAGCCCTAACAATATAAATAGTGTAAATATTTACAATATCTCATCTCAGAAATATAGACAGATCCCGAAGAAGGCCGGAGCGTAAAAACGATCGAAATGTCGTGTATATGATAGTAAAGATGAGGACAACAGCCCTAACAATATAAATAGTGTAAATATTTACAATATCTCATCTCAGAAATATAGACAGATCCCGAAGAAGGCCGGAGCGTAAAAACGATCGAAATGTCGTGTATATGATAGTAAAGATGAGGACAACAGCCCTAACAATATAAATAGTGTAAATATTTACAATACCTCAGAAATATAGGCAAAGTTCAGTAAGTGCGTCTGTTTTGAAAATGAGATTATATGCTTGCAAGAATGGAGAGGTGTACATGTACGTACTTCCAGAAATACTATCAATTATCAGTTGGTGCCTACGTCTGTGGCTGGTTGTTTAGTAAGTAGCAATCAGTAGGGTGCCTTTTGATCTTCTTTGCTCCTTAACATCTTTAGTATATTACGATTTTGGTGCTAATAATTTTGTTCTTGCTGCTGATAGAAGTGTTCAAATAATTAGGTTTTTGTCTTTTGGTTTAGCGTCTTTTTTTATTTTTGGTTAACATTTGGTTAACAAATTATTTCCTATCTTTTTTTTACGAGCTCAAAGATTCTTACAATAATTAGAAAGTTTCAACAAGTTAATTTTGGATTCCTTCACTCTGGTAGCGATCATCGCTCTCCACAACGTCTCATCTTTTGTAGTTCTTAGTAAGGTTTGCCTGTTTACCACACCCAATATCACACTTTCTGTCATTCATTCACTCAAACTCGTCAGGTAGTTGATCCGCTGCCTATGTTACTTTTGTGTTCAATATGTCCTGTGGGTGTGAATTTCTCTACTTATTATGCGTCCAAGAGATTTCAGCACCCACTTTCCGATTGTTGGTACAGGCCTCCTTTTTGTTTTTATTTTCCTTAAGTCTTCGTCGTTTCTTGGGGACTTCTCCCCTGTTATTCTTGGTAACAGTCGGTGGAACACACATCTCTTTTGACTCCTCGTCTTCTCTTTATCAGTGAGGAAATTGTTCAGTTTTCGATGGCACTACTGTTAAAAACAGTAAATAGCATTTCATTTTTCTGGTCTTTGTTTCTAACGAAAATTTCTTGTTTATTTTTAATTCTTTGCAGGTGTAATTATGGTATTCCAACGAGCTTTTGTATTAGGTTGGCGCAAAAATAATGACGTAATAATGTCGTTTTTTGACGTATTTTTTAACGTCAAAAAACGACATTATTACGTCATTATTTTTGCACCAACCTAATATTTAGGCGACACCTTTTCCATCCGCTTTGCGCCTATGGTTGAACCACCGTAAGGGTTATGTTAAAGAAAAGGTTGATCACTGCATCAACTTATAATTTTAAGCTACCCTGAAGACATTATGTCTATGTGGCCTGGTATGTAAATGAAACACTGCTAGAAAAGCAGAAAGCCACAACGAAAGGTAGTCGAGCTATTATAGTGATTTTCCAAGCATTGCTTAGATGTGGCACAAGGCCGAAAGTAAGGAGCACCCAGTGAGGATCGAACTCACTACTCAGTCAAGATTGTGCTAGCGAGACAAGCGTGCGTCCAGGTGCACTAGTCGAGCTATTATATTAATTTTCCAAGCGTAGTTCAGATGTGGCACAAGGCCGAAAGTAAGGAGCACCCAGTGAGGATGCACTCACTACTCAGTCAAGATTTTACAGCGAGACACACGTGCTAACCATTACACCGCCTCGAGATGTCCTAGTCGAGCTATTATAGTGATTTTTCAAGCATTGCTTAGATGTGGCACAAGGCCGAAAGTAAGGAGCACCCAGTGAGGATCGAACTCACTACTCAGTCAAGATTGTGCTAGCGAGACAAGCGTGCGTCCAGGTGCACTAGTCGAGCTATTATATTAATTTTCCAAGCGTAGTTCAGATGTGGCACAAGGCCGAAAGTAAGGAGCACCCAGTGAGGATGCACTCACTACTCAGTCAAGATTTTACAGCGAGACACACGTGCTAACCATTACACCGCCTCGAGATGTCCTAGTCGAGCTATTATAGTGATTTTTCAAGCATTGCTTAGATGTGGCACAAGGCCGAAAGTAAGGAGCACCCAGTGAGGATCGAACTCACTACTCAGTCAAGATTGTGCTAGCGAGACAAGCGTGCGTCCAGGTGCACTAGTCGAGCTATTATATTAATTTTCCAAGCGTAGTTCAGATGTGGCACAAGGCCGAAATTAAGAAGCACCCAGTGAGGATGCACTCACTACTCAGTCAAGATTTTACAGCGAGACACACGTGCTAACCATTACACCGCCTCGAGATGTCCTAGTCGAGCAATTATATTGATTTTCCAAGCGTAGCTTAGATGTGCCACAAGGCCGAATGTATGGGGCACCCAGTGAGGCTCGAACTCACTACTCAGTCGTAATTGTTCTAGCGAGACAAACGTGCTAACCATTACACCGCCTCGAGGTGCCCTAGTCGAGCTATAATAGTGATTTTCCAAACATTGCTTAGATGTGGCACAAGACCGAGAGTATTGGGCACACAGTGAGGATCGAACTCACTACTCAGTCGTAATTGTTCTAGCGTGACAAGCGTGCTATCCATTACACCGCCTCGAGGTTCCCTAGTCGAGCTATGTTGATATGAAAACGTCTAATCCAGAGAATACTCTACTTTAGATTAAAAGAGGAACTTCAGTTAGACCTTGATTTTTATCTTACGTCAAAATAAGAATATTAAATAAGAAAATGGATAAGGTAATAATATTAGTGTTTAAAGCAGGGGGTCGAAAACCTTTTGGTGAGAGTGGGTCAGAAAGCGGAGGACTCAGACCGCACCGTACAAAAGACTGCCTTCGTCTGGATGTTTAAAAAAAAACAACTAAGTTAATGTTATATTTTTTTAAAGAGGTTCCTACAACACGATAGCAACTATCGCAAAAAGAAATAAAGTGAGAAATGGCAAATTATTTAGTGAACCGCTTGTTTCTAATAATTGTTCGATAACTTCAGGTGAAATATTTGTTGAACAAAAACAACATCCAGGTAGTCATCATCCAACCATGTTCGTAATCTACTCTTAGCATATTTAATTTTAGAAAAAAAAGTTATTCACAAGCGCATCTCCGATTATACCATGATTTTAGCACTATTAAATAGGCTTTTATATTTTCGGCTTGGCAAAAAATATTTCTTTTCTAGTCAGCAGTAGATTCGGAATGGAATTTTCATTTAAAATATTCGTCGCATTGTGAGTCGATTAACTTTAACTGATATATTTCTGCCTCTTTTCCACAAATTGTTGGCGGGTTGGACAAAAAATCCTTCGCGGGGCGTATATGGCCCGGTTAGGAGGGGGCGGTTTTGCCGACCGCTGGTTTATTCCTTAAGGAATCGTCTTTTTTTTTAGCCTAGTGCAAATTCAGCTTGTCGTTGATACTAAAATATTTATTTTAGATGTTAACGCCCTCATCGATACATCATGCATACCTTCATCTAGCCACCAGATCGACCGTAGGCTCGTAGTGCCCTCCAAGAACCTTTCGTTAACTGCATAATTTGCACTTCGCCAGGGCTACGTGCGCTTTTGAATACATATTTTGTTTTTTAATTGTCCTACACGGGTTGCCAACCGATAACAACAGTCATCACTTCCACTTAACACGGGATTCAGGAAGACAGAAAATGGCAATTAATGTTGTATTTGAATTTTTGAAGATTGCAGTTACAAGAGAAGTATGGAAAAAGAAGGGAGTTCCACGGGTGGGAAGTGCGAGAAAAGAAACTGTTCGAGTAGACGGTTGCATTTAGGCATTTCAACTAGATGTCAATCTAATAGCACGTTTAAATTCATGCAGTCGGCGAACCAGAGCAAAAAAGCTCGTCCGACCAGTTTCATGAAAATATTTGTAGAAAAGACAGAGGGAAGCCACCTCAAATCGGTGAGGAAGTGACTGAAGTCGAGATACCTGGTCAAGATCGATTACATCACGGATCCTTTTTGAGGGATTTTGTCAAGTATTTTGCATATATATATATATATATATATATATATATATATATATATATATATATATATATATACATGTGTGTGTGTGTGTGTGGATTACATAAAATGAAACTCAATTGTACCCAATTTTTATGGCCTTTCCCTGGAGCTTGTCAATACTAAAACTTTTGATAAACATTTTAGTATTGACAAGCTCCAGGATATTTTATATTAATAGAATTCACTTGGATATATATATATATATATATATATATATATATATATATATATATATATATATATATACGCATATATGTGTGGGTGTATTATAATAATGTTCCCCATGTACACGGCCAGGGAGCCACTCGAGGTAGAGGGTTACAGAGTAAGTCGTATAGTGTATGAGGATATGTGGGGAAGATAACGTTTAACCCAAGACTTGTAGCGGTTAAGATTGTAATGATCTGGGAGGCGTCATCTTGGCAGTGGGTTCCACAGAGAAGCCGTTCGTGGGAAGAAGCCGTTCGTGGGAAGAAGCCGTTCGAGCAGGACGTACATCTCCGCAATGGAAGAGGAAGTGAATGAAGCTGCTTCGCTATAATGTTGGTGACATGGCAGGTCTTAGACGTGAAGGTAAGAACTTGTGAAACTATTGGAACTAAGGAATGGAGTTCGTCTGACCAATTTTTCATGGAAATACAGACAGAGCAGTGAGAGTTTTGCGACATTTCGTCTGAGAGAAATAGTCGCCGGGCGTAAGATTATTCATTCGATGAAGTAATTTTTTAGAACGGTAATCGTTAAATAGATTTTTTTTTTCACATTTTGTCGTTCCAGTAACTTGAGCATTGGTATTGAGATGCGAGAATCATCCCCCTTGGTTGGTCCAGACAAAATCCGATATTAAATAAAACAATAACTTTTGCCATGTCTTAACGTCGAAAAAACAGAAGCGGACCCTACTTTTGATTTAGTTTTTATGAGCATTATTTTTGCCATTTCTTTTCGCCTTTCTTCAGACATTCGTATTTCCTTATTTTTTCTTTCATATCTTTCTTCCCCTGTTTCATTGAACTTTCCTTCTCTCGCCGATTCAGCTGCTTTTTCGTCCTTTTTGTTATTTTTTCTACGGCTTCTTACCTTTCATGTTATTTTCTTCGACCAATAACATTGCTAATGATGGTTTTTACGATTACTCCTGGAACCAATGATACGAAGATTATCAAAGCAAAACCTCTCATCGTATTGTTTAAAATTAATTGCTTTAATGTCTTTGTCAGTGATTAAATTAACAGCAAACTTCTCCGGCCGTGCACTCAGATCTCACGATATTTTGATTAATTGCTATAAAAAAATAAAAATAAAAAAATAAATAAATAAATAAAAGACTAACGTATAATTAACAGTGTGACGATCGACCAAAAATATAGACATTACAAAAAATATATATATATATCAAATAAGAGAAAAAAAGTAAGGCAAAACAGAGAGAAAACGTTTTTAGTTTCAAAAGCAAAGGAGAAAATATGAAAATTAAAAACAAAAAGACGAGAAAGACAGGAACTGAATAAATTTCTGGGACGCAGGCGCAGTGAAATATGTTTCATAAATCATGTACTTTTCTCTGTGTTTGCTGTATTTTTTTTTTCTCTTTTTTGTATGTTTTTAAACTGTGGTGACTTGCGATAAATCATCCTAGTTATCCCGACGTTTTCTTTGAATCCGCCATCTTCAAAGACTCGCACTATGAAAAAAAAAATGCGGACTTCTATAGATTCTAAGTGGATTATTTTAGTCAAAACCGCTTCACTGTAATAAAAAGAGAGAGAGAGAGAGAGAGAAAGAAAAGGGGAACCATTATTTTGACTGAAATAATGTTGGGTAAAAGCCATCAGCTCGCTTTTTTTTTCTTTATTTGGAACAACAAACTTTATATACACTATACCCCTTTTACAAGAGTCAGATTAGACCAAAAATGATTTATTACTTCCCTATCTGGGCTGGAGTTGCACAATCCTCAATTCTCTGCCGTTTTGACAGAGTTTGATAACTGTTTACGCGGTCATGTTGCATCTTTCTCCAAAGACGCCACTTTTCAAGCGTGTTGCTTACTCAATCCGTAGTTCCATGGCAAATGTTCAAATGGGGTTACGTTCTTCAGTTCCACCAGGTTAGACCTTACCAGCTAAAACTGGTCATGCTATTTCCACCGAAACGTCTCATCCATATTTCTGCAATACTCTATTTGTAAGGAGTAACTTGCACTCAGCTTTCATCCGGAAATGGCTACTTTACGCAACAGACGATTGTGTAAAATTTTCAGATAGAGTATATCTATAAAACGACAATATCAATAAAGACAAAAGGAAAACTTATTTCAGCCGAAGCGTTTCGTCCTCTGAAGGACTTTATCAAAGAAAATATAAGGATTTTATTTTTGTGACAAGTATAAAGACGCTAAAATGTTATTGGTTTTTCAAAGATTTTGTTAAAGGAGTGTTCATTAATGTTCAATGCCAAATAAACGGGTAGGAGTTATTTCACGCTTTAGTGATCGTCAGACAAACGGGTTTGTCTGACGATCGCAAAAGCATGAAACCCAGGGTCACAAACTCACATCAATCTAACCAAATATGTTAGCCCTATCTCTGATATTGAGCGCTTTCTAATAAGTGCCGCGCATATAATATATAAATAATTATACATATATATAAATTTACTTATATTTATATACACACACTTTTCACACACACACACACACACACACACACTTATATATATATATATACATATATACACACACACACACACACATATATATATATATATATATATATATATATATATATATATATATATATATATATATGTCCGTTTTTCAATTCTCGGTAATGGATGCGCACTGCTGACGAGTCCAAAATATAAAACGAAACGGCCATCCAGTGCTTTCTCAATTCTGTTGAGGTTTCTTCTAGACCCGATAAATTACTTAATTATAATTATCTCAAATTCTCCTAATAATTTTTATCACTTATATATCCTTGTTTGAACCGGCTTCTAATGCTCTGGATGGATCACCTTCGTGATAGTAGTCGTGGCCCGTGGAGGCACAGTCCTATGGGTAAAAGAGAAACTCGGATGAGTTCCACCACGAAATATGTGATCGAGCTGCGCTATATCGAGTCTGATTCGTTACCTCGTCCCAACCGAAACCCGTTGGAACAGTTGTTATGACGATTGCCTGATAACGTCACCGTCCAGGTTTCAGTTCTGAGTAGTGGATACGCACTGCTGATGAGTCCCAAATATAGGACGAGTGCTTTCTGTTGAGGTTTGTTCTAGACTCGAGTAATTACTTAATTATAATTTAATATATATATAACATTCATTAATACGACAGACAAGGTGCTTTAATTAACGTACATCACCTTGTCCGTAAATCTAATGAAGCATTCATGATAGAAGGTCTGCTGCTTAAATACTCGACACGCACGCACATGATATAATAATATGTTATTTAATATATCAACAAAGTTATATTTAGAAAATTATAACAAACAGGAAAGGTTTGTTTTTTTTTGTTACGGCTTTCATCGATTTTTTAATAATAAAAAATTACAAACAATTTTCTTTCAAAAGATTTTGAAACTACCAACGTATCTCATTTCGTGCGCATGCGTAGATGTGGCAACGCCAACAAATCTCAGTCCGATGAAATACTTTCGGATGAAACGTGTCACTAAAAAAAGAACAAAAAAAAAAACTTTCAATTCTCATTTATATATATATATATATATATATATATATATATATATATATATATATATATATAATTATTTATTTAAAAAAAAATTTATAACATAAATATGTTATAAAATCACTACAAAAATAGCCATTTTGTTTCAACACCCTCGGTGTCTTATCAAGTGATGACGTTGAATGTAAAATCATTTATTTTACATTCAACGTCATCACTTGATAAGACACCGAGGGTGTTGAAACAAAATGGCTATTTTTGTAGTGATTTTATAACATATTTATGTTATAAATTTTTTTTAAAATAAATAATTATATCTGCTCTACTTTGTATTGAGCACTCTTTTAAGAATAGTAATTGTTGGTTATTGGAATTCATTCCATATACACCAATCATATACTTGGATATATATATATATATATATATATATATATATATATATATATATATATATATATATATATATATATATATATATGCGCACTGATGATGAGTCCCCATAGGACGAAACGGCCGTCCAGTGCTTTCTGCAATCTGTTGAGATGTCTTCTAGACTCGATCAATTACTTAACTATAATTATCGCAAATCCTCCTAATTTTTATCACTTTTTTTATATATTAGTATTTCAATTATTTTTGATTGGATAGGTTATATTTTTTGAATAACACGAGGACATGGATTTAACTGTTTTCTTTTAAGTTATTTGTGGTCATGTATTTTTACTTGGGAAAGTAGTAAGTCTTTCAGGAAATGCAGACGATTATATGCTACTCTGAACACCACAAGGTTGATCTCTTTACGTCATAGAAAAATCGCTATCTATGCTATTTATCCTCCTAATCCTCACTTCTATCTCCTCTTACATTTATATCACACACCACATTCAGCAACACACTAGAATGAAGGTCTCTTGAGCCTTGTATTGACTAAATTTTAGAAGAAATTAATAAAAATACTTCAGTATAAAAAGACTTTTGTTTCTTTTCAATGTAACATGTTGGAAGATTTTCGAAGACTTTATAATTATTATTATTATATAACGAAAATTCATTTTGCCCTGCATTCTTTTTATAACAACATGAGGGCCTAAGAAAACTGCATAAAAGCAGAAAGCTCTTCTCAGGACTGTGCATCTTAGAAATATATATTGAATTTCCCGGAGAGAGATGGTGCACCAGGGATTTGTGTTAATTTGTTGTTGAGCTCCTTTCTTTATCAGACCCAAAGCTCCAATCACAGCAGGAACAGTTTTAGTTTTTAGGTTCCACCTTTTTTCTATTCCCATCTCCAGATATTTTTATTCGTTTATTTTTTTTAAAAACATTCGTTGAGACATTTTCTGTTACTTGTCACACTCATTATTATTATTATTATTGTTTTTATTTTCTTTGCTTTCTGGCGTTTACACATTTCTTTCCGGGTCCCACCCAGGGACCTAAGGTTAGAAATGGCATCATGACCCTTTTCACTGACAAAAAAAAAAAAAAAAAAAAAAAAATTACATAGATAGAGCCCTTCGTAAAGTGTGGGCTGTACTTGTCAGAACAATTTTTGTATCTCCTTGAGGCATGGGCTTCCAGGAATCCCTGCAATTAGTCTACTGCAATCTTTTCCAACCAGTCCTAGGGCTCCAACTACAACAGGGATTGTTGATGTTCCCATATGCCACATTTTCGAGACCTCTATTTCAAGGTCCTTGTATTTTGACAGCTTTTTATTATTATTATTATTATTATTATTATTATTATTATTATTATTATTATTATTATTATTTCCTTTGATTTCTGGCGTTTACACATTTCTTTCCGGGTCCCGCCCATGGAACTAAGGTTAGAGATGGCATCATGACACTTTCCGCTGACAAAAAAAAAAAAAAAAAAAAAAATTACATCGACAAAGCCCTTCGTAAAGTGTGGGCTGTACTTGTGAGAACAATTTTTTGTATCTCCTTTATTATTATTATTATTATTATTATTATTATTATTATTATTATTATTATTATTATTATTTCCTTTGATTTCTGGTGTAATTTTCGGGTTCCAACCAGAAACCTCAGGTCAGAAATGGCAACATGACATTTATCACTGAGCATTTTTGAAGAGAAAAAAGGTAAGAAAAAGCCTAATATCACACACATTTTACATGCATATAGTCATTCGTAATGTGTGAGCTGTACTTGTGAGTACATTTTTAAAAAAATTCTCTAAGCCTTGTGCTAGCAGGGTTCCCTTAAATGAGTCTATTGAAATCTTTTCCAATGAAACCGAGGTATCCAATACCAACTGGATTTGCCAATGTCCTCATATGCCATATCTTTCAGATTTGCACTTCAAGATCCTTGTAGTTCGACAGTTTTTCTTTTAGACCTTCAAATATCCATTACAGTCTGCAGAGACTGCTATATTAATAAGAAAGGACATTCTGTTTTTATGGTCTTTGGTCACGATGTCTAGACTATTAGTTCTGATTGTAAAGATATTATTATTATTATTATTATTATTATTATTATTATTATTATTATTATTATTATTATTATATTTCCTTTGGTTCCGGGCACACTCATTCCTTTCCGGGTCCCAATCAGAAACCTAAAGTCAGAAATGGCATCATGATATTTTCTACTGATACACACACAAAAAATACATAGATATAGCCCTTCGTAAGGTGTGGGCTGTACTCGTGAGAACAACTTTTTATATTTTTTTAAAGACACGAGCTTCTAGGATTCCCTTCAAAGAATCTACTGGAATATTTTCCAACCAATCCAAGAGCTCCACCTATAACATGGATTGTTGATGTTCCCATATGACACATTTTTGAGATTTCGATTTCATGGTCCTTGTATTTTGAGAGCTTTTTGAAGATCTTCAAAGACACATTGCAGTCTGCACCGACTGGGATATCAATAAGAAAGCACATTTGCTTTTGGTGTTTTTTTTTATCACTATGTCTGATCGATTAATTTTGTTTCTTCTTCTTCTTCTTCTTCTTCTTCTTATTATTATTATTATTATTATTATTATTATTATTATTTTTATTATTATTATTATTATTATTTCCTTTACTTGTTTTTTATTATTATTAAATAAAACGATACAATATTTCTTCTTCTTCTTCTTCTTCTTCTTCTTCTTCTTCTTCTTATTATTATTATTATTATTATTATTATTGTTGTTGTTGTTGTTATTGTTATTATTATTATTACCAGCAGCAGTAATGTTAGTATTGCTACAAATACAAATAGAACTAGTGTGATTGATTGATTCGATTTTTACGTGTTGTCACCTATTGCATGTTATTTAAAGCCATAAAATATTTTTACATTGTAACAATTTACAAAACATAATAATGATTTAGTGATACAAATTTTTCAAATTAACTCATACGTGGAAAGAGAAGAGGTGGATTCATACCTTTCCGCAGGGTATTTGCGCGCAAGGGATTATTACGAAGCCTGTGTGGAACTGGAACTCAGCTATCCGAGTTCCAGTTTCGAGCCATTATCCATTACACACCGCGCACATCCAAGCTGACAGCATGTCGTACTCCCAAGCAGTCACCCGTTTAAGTACTGACCAGGCTAGATCTTGCTTAAATTTGGTGATCGTACGGTTATTATTATTATCATTATTATTATTAGTAGTAGTAGTTGTATAGTAATAATAACATTGCTACAACTATTAGTAATAGTATTACTAGTATTATTAGTAGTATAGAAAATAATTGTTGAGTACAAAATGGCGGTGGTGTTTTTCAGTGCTGGCTTTAGTTATAACAAAAATCAAGATAAGTCTTTTAATATTAGCAATTTTTTCTCACCTTCCGGCATCTCATCATTAGAATTAACAACAAATAAAAAAAAGAATGAAAAGCAGAACAAAACATGATTTTATCAACAACATTTTTTTTAAATTTAATAAATTAATTAAAATATCTTTTTCGCGCTGCTTCCTTCCCCTATCCACTTCGTTTTGATTAATTGATGAAAATTTCGATATTTTATCAAATCGTGTTTGAGGAGAGATTTTCTGATCAGTAAATTATTTAATGATTTAAAGACGCCATTGTGTTTCCACTCTAGCCAAGTTTGCGCAATACGTTGGTCTCTTCAAAAGGGATGACAAACTGTTTTGGGCGGGTAATTGCATTAAGAACATTACTACTACTACTACTACTACTACTACTACTACTACTACTACTACTACTACTACTAATAATAATAATAATAATAATAATAATAAATAAATAAATAAATCTCAAAAATGTGTCACAGGGAAACATCAACAATCCCTGTTGTAGTTGGATCTCTCGGATTGGTTGGAAAAGATTCCAGTAGACTTGTTGAAGGGATTGCTGGAAGTCCATGCTTTAAAGAAATGCAAAATATTGTTCTCACTGGTACAGCTCAAATTTTACAAAAAGCTTTATCTATGTAAATTATGTGTGTGTCTGTGTGTATGTGCGTAATTATGTTTTTAATTGGTCAGTGGGAAAATGTCATGATGCCATTTCCAAAATTAGGTCTCCTGGCGGGAGCCGGAAAGAAATGTGTACACACCAGAAATCAAAGGAGAAGGAGGAATTATTATTATTATTATTATTATTATTATTATTATTATTATTATTATTATTATTACCTTAGCCGTGGATACATTTTAAAATTTAAATTAAATTACTAAATGAAATTTCAGCAATGAAAGAAATGCTTAAAAAAGACTTCATTATTATTATTATTATTATTATCATTATTATTATTATTATTATTATTATTATTATAATGCACATAGAACAAGACGATATGAAAACCGTTGTAGGTTCTATCGAGAAAATAAAATATTCCATACGATCCTCAAAGTTATACAGGGAAAGTGAAAAAGCAGTTATAGAAGTCAACAACCTACCATCTAATGAAGAATTGCAAAAAATTATGAGACTATTTGTAGCAACCCAAAGAGTATAATTATAATGCTAGATGAGTCAAATGAGAAGAAAGAATGAATGGTACAAGAGAAATATTAAAAAGACTAATATTAGGCAAGCTCTAAGGAAATAACAGAAATGTAAATCCCCAGGAATTGACAATAAATATTTCCATAATTAGACTTTGGGTTAACTTCGTGAAAGCTAATTAATAATCCCAACAAAGGCCTAGAATGGATCACTGAACGTATCATATATCTCCTACCACAACGGGGAAACAGTTGATCTAAAAAAATTATAGGCTAATAACATGTCTGTCCCCCAAATATAAATTGATCACGCCGGTTCTAACAAACTGTAATTACTGTTTTTCTCGGTGAAAACAACATTCTCCCCTTAGAACAGAAGGGATATCGGAGATGTTCATATGGTTGTAAAGGTCAACTATTGTAAAACAAAATGATCCTAGAAAATTGCAGGAAAAGAGGTAGAAACCGCATCGATAGATTACCATAAGGGCGTCGATAGTGTGCCATACTCTTGGATCCTTAATCCTTTGAAAATATAACAAATCCCTTTGGTGATAGTAAATTTTCTTAAACCCAGCATAGAAATGTGTAAAGTCACATTTACCTAAATCAGAACAAAGACTCTTCTATTTCCAACTACCTGAATATTTGAGGAGTATCCTCTCACAATTTCTGATTTGTCTGTCCTTAATCTCCATTTCGCATGAGATAAACAATAATAGCTATGGCTACCAAGTAAACAAGGCAGTATTTAATCACCTACTCTACATGGCTGATATCAAAGACTTTTCCAAAGACGACAATGAGTTGAAGAGCCTCCTCAATACTGTAATTTGCTTCACTGACGACATAGGCATGGATTTCAAATTAGATAAATGTGCAAATATAACATTCAAGAAAGAGAAAATTTCAAAAATTACACTCAATATGTCTAGATTTTGTCACAAAGATTAGGGAACTGGAACATGAAGGCTATAGGTACCTAGGAATTAGCGAAGGATATGGAATACAGCATACCCAAATGAAGGAGAAAGTAAGACGAGAATACTACAGGCGTGTGCCTCTCGTGTTAAATGCAGAGTTAAATTGACGAAAAAGAATATCAGCCATAGAAATTTGGCTGTCTCTGTAATGCAGTACGGTTTCAGCATCCTTAACTATAACATATCAAAATGAGAAAGTTTCACACTTGCCACCGTATGCGTCATCCTAAGGCTGATGTTTATTGTCTCTATGTGTCCGAAGGAGGAAGAGGATTACTTCAACAAGAAATGTCTACCAAAAAACACAATATTCGTTCTTTAAAGATACCTGGAAACTACAGAATCGATGACTGCCTGAGTAAAAAAAAAAAAAAAAAAAAAAAAAAACATGAAAGAAACCTTTATTCAATAATGAAGGAAACCAACATGCCACAATTTCAAATAAGTAAATAAATAAACCGTGCAAGGAATCCTGTGGAAATTCTATGGTGGATTATATAATTACTTATCGTAATAAAATTATTTGCGTATAAAAATGGTTCGTGTAAAATACACATTCAGCTAAGAAATTCAAAAGAAAAGAAATAAGAACATGTCTGAACTATGCTTGGCCTTTTTAGAATTTTTAGCCCGAAAATTTAAATAAATCTGCATAGGAACTTTTAAGAAAGGAAGAATTACAGATAGACTCAGTAGATCTAGAATTTGTGAAACATATCAGGGTACTCGAACAAGAAGAAGCCTATAGGTACCTAGGAATTAACGAAGGAGAATGAATACAGCATACCCAATTGAAAGAGTAAGTAACAAAAGAGGACTACTGATGTCTGCGTCAAGGTGTTGAATACCGAGCTTAATTCACAAAACAGAATATCATCTAGGCTGAACCTGCGGTCAATACAGTTTCAACATCTTTAACTAGAACATAGATGACATTAGGCTAATGGATGCCAAAACAAGAAGGCTTTTCCCTTACCATCGCAAGCGTCATCCCAAGGCTGATGCTGATTGATTTAGATTCGAAGTAGGTAGAAGAATAGTTAAACGAGAACTGTCTTACAAAACTACAGCAATCGTCCTTCAAAGATACTTGGAAAGTACAGAAGACTGGTTGATGAGCTGTGACAAAGAGCATGAAAGAAATAAGAATCTTTATTCAGTAGGAAAGGAAGGCAATAAGTCTAAAGTTCAAAGTTCAAAGTTCAAAATGGAATTTCAAATGACTGTAGAAATGCAGTTAAGACATAATACACCTATTGCAACAAGAAAAATATCAAAAAAGGAAGCAAAAACAAATACAAGGGACCAGATAAAGAAGGATGGGAAGATAAACCTCATCGTGGTCAATATTTTGCCTATATGAAAAATGCTACAGATGTCTGCGTTTAGTGTTGAATACCGAGCCGAATTCATAAAACAGAATATCACATTGGCTGTAACCCAAGAATTGACAATATCATATGTCTATAAACAACTTTGCGCTATGAATTCCAGATCACTGAAGGTATCACATATTAGGTTGGTGCAAAAATAATGACGTAATAATGTCGTTTTTTTTACGTATTTCTAACGTCTAAAAACGACATTATTACGCCATTATTTTTGCACCAACCTAATAACTCTTACCAAAACGGCGGATAAAGAAAGAAATGTGCATACAGCAGACTTTAAAGGAAATAAAATAATAATAATCTAAGCCGTGTATTCGATTTTGTCGATAATTCCTTTCGATTCTAAGTGTAGCTAGAAGCCAGTCCGATACAGTATGTGCTGCGAAACACTGCCTAGTCTCGCGACACAAATCGAAACAAGGATCAGTTCAGTATATGAGAAAAGAACTCGCGGAACCACTCTGTTCTCATAAGTCCCTCTCACAACAGAAAAGTAGAGAAGAGAGGGAAGTCTGGCCATAATTAACACCCCTTCCGATAAAACGACTATAAAATCCAGAGATCGAAGCGGACTCGCTTTGGAAAACAAGCATGGCAAACACTCCACCAACCACGTTTGAACGCAACCCCCACACATGCAGGTAATTTCACTTAATTTTCCACAATGTAAAAGAACTAAAATGTCTCATTTATATAGTCATTTTCCAAGCATAGCTTAGATGTGGCACAAGGCCGAAAGTATGGGGGCACCCAGTGAGGATCGAACTCACGACTCAGTTGTAATTGTTTTAGCGAGACAAGCTTGTTAACCATTACACCACAGCGAAGTACCCATTCTCATTTATATATAATAAGCCGATGTGGAATTTTAACCGTTCCTGTTACGGTTCTCTTTTGCTATTAATAGTCTTGGGAAAGGCATGACTACAGTATTTTACGGCATATGTAAGGCACACTACTTTTTACTAAAAATATCTTTTAAAATACCCCTGCGTCTTATATGCCATAAGCAGGTTGCAAATTCGCGACAGTCGGCCAAAATTATCTACCTGTCAACTCCTATTATTCTTTAGCGAAATATATTCCTGAGTCTGCCAGTGTACTGTATTAATCGTAGAAGCTTACCATTTGGAAGTTGGTTTCACGGAGAAGCAGTTCATGGGAAGAAGTTGCTCGAGTAGAACTTACATCGTAACGAGCTTGGTTTGTGTGAAAGGGGCTATCATTCAGTTTCTTTTTTTAAATGCTCTTAATCACAAGGGAGCGGATTCCTGTGACACCCCCCCTGGTAAATTAGACTCTCTTTTGTGTACCGATTTAATGTGAGTGAGTTTCCGGTTTCTTCTTTTGGTTATGATACAAGTTGAGATTCCTAACCTCTCCAGTTTGTTTTTGGCCCCTTTTAACATAATGCATCAAAGAGTGTTTGTAAAATCCAACACCCACAAGGCATATTGAAGATAATCTATAAAGCTCCTTGCTTTGGGCGTATGTTAGGTCTCTGATTCACCCTAGACCTCAAGTACAACTCATATGAAGCTCGCAGACTCACCCTAGACCTCAAATAGAACTCATATGAAGTTCTAAGCTTCACCCTTGACCTCAAATAGAACTCATATGAAGGTCTCAGGTTTACCCTAGACCTCAAGTAGAACTCATATGAAGGTCTTGGGTTCACCCTAAACCTCAAATAGAACTCCTATGAAGGTTTCAGGTTCACTCTAGACCTTAAATAGAACCCAATAGAAGCTCGCAGGTTCACCGTAGACCTCAAATAGTACTCATATGAAGGTCTCAGTGTCACCTTACACCTCAAGTAGAACTCATATGAAGATCTCTGGTTCACCCTAAAGCTCCAATAGAACTCATATGAAGGTCTCAGATTCCCCGTAGACCTCAAATAGAACTCATATGAAGGCAGAAAAATATTCGGTTCCTGGTGCCGCTCCAGAAAGTAACTGACTTCTGACATTCTCCATCTACCTTTACAAGAGTCATGTATTCAGGGGGTTAGACCAGTTCCATCCGTTCCGCCCGTTTAGTATTCAATGGTTAGACCCCGAGCATCAGGCATCCCGGGGGAAACTTCAGGGGAAACCGGCTACTAGACGGCTCGGTTGAGGACCGTTTCTGATGAAAAAAATTAGATCAGACCAAGAATAAAGTAGCGCCGCCATATTCGGACTGGTGCTCCTCAATACTCTCTTTCCAGGCTTGACAAGAGTTTCAGATCAGTTTCCAACCCTTAACACAATAAGGAACAACTTTCGAAAGTTCTGCTAATAGGGAAAGGGTTAACATCATCATTACCATGTCTTTTGTAATATTTTTCTCATATTTTTTTTAACTCCGAGCAACCCCTTGAAGTTTTATTGCCTTTTCTGGATTGAAATGATTAAACGAATACCCTAATCCATTTGAATTGATAAGGCTGCAACTAAATAAACATATTCAGGGTGCTGCAATTTTTTTCGTCAAAGTAATCCTGAAAAAATAATCAAATTAAATTGAGTTTTTTTTTTTTTTTTTGCCTTCTAACATTAGATTCGAGCAATATTAGCCAATAAAAACAGCTAATCGTTTGCTGTTAACGATTTTATTAAAAAAAAAAAACAAGTGTTGGAATCCTCAAAATATTTAGTATTGTTGAAGTTAGCATTTTTTAGTCCAGATTTACAAACTCTACGTTTCTTCCAGTTTCGCAAACCAATCGATGGAAGTTGATTTGTTTGGAAAAATATTTAGGCAAAAAAAAAAAACCGACATCTCGGCTTAAAAATTTCTTTAAACTAATTTAATTTTGTTGGACTTCATGATGAACAATATTTATAAGAAAATTTCTTCTTCTTTACATTTTAACAGCAAAATATAAAATCTTAGGATTTCTTACTCTTGAGCATGCAACATACAACTGGCCATGCGTAAATATTTCTTTCTGGAGTGAAATCGCGGCTATTTGAAGCGTTTGGCCCTGTGATTTGTTTATAGTTCTATTAAATACAGGGCGAACTGGAAATTCGCTTCTTGTATTTAAAAACTTAAAGAAAATATATTTTTAAAAAAATATTGCGTTTTATTAAATAAGTATTTGTTATTTTACTTATGAAACTGTTTTTTAAATAGTGGTAGTAATTTTTTATGCTAAATAATAAAACTTTCAATTTATTCCCAAAAAATAATTAATATATTTTGTACTAAGCGACGCACCCTAGTAAAACCAACCGTACCTACCTGTTTCATCTTGTCCCAAAATTTGGTTTCGATTCCTCGATGTATGGCTATTTTAGAGATCTGACGGACAGACGAACAGAAGTCAAAGAATTTTATATATAGTAATTTAATTGACATGAAAAAAAATAATAGTGCTGCGGAGAAAATTACATTGGAATCTCGAGTTACGAACAAGACGTTCGTGACTCGAGATTCCACGGGTTACGAACGTTGTCTCAAACTGCGAACAAGCAAGCCGGCTCAATTTTTGAAAAAAGTAGTGGGGGGCGTATAAACATTTCCAATGTCAAGTATCACTTTGGAAGCATTTTAAAACGTAGAGAAAAATCTCACGAGACTAATTTATTAATGATAGAGAGGTTCAATAAATCTCTTATATGTGACATAAGGCCGAAAATATGGAGTACCGTGTGTGGATCGATCTCACTGTTCAGTTTAATTGATCTCGCGAGACAAACATGCTAACCTTTATCACGTTTTATGTGACATCATTAGCTGTACAAAAAGTTTATCCTGCCACTGATGGAAGACACAGAATTTTATATAGTGAATGGCACCCAGACATCAAAAAGAGAAAGAAAAGCAAAAACAAAAACAAAAAAAAAAAACAACGATAGCCATTAAAACAAGGTATGCATTTCATTGCTTTTTCATCAGATTCCATTCGGCTGTCCAACATAGCTTCATAATAGGCGGCTATCCATTAAATGTTTTAAAAAGAAGAAGAGTATATTAATGTTGCAATTTCGCCACTACAAGTAGGACATTATCACATGCAAACACGAATGAAGTAAAATTTGACAGAAGAAAGAACAAAATCCCGATCGTTTCACATTACTGTGAAGTCAGGTTTGTTTGTTTTTTTTTGTTTGTTTTTTTTTAATAATAATGGCTGCTCTCTGAGAATGCCTACGAACACGCTCAGCTACATCGTTGTTTGTTTTAAACCTAAATGGCTCACAATTTCCTTATACTGTATCTATACTGCGCAGACGTTAATTACACGTTGAGAGAGAGAGAGAGAGAGAGAGAGAGAGAGTTTTATTTGATGTGATCAACAGTATGAACTAGTATAGTACGTTCAAAACCCGGTGCCAGATAGGCGTTATCAATTCAGAATGGAAGATAAACCTGTGTGCAAGGAATAGGGACAAGAATATTTTAGGAAATTGGGTAATAAATTATTTTATCGGATCTAACGCCCAGGAAGTTTTTTTTTCATCTCGTACTAAAGCCGATAACCTCTTTTGGATTTTTTAAAATGAACCTCTTCGTTTTTTTTTTTTTTATGTTTGTCTTAGCACGTATACCGCATTGTGTTACTGTCGCATTTAGACCAGTGATCAGTGATATTGTACAGGAACCCAGGCTGAGTTCAGATATTTAGCGTGATAGAGTTCACCGTAGAACAGTTTCATTGGGAAGCGGTATGTAAATGGTTCAGTTTTCTTTCATGTTTTTCAAGTTTAGTCCATGCTTACATCGGTTAGCAAGGTCGATTTTACTGCCTTTAAACTACAATCTTCCATGATTCTCTCACGTACATTCATATCTGCCCAATGCTTATCCAAATGTAAACAAATGACGTCATACATTATGAAATGGACAAACGAACGATCTTCTGTGGCCCAATCGGTTACGGCACGTCAGTCTATATGACGGTCCCGTATAGGATACAGGTTCAATTCGTGTAGGAAGACGAATATTTTCTATGACAATTTCTCGGACATTCAGGCCGGTAAATGTTGTTAATACTGTTTGTTATAAAACAGAGCATTTGCTTAAATTTTTGTATCTATAAAAAGAATGTATAAACATAAAAATATCTTAAAATAATTGTCGGACTTTGTCCATCTCATAATATATATATATATATATATATATATATATATATATATATATATATATATATATATATATATATATATATATATATATATATATATTAATAAAAAGAAAGAACAGTAAGATATATAATCCGGTGTTCTTATAGATATTTTTATTTTTACAAAATAGTGCTCAATGTAAATTTACAGAGCATTAATATTATAAAATTAATAGACTTAAAATATGGTTTTTCGCTACACAGTTCCACACACACGAATATATATACACTTACACACACGCGCATATATATATATATATATATATATATATATATATATATATATATATATATATATATATATATATATATATAAAAAGAAATAAATAGATCTTCATAAATTTAACACATTTTCAGTATTTTAATAATGCTTCATCAGATTGTTTCAGGAATTATACCAACTATTTCTGATTAAGGTAAATTAAATATTGAAATATTAAATTCATGAAATTCTGTACACATGTTCCTTATTTAATTAATGTGTTGCATTTTAACGAACTAAAGCACAACGGTTAAGTCGAGGATTTATCCTATAAAGGAGGACGTAGACACTTACACTGCGAGAAAGCATTCTTTCTTTCTGAAGTCTCTCGATTACGCAAACTGATAGACGTAATTATCACTGTTTGATAAAAATATAAAAGGCAGTATAGACAAACACACACATATATATATATATATATATATATATATATATATGTGTGTGTGTGTGTGTGTGTGTGTGTGTGTGTGTGTGAAAATATATAGAAAATAGGAAAGAACTCGTAGAGTAATCGAAAGTTCTTTAGTATTTTTGCTATTATTTAAAAACAACAGTACTCGATACAAAAGTAGAGCCTAAATATAATTATTTATTTAAAAATATGATTCCATCGCTATATAAGAGTCCCCATGTTTCAAAACAAGAGCCAAAAACTTCAAGAGCTTGGTACTTTAATTCAATTTAATTCAGATAATTATATTTAATTATATTGAAACATGAGGACTCTTATGCAGCGATGGAATCATATTTTTAAATAGATAATTATATATATATATATATTAGGTTGGTGCAAAATTAATGACGTAATAATGTTGTTTTTTGACGTTTTTTTAACGTCAAAAAACGACATTATTACGCCATTATTTTTGCACCAACCTAATAGAAGTTCTGCCAGGAATGGGGAAATGTAAGATTTAAGACCCAAATCTACTGTAGATGCCCGTCCTAGTGAAACCCTTCACAAGGAACCTTTTTACACTTGGTCAATTTTCCCCAATATTGTTCCTGATATATATATATATATATATATATATATATATATATATATATATTAGATTGGTGCAAAAATAATGGCGCAATAATGTCGTTTTTTGACGTTAAAAAATAAGTCAAAATACGACATTATTACGTCATTATTTTTGCACCAACCTAATATTATCATAGTGTGAGATATCTATTAACAAATGTGATCAAGAGAAAAAGAAAAAAGTCTAATTTTTTTTTTCGAAATCGGCTAGATTAAAAAAAAAAAACAATTAAAATTAAAAGTTCCCTGCATCCCTTGTCCGTGCGCACGTATAGCCGCACCGACATTATCAAATTGTCCAATAATCATTGTGACCCGTATGACACAATTTCAACGCAAATCTCTTGGATTATAAAAATGACAAAGTGTTGAATATATATTTATTACATAACTCATATACAAGAGTTCAAAATATTATCTAAGATTTGAATATTACATCCTTGAGATGGCCAACATCCCGAAGAGAAAAATGCACGAGCTCGCTCTCTCATTGCAAACACTGTGGGCATTGCCTCTCTCACGGAAGTTTGTCACAACATGCAGAATGACCTTTCGGGATGTCGGCTGTCACTTTCCAAAATGCTGTCCACAATTCATTTGGATCTTTGACTGCTGAAATATGTTTCCCGTATGTATGCAATTTCCTTCAGAGTCTGTGATATTATGAGGGCCCACAATCAGATTAGCAAAGGACATATCTGATAGATGTAGGAAAGAGCAATATGTTGATCACTTATATATTAGTAATGTAATAAATTTATTTGCTACTCTATTCTGTGTATAATCTGTGATACTTGCATATATATATATATATATATATATATATATATATATATATATATATATATATATATGAGGAGATTATGGAAAAAATTAACCCCTTCCGAAAGGGAATTTTGATATTGCTGGTGTTTGCTAAATTGAGAAAGACGATTATATGATTGACTTATATGTCATATATATATATATATATATATATATATATATATATATATAGAGAGAGAGAGAGAGAGAGAGAGAGAGAGGGAGAGTAAGAGCGAGAATTAGCGAGGGAGAGACAGGTGTATGGAAAGAGAGTATTAAACGATCGAGTCATATATATATATACATATATATATATATATATAATGAGAGAGAGAGAGTGAGGGAGATACATAAGTTGAGTGAAAATTATAAGATCGTGTCATATATATATATATATATATATATATATATATATATATATCAGGAGAGAGAGAGTGAGACGTAGAGAGGAAAACCTGAGCGAGTGAGCACATTATAAGTTCTAGTCATATATCATACGTACATAGATATAAATAGATATATAGATAGAGAGATAGAGATAGAGAGAGAGAGAGAGAGAGAGAAAGTAGGTGAGAGAGGGTTGTAAGATTGAGTCGTATGTCATATATATATATAGAGAGAGAGACAGAAAGAGAAAGAAAGAGAGAGAAAGGGAGAGAGAAAGAGAGTCTCGGCGTAGGGATGGAGAGGATAATAATATCAATTCATATATCATATACATACATACATAAATACACACACACATACACACGCACACACACACACACACACACACACACATATATATATATATATATATATATATATATATATATATAGAGAGAGAGAGGGTGTACGTGGGTAAAGAGAATATTATAATATCAACTCATATGTGGAAGTGAATTAATGAGACTGTATACATCACTGGTTGATTGCAATATGGAAACCGCATATTGGTTTTCCGATTGCAAGACTGGCAACGAATTTATTTTCCATTTTATGTCGCCGTCACGAAGCACCTCTCATATTCCAATAACATTTCATCAATTTCATTGATGCGCATGACACATCACGTATTCAAGTTTACGCATGCGCACGATTGTCTATACCTGAAGTTGAGCTAAAATGTTCGGATTGCCCTCTCTCATTCTTTCTGTCCCCACCACTTCAGCTTGTCTCTCTTTTTTTTCCCCTCTCTAAATATGTATAACGTATTGGCTATTTTAATGCACATATATACACGGGTGTCTGTGATCCAAAGTACTCGGTAACACACGCAACATCGCCATGACTATTTTTCAATAAGTTTTCCTGTTTATAACAATATAGATAAAGATATTTAAATATCTTTTTTCGATAGGGTATTTTATGCTTATAAAATCGTAATTATATTATACATCTATCAAAGGTATTTTCTTTAACTTTTTCTCGTGCTAAACCACTGTATCCCATTGTATTTTTCTGATGCACAAATTTCGAGCAGACAATGCTAAATAACGCATCGGCTGGCCCAGAATGGTAAACTGCTGGTCGGAAGACTCCATATGCATGCGATTCTAATACTAACTGATTTCCTTTGTTTCACTTTTGATGGTAAGATAAATAACATATAGGAAGCCTTTATCAAACTAACATGGTTAATTTTTATTAAAGCTCTATCAGAAGATGTGAAGTGAAGAAAAAGAACAAATATTTTCTTGCGTTTTTATTTTTCTGTTCTTTTGGTTTTCATTTGTTAATTTATGTTTCATTTGCATTCAATTTGTTAAACAGACGTTTGTATTAATCTGTGGCGTTCCGAATTCAAGGAAAGACGACACGTCCATTCGAAGTTTTAAGAAATCAATGAATCCCAAACCCAACTGAAAAACCGCAAATATTGATTTCTGTATGTAAGTGAATTCAGATGACAGTATGTATTCGTAAGTGTGTGAGCGTGTGCATGTGTGTGTGAGCGTGCGTGCGTGTGCGTGTGTATGTTTAGTAGATATTATATTTGTTGCTTCTTCGCATGTTGATTTGATTACATTTTTATAGGGATATGGAGTTTTACTTTGAAAAGACTGACATCAAAATATGAAGAGGTCATCCAAGAACCACCATAGTCACAACGTGGAACTAAGACATTGAAAGAACAAGGCAAAAAAGATCCCGGCTTTCCTTTGGAGAAGTTTACAATCAATGAAGATCTGCAAGAAATCCGAAAACCGGCCGAAGACTGGCAGAATAATATCGAATCAGTATGGAATGTCACTGAAGATGAGAGAACATGTCAATACATGACCTCAAATCGAAACGGTTTTGATGATGATAATGATGACGAGGAGGAGGAGGGGGATGTTTGATTTTGTTGTTGTTTTTGGAAAAAGTCATCTTTATTATTACAGAAAATAGAAAAAGTCAAAATATGAAATTAGCAATTCGTGTTGCTGTCCTTAGCTCAAATAATTGCCTCAATTCGATGTGGCCTTGAATGGAACAAGGGCCAGACTTTCCTACTGGGATTTTTTTTTTCATTTACCTTGATAAAGTTCCACAGAGGACGAAACGTGTTGTCAAAGAAAAGCTTATGCAAGTAAACAGAAGGCAGTTCTACAGCTACATCACTAAATATATAGTCTACTTTTCCTTTGATAGTCGGCTTTAAGAATATTTAGAGAGCGTCCTTAAATTTAAAATTTGAAAACTTAACGATATTTTCCCTCCTCATCGCTTCTGTTTCTAAATACAAGTTGCTAAATAAAATCACTGGAAGCAAGATGGAAACTTCTTGGACATATTTTGTGAATTGATCCAGAACGCCCAGCTAACAATACTGATTTCAGAAAGTTCAAAGGTCATCCAAGAACCACCTTAATCACAACGTTGAACCGAGACATTCAAAGAACAAGGCGGAAAAATTCCATTTTTACTTTGGAGAATTTTACAAGCAAGGAACATCTGCAACAAATTCGCAAACTCGCAGAGGACACAGAAAAATATTTTCGAATACTGAAGATGATAGAACATGTTAATTCATGATCTCAAATCGAAACAATTTTGATATATATTAGGTTGGTGCAAAAATAATGACGTAATAATGTCGTTTTTTGACGTATTTTTGAACGTCAAAAAACGACATTATTACGTCATTATTTTGCACCAAACTAATATATATATATATATATATATATATATATATATATATATATATATATATACACAATCAGAAGTAATCACGCCTAGAATCAATCAGCAATATTAATGCTATTATTGGCGATATCACATCGCTAGTAGATATAATATATGCATTAAAATACTGTTAATCCATAGAATGATGTGATCCTCATTTTTAAAACAGTTGTCGCTAATAATAGCATTAATATTGCTGATTGATTCTATGTGTGATTATTTCTTTGTATATAAATATATGCTGCCTAATGTTTTATGTTTATAAAAAAATTATCGATCCGTAGTACAAAAAAATTACTAAAAACTACTAAGACATAACACTATATTAATTGAACTATATACTTAGTTCATGACATATTAACTGAAAACAGCTGTAAAAATAGAATACGTGGATTTACCACATCACAAAAAAACAGTTCAAAGAAAAAATTCTGACTTAAAATTTTGAAAAACTTAGCGTT
>OZ010608.1:46353057-46373057 GCA_963932145.1 Acanthosepion lycidas | reverse complement strand
TTGGATATACTATATATATATATATATATATATATATATATATATATATATATATATATATATATATATATAAATGCGCAATTGGAGCACTCTATAATGCAGCCTCGGGCGTCTGAATAACTGAAGCCAGATGTGACGTCGTCCCCTGGTCGTAGCGCCAACCGTGTCGTTGTATCCCAGTCTACCACGGCACCAACGGTGATGTCCTACTTTGATTCCCAGTCTTCCTACCCACGTTGTGATTTGATCTAGGCAGAGGAAATCAATCAGTCATCGGGGCCGTACTGCAAACCGAGTCCAACGGGGGTGATACCACAAAAACACGCATAAAAGGCAATAAAATGAAAACTCAAAAGTTCAAAGTATCAACGAAAAAAAAGGTAACAAACTTTATGTCTAGTTGTTCGATACATAGGACTGCATCTATCTCCCGACCCGTTCTATGGATTGTGGCACGTCGTTTTCCGTTAGGCAAGTTTTAACACTTCAAGTCGTCTGCTCTTTAAGAAATTGGTGTTCAGTGGGTCTTTGGACGAAAAGAAAAACTTATTTCGGTGATCTGGATCTAAGTCGCTCTTCAAAATAATTGTTCTTGGTTTGAAGATGTGGGTCTGGAAAATGTGCGGGAATCTGGTCAGCTATCTGCGAGGCTTGCCTTAACCGAAGTTAGCTGGAACTCGACTCTCCGAATTGCTCGTTGTGGCTTCGTTTATATGGGCGCCGACCAAAACCGGGGTGAGTTTGTCGGCGCTGAGGGCTCCTCGATAATTCTAAATACATATCCACCTCTCTGGTTAGGAATTTCCACCCTTTTCCATTTTTGGGAACCTTTCCTCACTCCCACCTTCTCATCATACCTCAGTGGGGCGTGAACTGCCCTCCCCACATCTTCGTGGCAACCTCTCCTACTCATCCTCCAGATGGCCGGAAACAGCCTTCCTCGTGCATCACGTGATCACCACTCGACCAATGATGTCTTAGTCGGGCGTAGACGAATCTGCGGCTTGTTTCAGAAAAAAAATATCTTGCTTAAAAAAAAAATTATCTCTTTTTTCTTTCCTTTTTCTTCCCCTTAATGGTTTATCATTTCTCCAGCCGCGAACGGGACAATATGACAATGGCGGTCATAACTCTTGTTCTACACGTGGTTTACTTCAAGTATTTTATCGCTAATTATCAGAATGTGTGGTCTTCTCGACATGGTCTCAAAAAAAAGGACATCTCCAAAGCCCGAGTCGGTCTGTCGCCTAGAAGAAAGAAAAAAAAAACATTTATTTTCTTTCGGCACAATTCCTGATAACAAAATTTTATTATCGCAGGCCACGGATGCTCGTGGGGTTTTTTTTTTTTTAATTTTTCCATATCTGTCTAAGTCTTTTTAGTTATATGGTTTTCGTCACTTAACGAAATAACATTTTCATTTGAATTTTTCTTTCTCTTTCTCTGGCCAGCCGGCCTGTAGCCGATAATAAGATGTCTTCCGTACCAATAGTTTGTTTTCGTATCTTTAGATAACACAGCCGATGCCAAAACATATCTGATTCTTTCCTTCTTTCTCTTTCTTTTTACTCAGAATTTCCCTGTCATTGTAATGACACTCTTTCGGCATTTGTTACTTATCAAAGTATCCCTTTACCCATTGTCTTTTAGCTGTGTGTGTGTTCTTGCTTAACACTCACGATTCGGTTCTTAGCCTCTCTTTTTCTTCTTTTCTTTCTTTTTCTTTTCTGCCTCGTTAAATGGTGCCACACAGAGACGACAGGAAAAGCTAGAATATCCGCTCTCCAGTCATTGTCGACTGCGGCCTTCATCAGGTGTATACCGGGTATGAGTATACAGAGAATTTCGATTTGAACCTTTCATTTGATCTATGAGGATAGACAGTTCTCGTTTCACTGTCTCTGTCTGGACATACCCAGTTAAGTTCTGAATTCTACTACTTCTCATATATTGTTTGCTGTTACCACTGAATCCAAGTACACATTCCCCGATCCAGCGATTGAACTCACAATAAAAATAACACCAAATTTACAAAAGAAAGTGGTAACCCACTATTAAGGTTACATAATAATTATGATTTCAATCACTGGACCAGGTAGTATTTACTTGAACTCAGTGGAAAGAGAGCGAATAGTAATTGAGCAGTATTAAAAAATAAGAACTAAACGAGATATCCTTATGCACGGGCAGTGGAAATAGCAGAACCTTGACAAGTAGATTAAACTAGCAGTAGAGCCCGGCGTAGCCCAGGGATGTAACAGTAAGATATAGATCAAATATCGACCATCATAAAGACTAAAAAATAAAATTGACAAAGATTATTGTTTAAGGTTGACGGACACGCATGTCTTAATTAGATTTTTGTTTTTTTTACGAATTGGTCAAACCCAAAGTCAAACAAAAACATTGTTTTGAATCGTTATGAGTCTACCGATTGAATAGAATTTTATTATAAACAATTGTCTTGTAAATGGAATTTTTAAAGCATTCTGAACGTAAAAATAAAGAAAAAAGTGTGCAAGACAATAAGAAACACTACCTGCCAAAAAAAAAAAAAGTTTTGTTGAAATCGGCTGAAAAATGTAGGAAATCCGATCCCATATATCAACGAACACACACACAACCAACCAACCTGGGTTTTATAATAAGTATAACTCGATATGAGTTGTCCCCCTTTCATTAGTGCCTCTTAATCGTGTTTTCAAATTGATTTTGTGCAAAAACAATTGTGTTTTTCCAATTTTTGGCGCAGTTGGAACCACCGCAAGGTAATTTTACGTAGTCCTGTGAAGTTTTGTTGAAATCGGTTGAAAAATTGTAGGAAATCCGATCCAATATATAAACGTCACAGACCACACACACACAAACACACACACACACACACACACAATCTGCATTTTATAATAAGATTACGGATTCAATTCAATATTGCCTGTAGGTTAATTAGATCGATATACACCTGATGACAACTGGAGGCAACAATGACTAGGTATTTACTCTGTTCCCTATATAAGACGAGTTGTGAAACAGGGTCTTTTTTAAGTTTGGGACCAGAGCGCGTACACCCGGGCAAGGAACAAAAATTACGCGGAGCACACGCAACTGGCGATTGCGCTGGCCTCGGCGCGAGCACTGATCCATTTCTCTCTGATGCAATGAGATTGCCCGGCCTCGGGCAGCTGTTTCCCAGGGTTGGGCACCTCTCAGTATAATTTTCCTCAGTTGCAACTCTGTCCCTTGACGAAGTCGCCCCTGTGTGCACTCTACTCAAAAACAAATGATAGATGATAAATACACGTGTTACAAACTCATCGAGAGGAATTTATACACTAGGTATTTACTCTGTCTCCCCACTAAGACGAATTGTGACACAAGGTCTTTTTTTTTAAATTGCGGACTCCAGCGTGTACACCCGGGCAAGGAATAAAAATTGTCCGCATCCCCTGCAACTGTTGCGCTGGCCTCTTTGCGAGCGCTGATCCCTTTCCCTGGTGCAATGAGATGACGCGGCCTCGAGCAGCTTTTTCCAAGGGCTGGGTACCTCTCAGTATAATTTACCTCTCTTGCGACTCTGTTGTTTGAGTGTACTCTATCCAAAGAGAGAGAGACGCAACTGAGAGATGATGAATAGACGTGTTACAAACTTCTCAAGAGGAATCGATACACTATGTATTTACTCTGTCTCCCCATTAAGACGAGTTGTGACACGAGGTATTTTTTAAAGTGGGGGTCCCAGAGTGTACACCCAAGCCAGGAACAAAAATTGCTTGCAGGCCTCGTAACCGCCACTTGCGCTGGCCTCGGTGTGAACACCGATCTATCTCTCTGGTGCAATGAGATGGCCCGGCCTCGGGCAGCTGGACACCTCTCAGTATAATTTTACTCATTTGCGACTCTGACGGAGTCGCCCCTGAGTGCACTCTGCCCCAAACAGAAACACAACTAAGAGCTAATAAGTAGGGTGTTACAAACCACTCAAGATAAGGGTTCACACATTTGTTGTTGGAGATAACAATGTCTAATATGTTGCCATAACGACAAAAAAGGTGAGAACAACTATCCGAATATAAATAGTGTAAATGATAATAACTCCTTATTTTTTTATTTTTATTTTTTTTAAAGCATTACGTCCCGAGCAAGGCGGCAAGCGACTAGGATGCAGAGGGTTACAGAAGATTTGGAGCGAGAGCAGATAGGAGTGATAGAAGAAAGGATGAGGAGAAGGATAGTGGATAGATCAAGGTAACTGGAGATGTCGATTGACATTACATTTGACAAGTTGGAGATTATATCTCTCAGGGAAACAGTAATTGGGAAGGGTTTTCCAAGGGGCGAGAGGTGCGAGGTATGAAGCTATTGGAGTAGAAGAGACGGCTACATTTAAAAGTTTCTACAGTGAAGGGGTGAGAGCGGGATGCCAGCCTCGTAGGGCGCTTGAAACTGGGAACCAGTAAAAGCAGCTCATCGGAGCATTTACCATGAAAGTATTTGTAAAAAAAAGACAGAGAGAGGCGACGGCACGTCTGTGACAGAGCAACTGACGAGATGCCAGATCAGGGCCAATTATATTACATATCCGCCTCTGGAACTTGTCAAGAACTCCGAGGTAAACAGAAGGTGCTGCAGACCATATTTGGCAGCAATATACCATGCAAGGGCTAATGGTTGATTTGTATATTTGAAGTATCGATTCCTGGGAGAAAAATTTCCTGGCGTGGCACAGAGAGTCAACTTTCCTCGCAAGAGATTCAAACAGCAATTAATATTAGTTTAGCACAATTTCGTTAAGTTCATCTTTTACGTTCCTTGACATTTCCAGACGTGGGATATCATGACTCTCTACAACTTCCCATCGTTTGTCGTTCTAATATAAGTATATTTGTTATTACTCCCACCGAGTACCTCTTTTCCCATTCGATTTACCCAAGCTCGTTTGTAAGGTTACTTGATATTTACCACTGCCCTTCTTGCTTTCTGTATGCCCTGTGAGTGTCAAATTCTCCAAGCCCTGTTGATTCATTGTGAGCCCTAAAAATGTCAACTGTTTCTTTCAGATGTTAATGAACTGTGTTATACTTGGTTTCCCTTTCCTCTAAAACTTCGTCATTGCTCATATCAACAAATTTAACGATGTTAACTCTGAGCCATGTTAGAGTATCCTTCATGCCAATTTTTGACTCAGCTCTCCGGGTTTCTCTTTTTAAGAGTGAAGATTCAATGCTCGCACGTCGTTCTTGTTCCAATTTCCGGTAAATTCTCCAAGTTGCGAATCTGTTCCGATGATCGTATTCTCAGCATCCTGCTGTAGAACCATATTTTTGTTGAATTTTGGCTTATCGACAAATGTTTGGAATACTGAGTTGATATTACAAAGGAGTTCAGCATTCTTTTATTTGTTTCTAATGACATTTTTCTCGTTTTTTTTTTTTTTTTTTTTAATTTCAAGATTTATTTAAAATTATGTTTGGAATAACATGGATATCAAAAACAGCTTGAACCTTTACCGTCAAACAATAAAATAATGCCTGATATAGCTTTCAATTCTTCCAGCTTTTGGCCCTCCTTTGTTTGACAAAAATCAAATATTTTTCATGTTTACAAAATGGCAAAAAAGACTGAATTTATTCGTCCATGGATTATTTCCTGGGATTTCCGAGGATTAATATAACAAAGCGGTCAATGAGTCTTTCTTTTTTGAACGGATTTTTTTTTTCTGTTTGCTTTTAAACGTTTGAAAGCTATCTTTTGCTACCGCAAAGCGCTTTAGAATTTCGGGGACATAATTGAAGTCGTTACCCTAATATATAAATGTATGTCCTTGGTTCATTCTGACGTATTACGTTTGAACTTGGGCTGACATTCTTGCAAACAAGTATTCTGATTTGCAATTGATGATTTGGGCTTGCTTCTAAATTTCCTCTCACATCTTATTTATTAGTTCTTAAAGATGTTTTCTGTACCTGGTATCAACATATAGTATCCGAGCGAAAATAGTTGTTGACTAACAAAGCGATGTATTTATATGAAAAAATGATAAAATAATACTTGGTAACTCAGCATCAACTCAATATGATCGAAGCGACAAATTGTTTGATAGTCAATGTATAATAGCAAAAATAGGGTATATATTATATTTCCAAGATTGAATATATATATATATATATATATATATATATATATATATATATATATATATATATAATTATTTATTCTAAAATATGGTTCCAACACGCTACATAAGAGTTATCATGTTTCAAAACAAGAGCCGAAAACTTCAATATAATTATTTGATTTAAATTGAATGAAAGTAAGCTCTGTTCCATCTTCAAGCAAAATGTTTTTTTGGAATAACTTATTTCTGAAATTTCCGTGTTTTAATAGCATATTCATTATTGAAATCAAATTTTCCATGGTAACGGCTAGCGCGATTGTTTAAATAGAAAGGGGTGTAGGGTGTTAATAATTTGTATCAGTATAGAGTTACATTCATAGATGTCAAGTCAGGGTAAGTTTGGGGTGTCTAAATTTAAAACGGAAGATGATTTCGCCTAGTCTGGTTTACGTGTCTATGGAGAATTATTTATTTTTTTATTTTATTTTTTTCTGAAAGTGCATATAAAAAACTGCTGTAACATTTGTTTTTTGACGACTTCATAAAGGGTTATCTTTTTTTGTAGGGTATTTAAACTATTTATTAGGACTATGAATTTTAAAAATTATTTTATTGTTTATTTGTTTTATGCTAATTATTCAATGCAAAAATTTGATGATGTCGGCAAAAAAACGTTAACTCATGTCTATTGTTTAATAGATTTTTATTATTTAGAAACTTAATAATAAAAAAAATACTAAAGAACTTTGGATTATTTACCTAACGAGTTCTTTCCTATTTTTTATATATTTGCACACACACACACACACACACACACACACACACACACACACACACACATACACACACACACATATATATATATATATATATATATATATATATTATGAAATGGAGAATTATTTTAAGATATTTTTATGTTTATACATTCTCTTTTTAGATACAAATATTTAGGTAATTGCTCTGTTTATAATAAACAGTATTAAACAACATTTACCGGCCTTATTATTATAAACCGATCATTTACTTAAATATTTGTATCTATTAATTATTTGTTCTGTAATAGTAAATACATTGAGCTCTTTTTCTGGATCAGTTTCGATATTTTATATTACTAGGATCCAACTGGTTTATATACCAACGGATTTGTTACCTTTACCCTGCATATATATATATATATATATATATATATATATATATATATATATATATATATATATATATATATATATATATATATATATATGTGAAAAGTGTGTGTATATAAATATAAATATATATATATATATATATGTGTATAATTATTTATATATTATATGCGCGGTAATTATTAGAAAGCGCTCAATATCAGACATAGAGCTAACATATATAGTTGGATAGATGTGAGCTTGTGACCCTGGGTTTCACGCTTTAGCCATCGTCAGACAAACTCTGACGATCGCTAAAGCGTGAAACCCAGGGTCACAAGCTCACATCAATCCAACCATATATATATATATATATATATATATATATATATATATATATATATATATATATATATATATATATTTGTGAGTGTTTCATTAAATAATATAGACATATAAAATATATTAATTTGTATAATAATCCTATGTAGATCTATAATTATATTTTTGATGTTAAGTTGAAATACATTAATGAAGGCAGCGTGGTTCTTGTTAACCTAAACACGTTCTATCTCCTCCGAGATTATCCCCAGGAGTGAATTGCCAAGACAAAATTAACGTAACTTTAAACGTTGTGATGATGACGTGATGGTGATTTTTATAAAAACCCGTAAACGCGGTTAGTTTTAATTATTTTAAAATTAACCCTTGTAGCCACGATGTTTTGTAATCAAACGTCCAAGATGCAAGGGAGGTAAACTAGAATGGTAATTTGCAATATGGGGTTTAAATGTTTTTCTATTCCAACTTCACATCAAGAAGATAATTAAAGAACTAGAAATGGTTCTTATGAAAATAAATTGACATAATATGTCTATATTATATGATGACACAATCTTGAATGAAGAAATGCTGCATATATATATATATATATATATATATATATATATATATATATAAACCTTTCATATATATATATATATATATATATATACATAAATATATATATATATATATATATATATATATATAAACCTTTCATACATATATATATATATATATATATATATATATATATAAAAGTGAACATAGAAGTCAACACTTAGAGGTGACAGTCTGTTTCATGCTATATGCAATCGTCAGGCTATTTATATATATACCGGTTAGTGGTGCAGTGTAGGTATTCTATTATGGCGGTTATTTTACCGGATTTGGGTCAAATTATATTCCTTGTTTTTATTTTTTATTTTTTTGTTTCTTATTTTATTATTTATTTATTTATTTATTATCGTAGTAAAAATTTGTTTATATCACTTATTTAACAGTTTTGTTTTGGGTTTGAGAATTTAATTAAAGCTATTTGTTCAATTTTGGTGTTGATTGTTGTAGTTCATTCTAAGTAATATTTTGGCGGGAACAGTTTTTAATTGATTATCTTTATTTGGGATTGGTTTTATTTATTTATTTACTTGGATGAATTTAGGTCAATTTATTTTACTTGTATATTTTCTCTTTTCGGATTTCGATTTTTAATTAACATAGTATTTATTTATGTTTTATTTCTATTTTTTATTTTTATTTTTTTATTGTTTTTTGTTTATTAGTATATTTATTTGTTTTTATTTTATTTTTTCTGTTTTTCATTTTTTAGGTTACGTAGTAAAAATTTATTTTCATGTCTGCATTTTGAGATGAGCTCGGATCTTTTGTTTAATAATTTATTTTGGTCGGGGAAAGTAATGATAGCTATTTTTCCTCCAAGCAAAGTTTGCAAGTTTTTGATTGGTTGTTGTAGGTTGATGATTTTTTCCTTATCTTCCAAGATATTTTTGGTGTGATGTGCGTTTTGTTCTTAATTTCCCAGATATACTTAGAAAGCATTGTACTGTTCGCATATTTACTATTTGTGAAAGATGTTTTGTGTGTATAATTTCTTTGTTTCCAGGGTCCTTCAGTTACTCCTATGTATACTTTTTCTTCATTATCTGGTGATTTTATCGTGGCTTGGTATATTACGTTGTTTTGTAAACAATTTCCGTTTAAGGGACATTAGTTCTTTATTCTGCAGTTGGACGTGGGTCTAATATGTTCGTGTGGTTTGTTGATAATTTGTATCTTTCTGTATGACGTCTATCTCAATGTTAAGGCGTTTTTCATTGACTGATTTGTTATCAACAACTTGTTTTGACTTCGTTTCTTCTTCTCTTTCTCTTTTTCTTTTTTCTTTTCCTTTTCTTTGTATTAAGTAATTTTGATATATTACTCGTTATCATTTTTCTCTTCATTTATTATCGTACTTTTCTTCGGAGAAGGTATTGTTTTTTCTAGATTTTATTATGTTTTATCTTAACTTTTTCTTTCTTTTATTGATTTTAATTCTCTTCTTTTTCTGCTTGAATCTGAATATATTCTTTTTTTCTTTTCGTTTTATGGATAATTTTATATTTTGTCTTTTTCTTTTATGGTAATTCTTTTTAAATTTTTAAATAATGTAAAATGAAGTGATGTTTTAT
This sequence comes from Acanthosepion lycidas, assembly GCA_963932145.1. Classification (NCBI taxonomy): domain Eukaryota; kingdom Metazoa; phylum Mollusca; class Cephalopoda; order Sepiida; family Sepiidae; genus Acanthosepion; species Acanthosepion lycidas. Next base: position 46,363,305 of record OZ010608.1, on the reverse strand, counting down.
GAGTAGGATTTTTAAATAATTTTTTTTTATAACCATCTTTGTTCAGCGCCTGATGAGATGATTTCTTTAAAGCATCGAAACAAATATGAAACTTTATAGTGATTACTTGTATGTTCCTATGTAACAACATATAATACCTATACATATATATATATATATATATATATATATATATATATATATATATATATATATATATATATATATATATATATATATATATATATATTAAAGACATTTTTATGTTTAACGTTCTTTTTAGAGATACAAGTATTTAAGTAAATGCTCTGATTATAATAAACAGTATTAAATAACATTACCGGCCTGAATGTCCGATAAATGCTAATAATATATTAATGTTAATGTTAATAATATATATATATATATATATATATATATATATATATATATATATATATATATATATATGTCTGATGAGATGCTTACCTTTAATCATGGAAACAAATATGCGACTTTGTAGTGATTACTTCTTTGTTCGTATGTCACAACGTATAATACATATGCATACACACACGTGTTATTCAGATGACGTTCGTCTTCGAGCATAGAATCCAGAGGTTAGCAGTGAATATTTCGGAGACAGTAGGAAAGCGTTTTTCAAGTTAGCAGTGGATATCGCAGCAAAGTAGCAGAGCGTAGTACTTCCTTCTGTTCATCATCGCCTGACAAGTTGGCACTGGTCATTCGGGTAGGATATACAAAAATGTCCGCCTTTATACACGACGGATTGAATGTTCTACGTCTTCTGATTGGTTAACCTTCTATTGGTGGACTATAAAGTGAGTCAAGGCATTTGGGCTAATTCACTAGTTACATATATATACACAAAAAACTGTAACAACACGCACACACACACACACATATACATATATATATATATGTCTGATGAGATGCTTACTTGTTTGTTCGTATGTAACAACTTATAATAAATAACTGTTGCTCTACTTTTTGTATTGAGTCCACTTTAAAATGAATGTTATGAACGTTTGAATTTATAATCTCTTCGTTCTCAATTCATTTGGATATATATATATATATATATATATATATATATATATATATATATATATATATATATATATATATATATATATATATATATATATATATATATATATATATATATATATATATATATATAGTGGTAGAATCTCCGGCTGACACCAATTCAGTCGGGTTTCGATCCGAGCTAGAGGCAACCGGATGTCTAACACACTGATGAGCTGTGAAACAGCGAAACAGTCTGTCTGTGGATGACGTTATATATATATATATATATATATATATATATATAGATAGATAGATAGATACATAAATAGATAGATAGATATGTGTGTGTGTGTGTGTGTTGTATGCATTTTGTGAATCATGTAAATAAAAATTCTAAATGTGTTTTAACATATCGAGAAAAAGTCGGGACAAAGTTTCTGATTGATACTTGATCTACAAAAACTCCTAATCATGGCCTTTAACTTCGATCAAAGTGGGTATAATTTAGAATAGCTAAATTTAAAAATAAACCATCTGCAAGTCCCTTGAAAAGAAACATTTGAGACTAAAATAAAGCCATCTGTGCCCGTTCTACGTGGGCATTGATAGTCTCACATAACAAAACTCATGTGAAATTTATGAAGTACCTCTGCCATGTTCCATGATGTGTAATATAGAATTATTTTCAAGCATCGTTTCTATTTGTTCATCATCAATGACCGCAAACATGCCGGAACGTTTTCAAATCAAGAAATCCACTGCTGAACCTATTGAAATATTTACAAATGTTATTTAATCTATGGCACCCTCTGCAGAAACGTCACCTATCATTTTTTGCTGTTGGTACAATGTTTCCTTTTTCCTTTTCGTGGCATGAAAGAGTAGCCAATGATGAAAACACACATCATTTTCTCTCATTCCCAATTTTAGCGTAAAAACTTTTAAAATTTACAATACACACGCGAATAGGGTAGTGTAGACAAAAACATATATTTCTGAGATGAGGTATTGTAAATATTTACACTATTTACATTGTTCTCATCTTTGTTGACATATTCACGACGTTTCGGCCGTTGTACGCTCCGGCCTTCTTCAGGTGATATACATTGGAATTTTATAAGCGGATTGAAATGTCACATTTCAAAATTTGTATACGACGTAAATTTCAGTCACTTGTTAAAGAAAATCAAATGTTCAAAACGACACCTACCGAGTCTTTTTTGTTCCAATTCATTAGAACAGGTATTAAAATTGATTTTTTTTAAATATAATTAAGTATACGTATCTATTTCTACATGTACAGTATGTGATGGCTAAATTGTCGCCGATTTTTATATTTAATTTCGCGCAGACGCGTTTTTTGTTTTTAATTTTGTCCACTGCACATTACAGTAGCGTCATTTGGCTACCTCTGTGAGAAAAATAGCATCGTGACGCAATGCACTCCGCTAGAAATTTGGAAACGGCATGCTGTACTGCTTGACATTCGCGCCAGAAGCTCCAATAGGAACATTTCAGAGTGTTTGGCTGCTAATCTGAGGACGGTAAAGAGGATTTGTAAAGATGAGTTTAATGGTGATTACAAAGATACGGCAGCTCGGAAAACTCACTCTGATCATTTTTTATAAAAATAACTCCTGAATTTGTTCATAATCAAACCGGAGGGCTGCACCAAGTGCACTGAGGAGGCAGTGCTGCCCTGGGTCAAGAGGATAGCTGCTGGAAGACTCTGTGATTCGCAACAGGACTCTGCACAATGTCACACAAAGAAGTAAACCCAGCCGTGGCTGACAAACAATTTCTGCGACCACATCGCCTCTTATACCTGGCCACCTAACTCTCCAGACTGCAACCCACTTGATTATTATGTATGTGGCGCAGTTGAGCTCGTATGCAACCATATTCCTTGAAACACCAAAAATGAACTAAAGGCAAGGATTATGGCAGCATTTGATTTTCTCGATCGCAGAGTATAGTAGGGTCAATTGGACATCAATTAGGAATCTTTCATCTGGGATAATTTGATCTGGCCTCAATATGTACAGGCCTCACTTCAGATGATACCAAATTGAGATTTTGCAATCAACAAAGAAGCCTTAAAGACAACCGCTGAATATTAGCCATCATGTGAATCTAATAAGGATCTACTTGCGTTTTAGAAACGATATAAAAACGAAAAGAGGTAGTAGATATAGGATGCGATGGGTAAGTTGTCGCCATTTTATATTTTTAATGACGCGGTTGTACGTTGTTTGTTTTTCATTTTGTCGATCGCACAGTATAGTAGGGTCAATTAGACACCGTCTCTGAGTGAAAACGAGCATCATGATGCAATTCATTTCGACATGCAATACTTTTGGCATTCGCGCCGGAAGCTCCAGTACGAAAATTTCAGCGTGTTTAAGTTTCAGTATGAATACAGAGTAAAAGATTCAGAAAGATTTGGATGAGTCTAATGGTGATTACGAAGGTTTTTGAAGTTTTCATTAAGGATGACGACGTTATGCCATCATTCACCTACCCACAAGGTCACAGACTCAACACAGATGCCTACATCAAATGCCTTGAGGAAATAGTGTTACCCTGGCTCAACTAGTGGAGTGCTGGAAGACCCTATGTCTGGCAACAGCACTCTGTACTATGTTGCAGAAGCAGGAGAACACGGTCATGGCTGTCAGACAATTTCTGCGACCACATCCTCTCTTACATCTGGCCACCTTACTGCAACCCCCTTGATTATTATATGTTATGTCCGGTAAGACTTGTTATGGTCCGGTTCCTTCTAGCACGGTGATAGTCCAAGGTAGAACCAATAAAGAACTATACTGTGCGATCGACAAAATGAAAAACAAACAACGTACAACCGCGACATTAAAAATATAAAATGGCGACAACTTACCCATCGCATCCTATATCTACTACTTGTTATACGTTTTTGTATCGTTTCTAAAACCCATGTAGATCCTTATTAGACATAACACAGATATATTACAAACAGAGAAGTAGAAGTGTTAGTATGAACAATCAGGTTTAGTAGAGAGAACAATGTAGTCTGGACCAGTATCACTATTCCAATGTCTTGCAGTAATTGTCTGAACGCTACTCTTTTTCGGACTGCCTCTGACTCGACTCTTGATTCGACTTGAACTACGGTCTCCTTGCCTACTCCTGAGGCGCAGTATTTATTAAGTATGGAATAGTCCATTGTTATTATTATGGGTAAGATCCCATAACATTATGTGTGGGGCACAGAGGAGCGATAGACCATCAAAACTTCTTGTAACACTATAGATTAACTGAATGCAATTATTATGGCAGCATTCACCAAATAAAACAAGGACACCGTACAGAAGAGTTGCAGGAGGTTCCAAATTCGTCTGGAGGAACAATGGCTGAAACAAATGGTGATTTTATCGATTAAATTCACTCTTTATTATTTCAAGATATTTTTGAGTAATTTTCGTAAATATATCTGTTAAAATGAGATCTCAGTGTTATTTCTCATTTTTGTTTAATTTAGACGACAATTTATCCATCGCAGCCAGTATGTATTTACATATTACTTATGTTCGTATTAAAGAAAAAAAAAAAGAATGAAAAAAAAGAACCCTTTCATGAAGGATATGTGTACTTGTTGGAATGGGTGACCTCCTATACAGTTCATCGCTTGAAAAGAGTTTGAAAGCGACTCTTCCTCTGCTTCTTCTGACTCTGTCCCTCATCACCCTTTTCTTTGTCCCGATCAATACAAAAGCTGTAACGCCTCAAGAGACACGGAGGAAAGATCAAAGTTTACGGAAGTTCTTACACACCTGGGGTCAGATTCATTTTTTTTTTCTTTCCAACTTTTTCATGATCAAGGAGAATGAAACCGAGTAATGTAATATTCAAAAGGAATGCTTTCTACCTAACCACACACAAACATATATATATATATATATATATATATATATATATATATATATATATATATATCCAAATGAATTGAGAACGAAGAGATTATAAATGCAAACGTTCATAACATTAATTTAAAAGAGGGCTCAATACCAAAAGTAGAGCAATAGTTATTTATTATAAGTTGTTACATACGAATAAACAAGTAATCACTACGTAGATTAATATTTATTTCGATGATTAGAGGTATCTCATCACACACACACACACACACACACACATATATATATATATATATATATATATATATATATATTATAATTTGTTACATACGAATAAACAAGTAATCACTACATAGATGAATATTTATTTCGATGATTAGAGGTAAGTATCTCATCATGCACACACACACACACACACATATATATATATATATATATATATTATAAGTTGTTACATACGAACAAACAAGTAATCACTACAAAGATTCATATTTGTTTCGATGCCTAAACATAAGGATCTCATCAGGTGATGAACAAAGATGGTTATAAACGATTTTGTTTTATGATTTATTAGTCAAATTTCTTATTTTATAATGTTTTTGATATTAAATTTTATATTGCAATAATAAAGGGTATCCCTACTTCTGTTTATTCCTTACGTTAGACAATGTGATGGTAAGTTACACAGATCGGTAGGATACACGCTAAAAGAGACACCCTTTTTTTCTATTCTCTTAAATTTCCTTGCTACCTATCGATACTCTTTAGTTGCTTATCGATACTCTTTATACTCGAAATTCTAACGTCCTACTATCATTTTCAGTCATGGTACACGCTTCATTCCTCATAAACGTTTTAGTTACAACCCTCTAGATTAGCTCTTGATCATCGTTCTGCGTAAACCATAGTTTAAAATGCAGTGATATTTCACTCCCAAAAATATCGCCGAAAATGCTGTTAAATCAACACGGACAAATCAAGACAATTTCATTTTTAATCAGAATTCAAACATATCTGCAATGATGTGCCTGATCGTAAACATGACCAATTCTTCAAGAATTGGCACCGTTAAATATCCCCTCTCAAACTGTGCTTTATCTTAGGGTGATTTTCTAGTGCGTTCAAGTCATTACTTAACATGAAACAAGGTCATTTTAAGATGCTTTTAACGGCAATACCGTGGGGAAAAAACAGTTTCAAGCCACTATATATCCATTGTATGCAACATACCCGTTTGGAATTCTGTTGAAGTTTCTTTCTTTAAAACCTGAAACGTCTTGTGAATAAACGCTTGAAAGGTTTACATTTTCTATGAAATCAATAAATGATTTCAAAATCATTAATGAACGATTTCTGAATATATTTCTGAGATGAGGTATTGTAAATATTTACACTATTTACATTGTTCTCATCTTTGTTGACATATTCACGACGTTTCGGCCGTTGTACGCTTCGGCCTTCTTCAGGTGATATACATTGGAATTTCGAACCGAACCCTTTCTTTAGTGAACTGGAGTAGATTGTTCTAGTTTCACGTGTCATGCCTTTCTGGATATTTCGATTTCAGTTACTTGCCTTTAGTAAATCAACTCTCCGAGTTATTATTCACCTCTGCTGTGGACTGGTATTGAACTCACAACTCTTTGGGTGAAGTCAATGGATTACTTCAATCAAGTTTTTAATAGTGTACATAAATAAACAGTTAAATATCGAATTATCAATTTACAACAGCAAAGAACATTATTCACAACTTCGGTCACTAAAAAACATCTAGATTTCGGAAAGTAGGTGGTATGTTGAATTATTTACCGATTTAGAGATATATTATTGAAGACCATATAGAATGAAGAAAATAGGAGTAACAAAATAAGGGCACTTTAAATGTTATTCGAATATATATATATATATATATATATATATATATATATATATATATATATATATATATATATATATATATATATATATATATTTGTGTGAGTGTGTATTAATTACACTCTAACGCAATTATTTAGTATTTTCTTGATCCTCTGTCATCTTACGCCATATAACAATTTGAATATATATATATATATATATATATATATATATATATATATATATATATATATATATATATATATATATATATATATATATATATATATATATGGTCATGCCATAAGTTCTGTCTGAATTTTGAATGAAGAAAACAAGTGACCAAATGTTACATTTAATTACAGATTCAATCCAAAATGCATTTTCCCTGATTATCTATGACTTCCTTCCATCTATTAACAAGCTTACTAATTCCATTACTGTAAAATTGTTTTGGATTTAATTCGAAGAACTCGCAAATGTCAGTTTTAGCCTTGTCCTGTGTTACAAATGATTCTGTAAGCTACGATACAAATGGTAGTCTGAAGGAGCAAGATCGGGAGAATAAGGTGGATGATGGATTTTCTCCCAAACAAGTTCTTCTATCTTTCGTGACGTGATTCTTGTTGTATCGGGTCGGGCATTGTCCTGACGAAACATCACCTCTTTTCGATTCACTAGAGCAGGTCTTTTTTTCCTCAAAGCTTGGTTCAAACTCTCTAATTGCTGACAGTATATTTGAGCATTAATTGTTGCATTAGGTGGTAAGAATTCAAAGTGGATTATTTCTTGGTGATCCCCCAGATTAAAAGAACAACATTTTGCCCATGAAGTTCTCTTGTAGGTTGTGTCTGGGGTCCTTCCCCTTGACCAAGCCACTGTCTACGACGCTTAACATTTCGATAAAAGATCCATTTTTCGTCGCCAGTTACAAGTCTATCGAAAAATGGTGAAACAAGTTGGCGAGAATGGAGAGGAGAGCAGATGTCAACTCGGGACTTGTGGTTGTTTTCAGACAATTCATGAGGCACCCATTTTCCAAGTTTAGGAACTTTTCCAAGTTGTTGAAGATGACGATGAACAGTTGTATGGTTAGAACTGAGAACCACTGCCAATTCCTCAACTGATAAAGCAGGACTTTCTTCTAGGGCTGCTTCAAGAAGCTTTTCATCAAACTCAACTCGACGTCCGGTTCGATCTTCAAATTCAAGAGTGAAATCTCCACCTCTGAATTTTGCAAAACATCTTCTGCAAGTTCTTTCATTCACACATTCCTCTCCATAAACTGAGTGAATGTTTGTAGCCGCTTCGGCTGCTGAGTTTCCTTTCTTGAACTCATAAAGCATTATGTGCCTCAAATAATTCTTCAGTACTTCCATGTTAGCAGGGTTTTAATCAAACAAAATTTATTGTTCTCTGAAATAAAATTTGATCAGTTTAAATGCATCTAGACATAAAAAATAATGTTCAGCTGGCTGCATTAGACATTATAAAATACTCTTTAAATATCGTTCATTTTAAAAAAAAAGGTAAAATTCGGACAGAAAATGTGGGATGACCTGATATATATATATATATATATATATATATATATATATATATATATATATATATATATATATAAGCATAGGATTAGTGTATACAGAATGAATTCCAATAACCTAAAAATAAACAGAGCGCAATACAGAGTAGAGGAAATATAACTTATTCAAAACATTATCACTTGATATGACACCAGAAATATTAAAAAAAATGGCTATTTTTGTAGTGATTTTATAACACATTTATGTTATCATTTTCCAATAAATTATATATATATATATATATATATACTTTATTGGAAAATGATAACATAAATTATATATATATATATATATATATATATATATATATATATATATATATATATATATATATATATGTATGTATTAATGGGATGCACGTTAGATAGCTGCTCAGATTGAGGGATTTGAAAGCCGAGTTCGATCCATTACATTCACTTACGTGCTATTACCCTTGGGAAAGGTATAAATCCTCTTTTTCTTAACAAGCTACGTGTAAACAGGACAGACTGGGTTCTATAACCTTTCATGGCAACCTCTCTAGGAGAAAGAAAATCTCTAAATTCAAAACCGTCATGGAGAGGGTTGGGCTCCGTCAGGGTATCTTGCCCAAGAAACACCACTTCTATTGTGGCTGCAGTGCACATGCTGCCACTACTGGATAAAAAATATATATTCTTATTCGAGAATATTCTAGAAAATTTATCATCATTTGTTTGTAACTTCTTTTTGTGTTTCTTTAAATATTAAGTAACACAAAAAAGAAGCAATAAAATAATCCATTTTAGTGAAGGTGCAATAACGCTGTTAATTTATGCTGTTCTTATCAACTCTCCTCTCTGGTGTCTGTATTTTATGAAATTAAACGCAGTACTAGATTGGCGACAAGGTCCCATCATTTTACAGTTGAAATGACTATATATAACCGTAAGATCTATGCTAAAATTTTCTTTTCTCTGACTTCTCGCTGGTCGAACTCTCCTCTGGCTTATTGCTTCCCTGTCAATGTTTGATCTTCAAAAAATTGAAATGCAATTTTAATCGTTATCTACTGTCTTCTTGATGCCTCTTCTTTTATTGTTCCCACTTCTTAATGGTTTTAGTTTTCTCATTCTTAGTAAAATTCTTAGTAAAAATAAAAACTCAGTAAAACCTTGTGTCGTAATGGCTCTTCTGCTTTGCTTGGGGTGGAAATTTTTTTTTTTTTTTTTAAATCCGAAATTAATTCATATCACTCCAAATGTTATTATTTAGTTGATACAATAGTTTGAATCGATATCTTTGCTTTTTTTTTACCTAAATAGCATTTATGTCTATCACCTAAGGGATCGAGAGACAATGAAGAAAACGTGTTCTCTACAAGAGAAACTTTATTCTCTTTCCCAATGTGTTAAACCACTTTTCAGTTAAGTGTGCTCTTACCATTAAGAAACGTGAAACCGTTAGATGAATCAAATATCAGATGACCGACAGAAGAAATATGCTTCACTTATTGTAACCTTAAGAAACTTTATTATCGAAACTGAAAAGTAACTAAATTATTTTTAAGCAATTAAATGATTTTTTTTTTAATCTGACAGTATTTCTTCCTGTTAAAATTTTTGTATTTGGTCCTTACTTATTTAAGTTGCGTTTATGAAGATAAAAATAGTTCCATATTCTTCTTTTTCCTTTAATGTTCTCTGTCTTTTAAAGTATTTTCCACGATAATCTTTAACTCTGCTTGAGGCTGACTGGCTTTATTGTCTTACTTAAGGTGAAATGATTAAAAACAATATGAATCAGGTATTTTATCGGCATAATAATAGAAATTCTTGCATCATTTATTAAGATGGAGATGAGAGATGTTCGTACAAAACATAAAAATGGTAAGGAAATTTGTCATGTGATAGAATTGGATATTATTCATATAATAAGAAATG
>OZ010608.1:46325557-46350557 GCA_963932145.1 Acanthosepion lycidas | reverse complement strand
ATTTCATCTCAATATCAACAAACTGTTTATACAACTGGAAAGGATCAGTATATGTATTTTTTCAAAGCATTTTCCCCCAAAACAAGGGGGGAGTAACACTAGTACACAAAGTGTTACAGAGAGTTAAAATAAGAGAAAAGTCTGCGTATAGGGATGGAGATTTCGCAAAGGATGAAAAGAAAACGGGGATCAAGGCATCAGAAGATGACGATTGACGTTGGATTTTAATTTTTGAAGATTGTAATTATCAGGGAAGCAAGTAACAGGAAGGGAATTTTACTGTCTGGAAGTGCGTGAGAAGTAGCTGTTGGAGTAGAAGAGGCGGTTCTATTTAACTGTTTAAACAATAAAAGCGTGGGACCTAGATGCCAACCTAGTAGCACGCTTAAATTCATGTATTCGGAGCGGCACGCAAAAATGCCCCTCAGAGCATTTGCACTGAAAATATATGTAGAAAAGACAGAGAGAAGCCACGTCGCGTATGTGAGAAAGTGACTGGTGTCGAAACGCAAAGTCAGGACGGACTACATTACATATCCTTCTTTTGAATTTGTAGTGAACCTCAAGATGAACAGCAGGAGAACCAGACAAGACATGGCAGTATTCAATGTAGAGACGAATGGTAGATTTTTAAATGTCTAGGATGGACTCAGACGAGAAATAACTTCTAGCACAGAGAACCAACTTACCTGGTAGTAGACAGAACTATAAATAGACACAATATGCCTATATTATTCAATGAAACATATTTATATGAAGATATACTACCTATATATATATATATATATATATATATATATATATATATATATATATATATGTTCACATACATTTGTACCATAAAGTATACATACTCTCCTTGTGTCCACACTAAAAATCAAACACAGAAATATAAAAAAATAAAATCATTTTTATGTTATTTCCGTTTAAATTGATTTTGATTTTAAAAGTCGATCAAAGAAATAGATTAAATTTATCTTCCGACACATATATAACTTAGTAATTCATAACTTGGAATTCGTAATATGTAAAGGAAATCTTCTTTGCTTCTCTCTTTCCCCTCCCCCCACCTCTATCTTTCTTTCTCTCTCGGAACATCTTCATAAAATTAAAATATTATTTATCAGTGAATTAGACATATGTCGTCACAAGAAAATATTGCACAATCCAAAGATTTTGAAATGCAACTTTGACTGAGGAAACGTCTTCTTGCCAATATTTGTACAGAGAAGAATAAATACCTCCGTCGTTTTCACTTTTATTGTTTAGTCACGAAACGGCACAATTATTTATTTACAGAAATATATAGGTAAACATTTAAAAACAAAAATAATCTAGAACATACATAGTGACCACAGAAAAACTGAATAGTTTAATAAAGTCATAACGTATTCGTTTTCATTCTTTTTTATTTTATTTTATTTTTTTGCGGGTTATAGAGTTTGAGATTAAAATGGTTACCTATGGTGTCCAGCAACGAGTAAAGCGCTCATTGAGTTTATCTATTCCAGTGAAGCGTCAATTATTCAAACTAAGAGAAAATATCGGCAACATTTGAGATTTTCTACATGTCAGAGTATCTCGTAGGGATAGCATGATTCGGGACCTAATACCCCCGGTTTCAAAGAACTGGGTCAGTCGGCGATCTTCAGGGAGGACGGAGGTCCTAACCGCACAATGCTCTATTTGTATTTTATAACATTCAGTCTTTCAGTAGCCACACTGTATGTTCTAGTTAGAAGTAAAAATTTTATCATAAAAAATCTTTCGCAGATTACCGAATAATGTTATCAATTAACATATGCCTCTGCTGTTATCTCAATTATTATCTGTATGTCATCATTGTTTTCTTTATCTCGTTTAAGCAGAAAGGAACTGAAAATTCTTCAGGCACGTAAGAAAGACGGATGGTTTTGTATCAATTTGACACTCTCAAGATATAATGGGACAGCAGAAACCCGGGAACGCCCTACGTAACCATCTTGTGTAAATGGTTGTCAGATCAGAGAATTCTAACGATAGCCAAAGAAAAAAAAATCCTTGCACTGAGTTAAAAAGAGTAAGAAGTTGCGGAGAGCCATGATCGCCTAGGCCCTGACGAGACACGGCACATGGAAGAAGATGAAGATAGGGAAATACAGAATGTGACAAGCCCATATACCAAAAAGCGTTAAAAGAATAAATAGAAATAATCTTTGAACATTGCAAACATCAATGCCGATGAATGGACGTTCCATGCCACACTCTGTACCACACATATTACAAGAAGGTTATTTTTTAATCATTTAATCTCAGTCAAGGCAATAAAGCTACTAAGACGCAAGGGGATACTGAGTGATAGAGAATATGAGAAATAAAAGAGAGGGAAAATAAAACAACAGGGATTTAGAAAACAATGGTTAGCGACTGACATTGTATTTAAATTTTTGTAGATCAAATTGACTGGGAAGAAAGAAACAAGAAGAGAATACAACAAATAAGAGAAGAAAATGTTAACATAGAACTTACGGTTACATCTAGCCATTTCAAGTGCAAAATGATGAGCTGCATGCTTGTTTCTCTGTTGGAGATTTGTTTAAATACGCTTGTATTTGAATAAAGTTAATGTTTTCTTTTTAGTTTAAGCTTCCCGCTTTATGATATTTATTTAATAGATTTAGTTTTACTGTTTTCATATATTTTTAGGCAACGCTCTTACGATTTTGTATTGTTTGTAACTAGATTTATTCTAAAGAACTGCTTCTTCAGAATTTTTTACTTTACTTTTCTTAATTATTTCTTTCTTTTTTTTTTTTAAATCGGAATCACCCAATGCAAGGCAATAAAGCTACTAAGATACAAGGAGTTGAATGTTGTGTAAGAATTAGGAAAAGAAAAACTTGATAATGAGCGATAAAAGAAAAGAGTAATCAAGATGACAGTACATAGCGATTGACTTTGCATCTAAACTTTTGCAGATTAAAGTTGGCTGGAAATCATGGAAGAGGAAGGGAGTTCCACAAGCGAGAAGTGCGAGAAAAGAAACTGTTAGCAAAACGTACGGCTACATCTAGCCAGCTCAGCTGTCAATTGACGGGATCTCGAAGCCAGTCTAATACTGCGCTTAAATTTTTTAAAAAATGTCTAGATATCACAGCGAAGAGCTCGTCAGAAAAATCACCATTATAGGATCTTTTAGATAAATCTATAAGATCAAATTGCGCAATTGATTTATATAATCTCTATCTATAAAAGGCAGGATGTGTGTGTGTGTGTGTGTGAGTGTGTGTGTGTGTGTGTGTAACGAATGCACGGCCGCAATTTTCGACGGATTTGCACTAAAATTTACATGCACATGCTCCAAGTTAGCGAAAAAGCCAAGACCAACTTTGCATTTCCCAACTCCCATCGAATGTGGAAATAATCGATTTTTCATGCTTCTACGGCAGTTTTCATGCAGTTTTCGGCTATTTTCTACTGGCTAGAGTGAGAGTCCATAGCTGGCTGACACTAATAGGCTGGAATAAATGTTAACTAGCATGCAAAAAAAAATTGATAGCTGCATTCGTCACAAGTGGGAAAAATTTAAATCTTCATGGCACTTTACTCCAATTGGCTCATTCGCTTGCTTAAACTCAACGTTGATTCGGATTCCGCAGAACTGGGTTAGATGTGAAAAAGTATATGTTGTTAACATTCTTTTTTCATTCGGTTTTTCCAGTTACGAGTCTTTTTTTAAAGTTGATAGTTTTGTGTTCATTTTGTTTAGTTCTTTTTTCGTAATAGAGTTAATGTTTAGTATAGAGCTGAGAAAAATTCCCAGGCATTTAGCAACATCAGCACGGCAAAGGGCACTCCTTTAATGGCAAGGAAGGGCAAAAATATTTTAAGTCAAGTGATAGTGATTGCTGTATGAGTCGTACGATTTTTGAATCAAGCCCGGGCAACGCCGGGTCATGCTGCTAGTTAATTTATAAAATGCCGACTTACAGTTTTCTTATTTGTGGTACATATTAGAAACTGTAGTAGTAAAATTTGGGTGCTTATAACCACATAAAAACAAGAGAAGTTTGAGCTGAGGTATGCTACGAATTCCCAGAAGAATTATTGGTAGGTCTGAAAACCAGGATTCTTTTGAAGCGATGATAGCAGTTTTAATGGTCCTATGAAGTTTTCTGGCCAAACCATTACATTGAGGGTGATAGGCTATTGTTTGTAACCTGTAGTAACCAATTAATCTTGATAGTTCTATAAACAATTTGCTTCTGAAATGTGTACCTCTGTGGGTTATAACTTCTATGTGAACATCAAAACAGGTAACCAAAGGCCGCAACCCCGCTTTGTACAGTAGTGTCCGAAAAAGGTTGTGCTTATATCCAATGAGTGGTGTGATCAATGCATGTGAAAATATATCAATATTATCTGATGTAAGGGTTCTTTTGCTGGTGGGAATTATCCTACTATATAAAAGAAGTCTTGATAATGGTATTTCTAATGTTTGTATCGATGATTGAGTGTGCTTGTAAAATCTTTGCTTGTTAACAGGATGTGCATGATGCACACACATTTTTTTAATGGACTTAGCCATGTCTGGCCAGTAGTATCTAGCCTTAATTATTTTAATTGATACTTTAATTGCAGAATGTGATATTGAGTGGGTCTACACTACTTACTCAAAACAAAAGCTCTGCGGGTGTCGAAAACTTAGTGAAGCTGAGCTGCCAGGTCAGGACCATTAATATTGCTCATTCTTCTTTGAATTTTCTCAAGGAGCTCAAGGTAAATAGCCATATGTGACAGCAATATTCTAAGCATGGAGGAAGGGTAGACTTATAGATATGTAAGATAGATTCTGGGGAGAAAAATTGTCTTGCCCGACTCAGTGAACTTTCTTAGCATCGGACCTAACAATGGATTCAATATAGTATATATATTTACAAAAATAGAAACAGGTGTAAGGTGTATATATTCTACCCAGCTCTATCCAACAGCGAGGCTACCGTGAAAAGGAAGTTGGAGACCCCACCACGGCTTATTACCGTGCGGGCGTAATGGGACATGCAGATGACACAATATGGATGGCAGATACAGAAGGGATTCTACAGGACACCCTTGATTAGATAGTAAAGGAAAGAGAGAACAAATGATGAAAGTAGGATCGACGACAAGGGTAAAAAAAAAATCCAAGAAGCAAACTATGAACAAGTGAGGTAATCGTCAGTCAATTTTAAGAAGGTTAAATACCGGGGAGTGTTTTAACAGAAGATGGATCATCCATCGTATGAGCGAAAAATGGCTTCCAAAAACGTAACAGAGTACTAAGAGGAACATTTCTTAAAAAAAGAAGAAGAAAAGAACTACATTATTTGGAGTGTTGTCCTCGTCTTTATTGTCATATTCACGACGTTTCGGCCGTTGTACGATTCGGCCTTCTTCAGGTGATATATGTTGGAATTTCGAAAGGAACACTTTATTTCGTCCACAGTAAAGTTGAACAAAAAATAGGAGAGCTGAGTTACAAAAGGAAATAACGCCGGAAAAGGCGTAGTCCGTGGAACTAGAATAATCTATCCCAGTGGACAAAATAAAGGCTTCGGTCGGAAATTCTAACGTATGTATCACCTGAGGAAGACCAGAGCATACAACGGCCGATACGTTGGGAATATGACAATAAAGATTAGCACAGTTTATTCCACAGGGACAGATTGTTCGTGTTCCACGTGTCAGGCCTTTTCTGGATATCTCAGTTTTCATTCTATTTCTTTTAGTAACGCAACTCTCCAAGTTTTTTTTACTACATCTACTGTGGCCAGGTATTGATCTCACAACTCTTTGGCTCAAATCACTTTTGTATTAATTCAACCAAGGCTTTTATCTACTGGGCCATGTGTTCTTGACAATAAAGATATGGAAGACAATCCGAACACTGTAAATAGTATAAATAGTTACAATACGTAATCTCAGAAATATAGAGAGATCAGGAAGAAGACCGAAGCGTACAACGCCCGAAACTTCGTGAATATCGCAATAAAGATGAGCAAATGTAAATAGTTATAGAACCTCATCGCAGAAATATAGACATATCCAGATGAAGGACAGAGCGTACAACGGCCGAAACTTCTTGAATATAACCGTAAAGCTGAGCACAGTAACCAAAACAATCTAAATAGTGTATATAGTTAAAATAAATCAAACATATAGACAGATCCAGGAGAAGGCCGAATCGTACAACGGCCGAAACGTCGTGAATATGACAATAAAGATGAGCACAACAGTCCGAACAATGTAAATAGTGTAAATAATTACAATATCTCATATTAGAAATATAGACAGATCCCGAAGAAGGCCGAAGCATACAACGACCAAAAACTCGTGTATATGACAATAAAGATGCGGAGAACAGTCCGAACAATGTAAATAGTCTAAATAGTTACAATACCTCATCTTAGGAATATAGATAGACGTTGAAAGAAAAGAATGCTGAACTCTAATTTCCTTGGATGGCTGTGGATGCTGGACAATCTTCACATAAGGAAAACCTGGGAGTAGCAGAAATTTGATTCTGCAGAAAGATGCTGAGAATTGACGTAGGGAGTACCCAAAGAGGAAGACTTAAAATAATATTAACAAAAGGAACGCTTATAAAGAGAATCAGGCAGAGGCAGTTGTGCGTTCTTGAACCCATAATAAGGACAGAGGGCTTGGTAAACTTCACACTCACAGGGCATATCAAAGGCAAGAAAAATAGGCAAGACTCGTGTGAATGTATTTGTGAACATGGGGAGAAACGCTGCTAAGGATCACGAGGGACACAAAGGTGTGGAGATCCGTAATCGCCCACAAACTGAAGGGACACGGCACAGATAGGAAGAAGAAGAAGAACCTTTTGTTATTTTCTCAAATCTAATTTCGTGACAATCCTCAAGGCAGATCTTTGGTTTTTCTTTCATGCCAGTTGTTTTAATTTATTTATTTATTATTCTGTTGATCTTTTTTTTAAGCTTTTAGCAATTTCACATATATTGTTTTCCCATGATTAAATAACCTTACAATACCGTGTTTCTCCTTTGAGATTATATCTTTCTTAAGGCCCGGGGTAATATTTATTTATTGGAAGCTAATAAAGTAAATATCAATAAATAAAATGTTATATATTTCAAATATGTTAAATCACCCTCAAGTTGTATGAAATCTGTTACCACCAAATACATTATTTCATATATGAACGAAAATACACACGGTACGTTTATCATATGTTCTTATCTAAACTAAATTTCCTCCTAATGCAAGACTCAAGAGACGCTCAAAGTAGAGGATTACTGAATTAAATTGTATGGACGTAAGAGGAGGACGTGAGTATATAATTTGAATGTATCAATGTTGCATAACGATTGATTGATTCTATCCTTGAAAAGATTAAGACTGGCGTGATCCTGGAAGCATTACCTCGGGAGTCAACAAAATAGCAGTTACTCAGATGAAGATCGCTGAGAGAAAGTTCCTTCTTACTAACGGAATACGAAGGAAATCAGTCCGATTCGACCATATGTATGTGGCGTGTGCGGTCCTTTCTGTATTGTCTGGAAAGGCGGAAGCTGGATTGCATGTGTGGTTAGAGCCGAGTCTAAAGAGCGGAATAGCCTGTTATGTTTATTTCCGAATTAACGTCATTGGAATAACGTTTTCTCGTCCTTGCTCTTTAAAAAAATAAAATAAAAACAAAAACAGCAGGGTTGACTTGGCGCTCTAACCTTGATAGGCAGCTAGTCGTGGAGAATGACAACGCTGACCTCAAAGCAGAACAGAATCGGAAATCTGTAAAGATTCAATACCAATAATGTGATACCTTTCTTGGTGTGGGGGGTGGCGGTATTTATCATTCCAAACAAAGCCCAAGAGCCACTCGAGGTAGAGGCTTACGGAATAGTGTTTTCGCTTGAAAAGATGAAACTGGCTTCGCCTGACCGTCTGTCCTTCGTGGGCAAGTGGGAAGACCTCCCGGTCAAGACGGTGGCTCTCTCTGCTTGTAGATCACCGGTTCAGTTCCTGCTGAAGGACGTACATTTTTCTTTAATAAGATTTCTCGAGCATTTAGACCGGTAGGTGAAAATAAAAATAAAAACAATATGCTATTTCGTGCGAGTATCCGCTCAAAATAAGGTTTAAAGGGATAAAGTTTATATATAATCATAATATATGTACACTAGATAACAGCTGACTTAGTACTTGAAGAGCGTAAGATTGTAGTGTCCAGGAGGGGGGTTATCCACTTGGGAGTCTGTTTTTTCAGGAAGAAGATGTCCGAATGGAATTTCATTCTCGCCATTGAAATACGAAAGGAATAAAAAATGATTCAAAAGTGTAAATATGGCTTGGCGATTTTTACCGTAACAATTCGAATTTTTGGAATCATTAGAGTGGGTTTGGCGTGGATAATCGATGCATAGATGATTCAGAACAGTGTCGAATCTTAACAAGAAGATTGTGTAGCTCCTGCTCAGATATGATAGAAATGCACTTATTCTTGTCTAATCTGGCTCTTGGAAAGCCAGAGCCAGGTACTCTCTGGGCAGCATAAGTCGAACATTGCATAAATAGTAAAAAAAAAAAAAGGGGGAATCTGTGGAGAGCCATGATGGTTAACCGCTTGAAGGGATGCAGCTTTTGAAAATATCCTGAATCATTTAGTAATATCAGTTGGTTAATATTAAAAATCTGTTTCGGAAAACATTGATTTGAATGTTGAAAATTTCCCCGCACTGTTCCTATGATAACGGATAAGTATATAGAGTGAAGCCGCTTGGCACGAATATTAACTAAATTAGAACGTTCTTGCTCCTTTTCCTTATTCACAGCAGTTCTTGGAAGGAAAGTGTGTAGAGTGTGGTCGTCTCATTACGTCCAGACGTTCAATCAATGACCATGGCTTATGCAGAAGTTTTTGGTCAAGCACAACATCCTCCAGCTCCGACAACCAATATATTCCACTGATTTTGCCCCTTGTGACTTTTCCCTTTTAAAAATCAAATCCCATGTGAAAAGAAAACAATTTCAAGATATCAAGGAAATTCAAGAGAATGCGACGGGGCAGACGGAATTTCAGGAATGCTTCCATCAATGGAAACGACGTTGGATAAAATAAATGGGTTGAAATGGGGACTATTTCGAAGGAGATTAAATCCCGAATTGATATGTGCTGTAGTTTTTTCTTATATATATATATATATATATATATATATATATATATATATATATATATATAGCACCAGTCACGACACTTTTTTATCGCACCGCGTATGCAAAATATCTGACTGACTTGTACAGAGGCGAATAAAAATGTTTTCATTTTATTAATTCGTAGTCAGTCAGTTATGTGCCATGCGTGATACAAGCTTAGGTGATCATGTATCTTTCGATAAATGACTGACGAGGCAGGTTTTTCCCGCAGTAGGTTACTATTTCTTGCTGCATTAGACCAGTTGACATCCAAGGTTATAGCTGGTGAGAGAGAAGAAGTGGATTTATACCTTTCCCAAGGTTATTAGCACATAAGGGAATGGATTTGACTGGACTTCGAAATCGGCTCTCCGAGTCCTCAATCCGTGCCGCTATCAATTACTCTACTGTGCCTATATGAACAAAAATTGTTTAACAGTTTAAATTGTTTCAAACGTGTCTAGATCAGGGGTTTCCAAGCTTTTCTGTTTCATCGCCAACCTTCACATGGAAGAAGTTTCTAAGGCCCACCTGAATAGTGAATATTTAAAAGTATACCAGAAGTGTTTGGTAAAAGTGTGTTCTATCTTTCTATGTGCCGTTTCCTTAACGGGTATTAGCACGCAAGTGAATGTAACGGATTCGACTGGTTTCGAACTCGGCTCTCCGATTCCTCAGTCCGAGCCTCGATCCATTACTACACCGTATATCGTAGTACTTCTTCATATCCTTTTCTGTTTTGTTGATCAGCTACATGAACTCATAGAAATATAAATTTGAATATGTCTTTTATTTTCCTTGCCTGTGGGAGTCAACAGGAGGCTGTCGAAGTACAATTTGAACATGAGAAATAGGTTAAACAAAAGAATCTTACATTTCTAACATCACTAACCACTTAATATAAACATAAATTATCGTCACAATGCTTGTCTCGTCCACACGCAGACGTCACAGAGACGATAAAAGAACAAAAGTCAATAATATTAGTATTCCTACAGTACAATTGAATCTTTACTGTGTGAGCGAAAATGGCACTAATTTGAAGCTCGGTAATCCAGAAGACATTTGTAGGAATCAAATAAAGGGTGTTTCATTAAGACGGATCAATGTCTGCAGTATATAAATCAGTGGTATTGTTTGAAAATTTATATATTTCTCTATTGGATCCTATTAGTTAAGTCATCGAGATTATGGGTGAAAAATAATATCGCCCAAATGTCCACCTCCACTTGATAGTTAAAATTTTTGATGACGTCTCTGCATAGTTGCTCCTCGATCTCACTAATATGCCTTAATATCTCATCCTTCAGCTGTTGAATTGTTGTTGTTTTTTTGTTTTGTTTTTGTATAGGCTTTACTTTTAAGATGACCCCAAAGGAATAAATCTGAAGGCGTCAAGTCACACGATCTTGGTGGCCAATTGACTTCGCTGTTTCGAAAGATGATAAGACCTGGGAATTTGTCATTCAATAAAGCCATTGTTGCATTGGCTGTGTTAGCATGTGGTGCCGTCCTGTTAGAACCACAAATCTTCAACATCTATAGTTTTCAATTCAGGCTATAAAAATTATTTATCAAGGTATGGTATCGCTCGCCTGTCAGCGTAATAGAATTTCCGGCATAATTTCCGAAGAAATACGGCCCAGTGATTCCGCTAACGCAAAAAAAAAAAAAAAAAAAAAAAATGCACACAAACCTTTTGTGGATGCAGTGGCTTTTCAACAATCTTCCTTGGATTTTCATCAGCCCAAATGCGACAATTCTGCTTATTAACGAATCCACCAAGATCAAAATGGGCTTCATCACTAAAGAGGATTTTTTGGGAAAAATCTTCATCGGCTTTTCTTTGCTCCTGCACACAATGAATCTACGGCGCTCCAAATAGTCAGCAGGTTTCAGTGCTTGTGTCAATTGAATTTTGTACGCGTGTAGAGACAAATTCTATGCCAAAATTCGATGTAACGTTATTGTGGAAAGGTTCAGTTGCTGTGCGATGACAAATAGAGGTGTCTGGATTTTGTGCCATATTCTCGTGCACTGCAGCAGCGTTTTCAGCTGAACGGTGTAAGCGAGCAAGCAATGGTCTCTACACATCTGTTACCTAACCAGTTTGTTTGAATTCACGAACAATTTTTCCAATTGCACTCTCGGTTGTACGATTATGTTCACTAAAAATCGCGAAGTGCCCGGAATGCATTTCTGTTTGAAATTTTTGCAATAGACTTCGTAATAGACTTCCATAGCTTTAACGCATTGTTTGATTGTTAATCTTGCCATGGTTGAAATTGCCAGAGACTTAATTTGATAATTCTGAAAGAAAAACAATCATTAAACGCTTAACCTTAATTCACATTTAAAATCGCTCCAAGTTATTGGAACTCCCTGACAAAACCACATCTATTCTATATCTATGACGATAAACTACATCTGTCAACATGGCCTCTGATCGGGAAATTGAAGGTTTTGAGGAGCGTAGATCAATCTTTGATTGCTGTTGTTCCGAGGTGTTAAGGTCCCTGCTATTAGCAAATAGTGAACACCCAAACAAAACACAATGAAAGCATGAAAATATATTTTTATAGTAAATATACCAGCAATATATTTTTATAAAAAATATTACCAATAATACATTCTATAGAAAAATTACATTTTTATAACAAAATGACAACCAATATATTTCCAAAGCAAAATGACCAGAAATAGCTTGTTAAAGAAAAATGGCTGTCAATACATTTTAAAGCGAAATGAACAGAAATATTAGGTTGGTGCAAAAACAATATCGTTTTTTGACGTTCAATACATTTTAAAACAAATGAAAAGCAATATATGTTTTACGGAAAAATGACCAGCAATACATTTTCAAGCAAAATGAATAGAAATTGCTTTTAAAGCAAAATGACCAGAAATAGCTTGTTAAAGCAAAATGGCTAGTACGTCTTTTTAAAAGAAAAATGAACAGAAATGTTTGAAGCAAAATGACCAGCAATACATTTTAAAGCAAAAAGGCCAAAAATATATTTGAAAGCAAATTGACTTGCAATACTAAACCTACATTTAAAGCTAGATAACCAGAAATACATTTTCATGGTAAAATGACCGCCAGTATATAATTTATAATAAAGTGACCAACAATACATTTTATAGTAATATAATAATCAATACACATCAATTATAAAAATAGATTTTAATAGTAAAATGAACAGAAATATATTTTTTATTCCCAACAACACATTTTATCATGTACAAAATATATAACTCGAATAAGCGTTTGCCCCAAAAGTATATTATCATATACACAATATCTGTAGATGAAGGCATAAAATTCCGTCTTAAATGATTAGATTCAGCATTAAATAACCCATAGAGGTTGATATGCCGCTAAAAAAAATCAACCAACCAAACCAATCAAAATATTTAGATTTCGCCATTAAATAACCCATAGACGTTGATATGCTGCTAAACAAAATCAACCAACCAAGCCAATCAAAATATTTAGATTTCAGCATTAAATAACCCATAGAGGTTGATATGTCGCTAAACAAAATCAACCAACCAAGCCAATCAAAATATTTAGATTTCGGCATTAAATAACCCATAGAGGTTGATATGTCGCTAAACAAAATCAACCAACCAAGCCAATCAAAATATTTAGATTTCGGCATTAAATAACCCATAGAGGTTGATATGCTGCTAAACAAAATCAAACAACAAAGCCAATCAAAATATTTAGATTTCACCATTAAATAACCCATAGAGGTTGATATGCTGCTAAACAAAATCAACCAACCAAGCCAATCAAAATATTTAGATTTCAGCATTAAATAACCCATAGAGGTTGATATGTCGCTAAACAAAATCAACCAACCAAGCCAATCAAAATATTTAGATTTCGGCATTAAATAACCCATAGAGGTTGATATGTCGCTAAACAAAATCAACCAACCAAGCCAATCAAAATATTTAGATTTCGGCATTAAATAACCCATAGAGGTTGATATGCTGCTAAACAAAATCAAACAACAAAGCCAATCAAAATATTTAGATTTCACCATTAAATAACCCATAGAGGTTGATATGCTGCTAAACAAAATCAACCAACCAAGCCAATCAAAATATTTAGATTTCGCCATTAAATAACCCATAGACGTTGATATGCTGCTAAACAAAATCAACCAACCACGCCAATCAAAATATTTAGATTTCGGCATTAAATAACCCATAGAGGTTGATATGTCGCTAAACAAAATCAACCAACCAAGCCAATCAAAATATTTAGATTTCGGCATTAAATAACCCATAGAGGTTGATATGCTGCTAAACAAAATGAAACATATTATACTAGACTATGTTTATCCTGTGTACAAACACACATTTAAAGAAACCGGTATAGAATAGTCAAACATTCCGTACAGTACCTCAAATGAATATACTAATGGACATAAGCTACTTTGTTTGTCCGTCGTGGGTATGACGATAAACTACATCCAGCAGCAAGGCCTCTGATCAGGAGGTTTTGAGGAGAGTGGAACTATCTTTTAGTTCCTGCTGTTCCCATGTTCACCGTGACCCGGGGTGGTAGCACCTGTTATGGCCCCAGTTATGGGCAAGTAGTTAACTCCCAAACTGGGGCCAAAGCACTATGAAAGTTTAAATATAGGGTTTTATAGTAAAAAAAAAACAACAATGCATTTTTGAAAAAAAATATTAGGTTGGTGCAAAAATAATATCGTTTTTTGACGTATTTTTTAACGTCAAAAAACGATATTATTTTTGCGCCAAAACCAATATTACCAGCAATATATTTTTAAAAAGAAAAATGCCACTAATATATTTGACTCTCGACAAAAAGACACTCTTTACAAAAATACGTCAATGAAAATTGATATATAAACTGATTTCTTACAAAGAATACATATTTTATTAATACGAATCTATCCTCAAAATATTGTCGGCATTAAATAACCCATAATAATAATGTTGACATGACGTAAAACAAGATAAACCAAACCAAACCAAACCAAACCAAACCAAACCAAACCAAACCAAACCTAGTTTGCCGTCCAGATGCCGGTGTACTAACGATAAATTGGGCGATGCCACAGATGTTTTTAGTTGGTCCTTTTCTTTATTTTAGAACAATATTTACTCTGTAGAAGGCCCAAGAACCACTTGAGAAAGAGGGTTATGGTGTCAGAGGAACAGTTGTTAGGGATATGCCGGGGATGATAACGCTTGACACTTGACTTGAATTGGTTAAATTTATAGTAACTGGAGAAGCAGTCTCTGGCACTACCATCTTAAGAGGATCACGAAGCAAATCTCGCCATGATTTACCCAGTGGTCCGACATGCGGGAGTTAGGGTGAATCTTTCCAAAAGAATCTATGATCTGGAATTGATGACATAAAAGCTGGATTCGCCATAAATTCAAGAAAGTGGAATTAATAGATTTGAAAGCCTTCGCTGTAAATCTACTTTTTATCCAACAGCGTAAGATGTTACAAAACGAAAAGCTTATTCTTAGTATTAAAGCCATGTTCTGAAATAACCTCCTCTGATCGAGACATTCAGGTCGATATCATAACAATGAGAGATGCCTAAACCGTCAGCTGTGTACAACAATTTTCTTTTGGTTAAAAAAATGGTTTCCATTAATTAATCCTCCGAAACTTAAAAAAAAGATCTCCCATCAGACCTTATAGATTAATGTTAAAAAATCACAAAGAGATTTAGGAAAAAAAAAAAAAAAAAAAAAATCAAACAATTCAGTTAAAAAATGTCCAATAGCGGCAACAGTAATATTGATTTTCCAAGCATAGCTGTAGCACAAAGACGAAAGTGAGGGGCACCCAGTGAGAATCGAACTCACTACACAGTCGTAATCGTTCTAGCGTGATAAGCTTGCTAACGATTAAACCACTTCTAGGTGCCTTTATATATTGATTTTCCAAGCATAGCTTAGATGTGGCACAAAGCCGAAATTAGGGAGCACCCAGTGAGAATCGAACTCACTACACAGTCGTAATCGTTCTAGCGAGATAGGCTTGTTAACCATTACACCACTTCTAGGTGCCTTTATATATTGATTTTCCAAGCATAGCTTAGATGTGGCACAAAGCCGAAATTAGGGAGCACCCAGTGAGAATCGAATTCACTACACAGTCGTAATCGTTCTAGCGAGATAGGCTTGTTAACCATTACACCACTTCGAAGTGCCTTACCGGCAACAGTAATAACGCGTAGCACATGTACGCAGATTGGCGCCAAGGTTTCATCCTTTCACAATTGAAATGGCTTCAGATAACCGTACATTTTAAGCTAACAGTTTCTTCATATGCATTCAAGTCATCTTCGATCGTCCCAAATTTTATTGCAATGGCAATCGTTATGTCCTGTCTGTTTATTTTCTGTTCTTTTATTGTTCTCGCTCCTGTAGTGAAAAAGATAATCAGGTACCCCGAAAAAAGTTCGTGTTTTGTGTGCGATCTGTCGAAGAAAAATTACCAAAAAGTAGGCAGCAAAAAATCTACATCAATGACTAGAAGCTATGCTAATGTTCTTCCCTCTCCTGAATGGCGTGACCAATCAGAAAATTCTCTCGGTGAACAGAAGTCGTTGTTTTTCGCTTATAAAAGGAGATTTTTTTTTGAGCTGTGAGACGAATACGCGTTGTTGTTGGCGAGAAGTGAAGTGAAGTGAAGTGAAGTGAAGTGAAGTGAAGTGAAGTGAAGTGAAGTGAAGGTTGGATTTGTGACCCCATTTTGTCGTCTCTACGGTGTGTGTTGAACTGTTACGTCGGACTATCGTGTGAACTGCGATTTGGCTACAAGTGTTGCGGCCGAGAATCAAGAAATCTATTGCCGTTGCTACGATCAGTTGACAATCTTTTCTTTACCCCAACAGCTCCTTAATAAGGTTCTCTTTGTAAACGTCTGTTATGCTCAGTATTCCCCTTGCGTCTCATTGGGTTCATTGCCATGATTTTGGAGAAATGACTTTGAAAAAGAACTAGACGTGAAAATATCATCTAGCTGTCAAATTTGTCAACCTGAAAAAAAAAAATTAAATGCTATGTCAATTGTTATCTTCTATTTGCTTAATTCCTGTTTTATTGTTCTCGCTTCTTAATAATACAGTGTAACTCGGATATAAGAGCCCCGGATATAAGAGAAACCTGGTCCCAAATTAAAGCCATACTTACCTAAACAAAATATACCAAACCCGGATATAAGAGACTTCTTCTCCGGTCCCGACAACTCTCTTATATCCGGGTTACACTGTATTTATTTCTTATATGGCACTCAGTATCCGTTTTGAGTCTTGACTTTACTCCCTTGCTTGGGGTGAAATGATTAGAAAAAATGAGCCTTCTTTGACCATGTTCCACAAAATATTGGCATGCTACTTCCAGTCATGTACATTGATGTTTGCAATGTTCAGCGATTCTTTCAGTCTATGATTATAACGCTATTTTGGAATATGGGTTTGTCTCCTTCGGTTAACATGTACCCTGCTTTATTTACTTCTTTATTGTTTTCATTCCGATGAATCAGGAAGTGAAAACAATATTATCTAGTTGTCAACTTTTTCAGCGCCAAAAAAATGCAATGTCAATGGTTATCTGCTTAATTCTTGTTCGTTTATTGCTTTCCTTCCTACATATTGCCTTCTTTGTCTGAAATCTAACACACACTCAGTAACCCTCTCGCATCTTATTGGCTTTATTGCCTTGATTAGTGTGAAATGATAAAAAAAAAAAAACTAGCTGTCAACTTGAAAGAAGTAAAATAAATATGGCGCATATAGCGAAGGATCCAACAAAGAATCGTAAATTGCTTTTTTTTTCACTGCAAATTATCCATTATATATTATCCTTGTATTTTACAAAAAGCTAGAGCCGATTAGACAATATTTCAAGCTCAATTTATATTTATATTTAATAACCATGCAATGAAATAAGGTAACATAAACCATAGATTTTTTTACGGATTATCATGACATTATTGTTGCATAATTACAGTGAAGTCATTAAGATTTTTTGTCAAAAGCATTTTACTTTTAGTTTTATATTAATTTAAAATATTCCTTTTTTTTTTTACAGGCTTTATTTTTGAAATAGAATAAGATCATTCTAAATTTCAGAATTTCGCTAATGTCCATCAAAATGCCTGGAAGAAAGCGATTTTAAAACAACAATGGGAAAAAAAAGAGGTAACAAAGCGTAAGCAAAGTAGTTCCAGTTTGTTCAACGTAGGGAACTTCGCGTTGCAGCCGAAGTATTCTAAAATACTGCCAATAGCAAAGGAGAAAATGAAAAATATCAGGTTGGTGCAAAAATAATGTCGTTTTCTCACATAGTAACATATGTGAGAAAACGATATTATTTTTGCACCAACCGCAATACTTTACACCAAATCGAATATACAGTGTAACCCGGATATAAGAGAGTTCTCGGGACCGGAGAAGAAGTCTCTTATATCCGGGTTTATCTTATACCCGGGTTTGGTCTATTTTTATATACATTAACACAGGCTCTAATTTGGGACCAATGAAAATCTCTCTTATATCCGGACCTCTTATATACGGGTTACACTGTAGAATCAAAATTTATATTATTTTTTATTTGTTATGTAACTAAATACATAATTGTCCACAATGTTTGCGTAAAACTTGATATTTCCTGTAATAAATTCTTAATAAATATTAATGTTATTATTGTTGAGGTATTATTACCTTAGTGTAAGGGTAATAATACATTTGCAGTTCTTTAAGGTGGACCATAAAAAGAAACGTTGATCAAAACTGCCTAAAGCCTTTAAGCCGCAAAATTATGAAATATTGAATACGTTCCTCCACCGTCGAATGCGTCATATATTTTAAGAAAAATCCCATCAGGTTTTTTAATAAACATGGTGAATTTTATAAGTTTCCCCTTAGAAATAGTGGTGACAAAAGACACCACTGTTGAA
Source organism: Acanthosepion lycidas (assembly GCA_963932145.1). NCBI lineage: Eukaryota > Metazoa > Mollusca > Cephalopoda > Sepiida > Sepiidae > Acanthosepion > Acanthosepion lycidas. The sequence goes on along the minus strand of OZ010608.1, from coordinate 46,332,394 downwards.
TATAGAAATGCTATTAATTATGACCACAATAAGAAGATCCAGAAAGATCATTTGGTTTAGTTACCATTTCAACCTAATGGTCAAAACCAAACTAGGACATAAATTTCTTTTTGATAAGATTGTCAGTATTTTTCTAGTTAGTTTGGCATGCTTATATTTCTATTTATATGCGTGTATACACTTAGATATTGCATCTGCGCATGTGTGTCGGTGTGTTGTTTTAGTTTTGTGTGCTTTTTATATGTAGCTGTGTCGGTTGATATGTTTGTATTTATTTCTATATGTGTGTATGTGAATGGGAGTGTATATATATATATCGACAAAAATGGAATATCAGACACATATACATACAATGAAAAGCATACACAAACAATTATATACACATACATTAATAAAGACATAGACACGTATAGACAAACCCACAAAGATTCAACTTTAAATGTATTAATAAACGAATGAAAACAAACTATTAAAATATTACTTACATCGGCAAAGATATATAGTGTTATATCTTGTGCAAGATATAATAAACAAAGTAACCCGAGTGTAGGTTTTCAATAATAGATTTATAATCGGATGTATGTGTGACAAGTACAGAGACAGAGTCGAGAGTATCCTAACCTCAATAGGTGTTAACAAACGAAGTCCCCTGACTGTCCGCTGTGGTCGTACTTGATCGGCAACCAGTCCGTCCATTATCGTGAATGGGGAAGTTGGATTATATCATCACAACATATAGATAAAAAGAGGGTTTAATAGAGAAAAGTTAAGAGGGGTAGAATTGAAAAACAAATATACTGCTATGAACAAGGCCAAGAAAAAAGGCAATTGAATATATATATATATATCTGTCTGTGTGTATATATATATGTGTGTGTATATGATGATCGACTCTCCCGTCGAGATTCGACGTATGAGAGTCAAGCGGATCAGTTTCCAGGAAACCGACAGCCCGACACCGGCACATCAGATTTGATTATAGTGGTGAAGGCCTCGTGCAGGACCATCCACACTTTTTGTAGGGACGAATACAGAGACCTGGTGCACCGAATGCCACAAGGTTCCCAAACGACCCCGCGCAGGTTTTGAATTCAGAGTTGTCCTTCTCCTAGACCAGTTGCCATCCAAGGCTATAGAACCCAGTCTGTCCTGCTATTTTACCCATAGCTGGAGGGAGAAGTGGATTCATACCTTTCCCAAGGGTATTAGCACGTAAGTGAATGTAATGGATTCGATCCGAGCCCTAAATCCAAGCCGATATCCATTACTCCACCGTGCTATATATATATATATATATATATATATATATATATATATATATATATATATATATATATATATATATATATAAAGCGCTATTTTTAATGGGTACATCCATCTGAGTTGCTATAATTATTATGATTTTATTTTATTAAACAGTGAAATAAATAACAATCGGCTTATATTGAGAAAACGTAATAAAGGAAAAAATATGCTTCTGACAAGAATCGAACCCACATCCTTTTTTTCTAGTAGAGAAACCACTTTTAGAACCAATGTATGCCTTTACCATTTCGACGACGGAGATTTTGGATTACATATTTAAAGAAATCACTTCTTTTTTTTTATCTTTGGGACTTCTAAGAATCCATATCTACTAGCATCATTTTCTTAACTAAAACGTAAGCAAGTTATTTTTGGAAAGGATTTTCTTTCAAACATTATTTCTTAAATAATGTTTATAGTAATAAAATATAAAAAAAGGGAGAGAAATTTTAAATTTCCATAGGCTTAAAAAGGTAGCGTTATTAGTCAGTTTTCACTGGGATATTTTTAACAGGAAATATTCTATATTCAAATATAAAGAATTATATTCAAAAATAATTTTTATTAGGGTGATATTTTGGTAACCAAATTTAATGATGAATGCACCACTTTGTTTGTTAAACATTTTAGAATATATTATAAAAAATTGGTTTCATACAACAAAGGACACGGATATACATCTCCCAGAATTTTAGTTAATCTATTATATTGGTGCAAAATAATGACGTAATAGTGTCGTTTTTTGACGTATTTTTCTAACGTCAATAAACGACATTATCACGTCATTATTTTTGCACCATCCTATTACAAGTTGAGAAGCACTACTCTAGGGAAATACAGCTAGCAAAGGAGTAGAAAAAAACAAAAAAAACATCGGAGGCAGAGGCTGCGAGTGACAGTAAATGAACAATGCTTACTTAGAGCTCCAAAGGATAGGTAGCTGTGGAGATCCATGATCGGCCATGTCATGAAGTGATACGGCCATTATAATCATAAGCAGTTTAACCGAAACATGCGCATTATCCTCGACGTGATTCGCCCGAGACAATTTAAGAAACCTCTGTCAAGAAACAGGTAATAATGTTGTTGAGGATCATGGGTGGTGACAATCAGCGTTGAAGCTGAGAGGCAGAATTATTCAATTCACGCAATCGATTAACAATTGATGAAGTTGAAAATGGCTGCTGTCAGAAAAACGTGGCTCTTGAGGCATTGTGACAACTTCATTATTTAAATGACATATGTATAAATAGTTACCTTCGATCTCTGTGCTGAGTGGATTTCCAGGCCGAGATTCGGAATAATCGAAGGTCAAGCAATCAAGCTTTTAAGCCCTAGACGTTCTTTCTATTGGTGAAGGGAATTTTCAGATTAGGAATCAGTTTGGGAATGCTGAGTATACGCTGCAAATTAGAATTGACACTTCATAACAGATAAATAGATAAATAGAATGACAAAACTGATACAAAAAGATACAGAGGTACATATAAACACAGGTAGATAAAGATTGATAAATAGATATGAACATAGATAGATAGATAGATAGATAGATAGATAGATAGATAGATAGATGTGGACATAGATAAATACATATGAACATAGGTAAATAAACAGATATGAACATATATAGATATGAACATATATATATATATATATATATATATATATATATATATATATAGATAGATAGATAGATAGATAGATAGATAGATAGATAAGTACATATGATAGATATGAACAGAGATAAAGATTGATATAGAAAGGTAGATGACTAGGTATGGACATAGATAAATAGTTATGAACATAGATAGATACATAGGTAGATATGAACATAGATAAATATATAGATAAATACATATGAACGCAGATAAATAAACAGATATGGACATAGATATGAACACACACACACACAATCACACATACACACACACACATATATATATATATATATATACATATATATATATATATATATATATAGATAAATAGAAGAAAATATTGATGTAGAAAGCTAGATTAATAGATATGATTTGGTCAAGAATGCATCGAATTCCTATACGTGAGAAATGGAAATTTAGATACGACTGAAGCAGATTAATGGTATTTTGAAGAGACGCAGATTAATGGTATGCTGTGTTGTTATTTCTTATTGGTTAGATACGAGTCATGTGTAATGAAGTAGCAGATAATATTCAAATATGTGCGAGAAACATTCTGGACACTAAAGTGTTTAAAAGTTAGTGAGACCAATTTGACATATTTGAATATTATCTGTTAATTTATTATACGTGGCAACATAACATTAATCTGCGTCTGTTTGATTTTTATCTATTTTATCTTTTCTGTCTGGGTCTCTGACAAAGTTTTAATATAGTGAAACTTTTTAGATTAAGATTACAAGTCCGAATGCATGAGACACCCAGTTAGAATCGAACTCACTATTCAGTCGTAATTGTTCTAGCAAGACAAGCTTGCTAATCATTGTAACCTCGAGGTGCCTATCTATCTATCTATCTATCTATCTATCTATATATATATATATATATATATATATATATATATATATATATATATAGTTAATAGTTGTATATTTAGGCAGCAATCCTTCGTGTATGCATGTTTGATTAAAAAGAAAGACAAGGTATTATGGTTAAGCTTTTTATTTAATTTTTCTTGTGTTCGAACGAAAGCTTTCTTTTCTGGACAAAGGGTGTGTAAGAACTGTCCAAATGTTTTCTATTTCCGATCGCTTTCGGCTATACCTTTAGCCATTATCAAGGATGATTCGATTTTTCATCCCACTTGAGTGTGTGCGTTCTGTGTATGTCTTCGTGTGTGGTAGGGATGTTTTTAATTTCCGAATACGGATAGCACATTGTGGCCTTGTTCGTAGGTAATATTGTCAAGAGTTGGCTTTTTCTTTCTTATTAAAGCTTCCATTATTTTTAATCTTTTTTTGCAGGTGGATGCAGTTAATATATTTGTGTTTTCTACTAGTATGTTTCTAATGGAGTCTGGTAAATTTGTGTGTGTGTTTAAATGGGTTCTAATCGAGCTGTGATCAGATAGGTGTAACGTAAGACGTGTGGTTCTGTAACCGATGTAATTATTTATGAGTCCGGTTTGATCAGGAACACAGTTCCTTAAGGGGCATTTGAACTCATAGATAATGTTCGTTCTTTGTAATTTTGACTTAGTTGGTATGTTGCTTTTTTTGTGGTTAGCTGTCATAAATTTTTATAATAGATAATTAATTTGATTTTTTTATTCGGGTCAGTATATTTCTTTATGATATGCCTTAAAGAAGATTCGACTTGTTTGTAATTTATATGCATTTGGTTTTTGTAATGAATGTGTATATGATTTTTGTCTGTGTGCTCACTATCGTTATTACTTGCTTTGGGGAGAAATAGTCTAATTTGGTGGTCTATAAGGTGGTTAGGGAAGCCGTTGTTGATTAGTGTTTGTTTAACATTATTAAGTTCTTTGGGGAAGAGTAGTCGAGAGGATGAATTCTGTTTTTTTATTAGTGTTATTTTGTACCTAAGTGGACATTTGCTTTTGAAGTTAAGGTGGCGCGAGTTTTTGCTGGTGAGTTTTTTTGTATAATTATGTAATGAAAGTGTTATTGTTGTATTCAACGAGGACATCTAAGAATGGAAGTTTGTTTTTTGGGCTAAGTTCGTAGGTAAAGCTAAACGTATTCGGAAATTAAAAACATCCATACCACACAGTAAGACATACACATAAAGCACACACTCAGTTAAGCTGAAAAATCGAATCATCCTTGATAATGGCTAAAGGTATAGCCGAAAGGGCTCGGAAATATAAAACATTTGGACAGTTCTTACACACCCTTTGTCCAGAAAAAAAAGCTCTTGTTCGAACACAAATAAAATTAAAAAGCTTACCCGTAGTACCTTGTCTGTCGTTTTTAATGAAACATGCATGCATATCTCTCTCTCTCTCTCTCTCTCTCTCTCTCTCTATATATATATATATATATATATATATATATATATATATATATATATGTAATACGTGTGGACACTGCGATCAGTTTCAGTCGTATCTAAATGCTCATTTCTCACGTGCAACAGCTCTATGCATTTTTGTACAAGTCATTTAGTTGTTACAGTTTCCCGTCTGGATTTCCTTGCGGTCGGACCTTATTTGCACTGACGTTTTTCCTGTTTACTTCCTTCCGGCAGCAACATGATGATTGATATTTTTTCGCGGCCTGTCTCTGTTACTCTTTATCAAAGAATTTTCGCGCCGCACTGAACCGAAGTATCTATGCAAATAATCCAGCGAACCGACCGATGGATGAAACGTCAAGAAACGTCAAACGTCAATACTCACGCAATAGCAACCTCTCCTCATTCTTTATCTCTCTCTCTCCCTCTCTCTCCCTCTCTCTCTCTCTCTCTCTCTCTATATATATATATATATATATATATATATATATATATATATACATATATATATATATATTATCATACCTACGGACGATAATGGGTATAAAATAATGACTGTATGTTGGTCTGCAGTTGTGAATTCATTAGTGAAATTGAATTGACTCACTTCTAGCAGTTGACTACTAATTCTACGCGCCGCTGGAGAATCTTATATGTGTTATTCTTGTCCTAAGTATTATCATTCATTACCAACCTTCGTGTGATTATACTATTCTGTAACCTTCCCTTGGTTACAACATTATATATATATATATATATATATATATATATATATATATATATATATATATATATATATATATATATATATATATATTATTTATTTAAAAATTATAACATAAATATGTTATAAAATCTCTTTTAGAAACCTGACAATTCCTTAATAATTGGTGCTGTTTTTAAGCTTTTAAAACCATAATTTTCTTCTTCACACTAATGTCTCTTATCACGAACAAAAAAAGTAAGCTTTACATCTCATTCTTCTGATAAGGTTTTCAGTTTGCAGAGTTAAATGGACGAAATAATTCCTTTTGTTCGTCGTGGGAATGTTCTTAAGAGATAATCCGAAATTGATTCTATCCATAGTATACGAATAGAATTGACGGTGCTCGACACTAATAGGAGCTGATATCGAAGTATAGGATTGGTGTATACGGAATAAATTCCAATAACCAACATTTGCTATTCTTAAAAGAGTTCTCAATACAGAATAGAGTGAATATAATTATTTATTTAAAAATTATAACATGAATATATTATACATTTTATTATAACATATTTATGTTATAAAATCACATATTTATGTTATAATTTTTGAATAAATAATTATATTCGCTCTACTCTCTATTGAGCACTCTTTTAAAAATAGTTATTGTTGGTTATTGGAATTTATTCCGTATACACCAATCCGATACTTGCATATATATATATATATATATATATATATATATATATATATATATATATATATATATTGATTCAAAAAAAAATTCGCTTGAAGACGGAACAGAGCTTACTTTAATTCAATTTAATTCAAATAATTATATTGAAGTTT